>CM024810.1:12328041-12753041 GCA_014281875.1 Nibea albiflora
ACCTGAATGTGGTGAGCGGTTATGAAAAACGTTTTTTTTAGCATTTTTATTTTAACCGTAAACTAAGAAAGAAGAATTTGACATTTGCGATCATTCTTTAACTTGACATGAAGAGGCTCAAAGGCTATTCAGGAGCCTTTTTTTGTCCACTTTTGGTTAACACTTGAGATTAAAAGTTCATACTTGACCTGAAACAGCCAATAAATTGAAAATTGTTTTTCGTGGAATAACAGAGTGTTCCACCATGAAGTTATTTGGAGCATCGTCTCCTTTTCAAGCTTTTGTAATTCGACACAACTGAGAAGCTCGCAGAGAGATGTTGGACCCCCTTCCTCAGTGTGAGGTCACGCTTTCAGGTTTAACACAGTTATTTGAAATGCTGCCCGTATTTTTGTTTTATCCGGCACAATGCTGAATTTAAGGTTATAGAAAATACCAAAAAAAAGCAACACATTCTCACATTTTGAAGCAGGAAACAGATGTGAGGTGACCTTTTACTTCAAACATCAGAGAACTTCTACCTCGACACTTCCTCGTGGGTTAAGAAGGCACAGAAACTTCTGAAGAAGGCCAAAGAGGGGACGCTTCCTGGTCAACTGCTGCATCCAACTTTATTGTCATTGCACAAAGCACAAGTACTGAGACGACAAAATGCGGTTTGGCATCTTGGCAATAAGATTCGTTTTAACAGAAAATATTGAATATCCTTTGTTTAACGGGTCTTAACATCCCTGTTGTGTGCGTGGACATTTCATTATTTTCACGCTTGCTGCCATTTATTTGCACTCTGCGTGTGTGTGTGTGTGTGTGCTCGCTGTTTGCATAGGATTGATTATTAGTGTTTGCTAGCGTGCCTGTGTGCTTCTGTTCAAGTACTGGATGTGACGATCCACATGCATTTGTCTGAGCTTGTGTGTATGCGTGTGTGTGTGTGTGTGTGTGGGTTGAGGTGACTTTGTACTTTTATTTGCATGCGTGTGTTACTGACCCGCGGGTGACTGAAACCGGGTTACGGTGACACCACAGCGATATCCCAGTCAGGAGCTCCTGCCCTCCCCCACCGTGTCACCCACTGTTGATGTTAGGGTGACCCTCACCTTAACTCCTCTCCACCCACACGATGTTTCTCTCCTCTTTGTTCTCTTCACCAACTTTGATCGTCCCCTTTTTCTGTCTCTATTTCCGACGACTTCATCCTCCTCTCTTGCCCTATTTCCTCTATCTTACTTGACTTTATCCCCCATCCCAACTCCCTCCGTGCTTCGCTTGGGATCACTCCGGTACATTTCTCTGATAAACTTTACCCCTCGCTCTCTTTCATCTTCGACCATCACCAAACACAGAAGAACTAAAGGACAAACAGAACTGGGCTGACAGCGAGCCCGATCGACCTCGCTGGCAGACACAAATATTTTTTGCCGTCAGTGTTTATTCAGGCGTTGGCAGGCTCAGATGAAGTGACCTCATCATGGACACACACACACATACATATTAACAACACGCCTTTTACAGCCATCAGACTGAAAGATCACCTAGTTTGCTTTTCAAAAGTGGGATAACAGGGATTTCTGAAGCATCTGTTCTTTGTAAACATGCTCACGTAATCACATTATATACTGTATGTTACATGACTACGCTTGAGTAACATGCGCGCACACACATGCACAAACACTCTCGCACGCACGCACAACTGCTTTTTCCAACAACACGCAGGCCCTGAGCAGTCGTTGGTCATTGTTATGAAGACACAGGCTGTGGTGAACTCAGTGAACTAGAAAAACAATTGGCTCAGACTTCCTGCTGGCTTCCTCTGTAGTGAGGCAGGCCCCTAACACTACTACTTTCTCCCTCGCACTCACACACACACACACACACACACACACACACACACACAGAGAGAGTGAAGGGTGACAAGCCTGAGTGTCTTCCCGCCATCCTGTTTTCTCGCCAGAGTTTATTTTGGTCATGTGCCGGATCCGTACTGTACAGGAAGGGGTAGCCTCTTTGCGTGTGTGTGCATATGTGTGTGTGTGTGTGTGTGTGGGGGGGGGGGGGGCTTGGGGAAATTCAGAAGAAAATTCCTTTGTCAGTCATAATATCAACAAGTCCATATTTGGGACGAGCACTGCACGAGGCTCAGTGTAAACACACACACACATCAACAAATCACTTTCCAACAACGCATCTACTTCTATTATTATAAACATGACTCAAGACAATGGAAGAATTCAGACAGTGAGTAACTTAAGTATTTGTGGCTATGGCTACTTTCTCTCACAGTACATACCAGTGAAACGCCATTTCTTACTTTACTTTTTTTGCTCTTGTAGATCCAAAAGACAAAAACACCTGGTTTGATATAATCACTTTCAACGCGTGCTTCTTTTTTTTTTTTTATCACGGCCCTGCATCACCAATAGTGTGCTCCACTGACATGGAGCCATGCCACGAAGAAGATCGTGCAGTTATCGGGGGGAATATGTCTTCAAAATAAGGTTAGTCCGATGAAAATCTTTCATATGATAGCGTGTAAACAGACACGGGGAAGCATTAACTCCGCCGCCTTGATGCAAAAAAAGGCTAATCTGGAAAAAAAACATTCCAGGCTTCAGTTTCCTGGAACTCAATTGGATGACACCCAGCAAGGTGCTGCACCGGTCAATCAACTCACATTCCTGGCAGATTAGTCTGCGACACGAAGGGCATATTTCTGCTGCTAAAAATGTTTGCGCCGATGCTCCACTCGTAAAATCCTTTCTATCATCTACCAGCGTGCTGTGTTTTTTTTCTTTTTGCATCTGATGACCTTTCAGACTCATGGTCCCGCTGCTCAAATTAGCCTTCCTGGAGGTCCAGGCCCTCACCTGTGCATGTTTTGCAGGTCTGAAGGTAATATTGAGAAAGATTTAGCTGCCGAATTTCTTAAATGTTATCTTTCAATTCTGTATCACAAACAAAACAATCACAAAACACGCTCAGTGACACTGGAGGTAACTGTCAGGACCCAGAAATATGAACACGAAAGTTGGTTAGTCCAATTCAAAACTAATGTGGTGACACTACTTCTACTTTTACTACTACTGCTACTGTTACTATTGAAACAGCCTCTACAACGACACCCACTGCAACTATTAAAGCAGCTACTTGTACTACTATAATCACTATTAGCTAACAAGTCATTTGACCGCATCCACAGACCCTACTAAAATCATGCTGGTTCCTTTGCCGGAGGGCTGTTGCTGTATTTTCATAGAGTGAATTAAATGAAATGACTAACACTCACACAAAACCCCTTCTGTCTATTACCATGACTCAGCATTTAGTCAATGTTCAGAATGATTCATTCACAGCGCACCACGGTTTGTGTTTGTTTGATGCCCTTTCTGCTGAGCCTCACTGACTCACTGTGCTTAATTAGCAGCGAGAGCTCTGAAAAGACAGTGAAGATTTCTGATGTACGAAACACACCATCTTGTCAGCCTACTGCTTGTCACAAACTGAGGCTGCAGACCAGAGCGTCCCCCATCCCTCATCATTAAGACTAAGTGGATCTGCCGTAATGTCCCAAATTAAATTCAGAATTTCTCTAAACCTGAAAGTGAAATCCAAACGGTGTCTTAAATAGAACTGAGTGAGCACTGGGCCTACGCAGAAAGTTGCTTTCCGCATGGTGAGTCTTTGGACCAGTACGCTTTGGTGCAAAGCAAAATTCTACATATAAGTTTAACATTTAAGAAATACACTTTCGATAAGTGTTAGACAGAGCAGCATAAAGCGTTGACATGAGGGGGAAAGCTTGCCTGGCTTCATAAATCTGACAACTAGAAGCTCACACTGCATCTTGTTTGTCTAATCAATACACAAGCAAAAAGGTAAAAACAACCAGTTGTAGTTTGACGCAGAGTACCTTTATTGCAAAGATGGTCACTTCCTGCCTCCAGCTTTACTTTTAAAGGTATAGTGCAACATTTTGGAAAATAAACTTGTTTTTTGGTTTTTTTTTGAAGAGGCTCAGAAGAGAAGATCAAAACACGTCTCATTATAGCCTCCTAAATATGCTATGATGCTCAAGAGCCAAAAGGCAATTAGCTTAGCTTAGCATGAAAACTGGAAGCAGGGGAGAAAACGGTCCAAAAACAACTGCATTTTTTTTTATTGACTGAACAAACAAAATACACATTAGGTTGAACGTATTACAATTTTTTATGCTAAGCTAAGCAACACAGCTCCTCCCAGCTTTGTATTTAGCATAGTCACTAGACATCAATCTTCTCTGTTAACACTCTAAGTAGATTTAAAAATTAATATGCAGCTTTAAATGTAAATCTAGACATACTTTCAGCGCCTCTTTTAGATGGCAGAACCACATGATTCATATATAGTCCCCACATCTGCTGCGGGCCATAACCATTCAGGGGGAAACACTGGTGTGATGTACACTTGGAGCTTAGCCGCTCCATGGTTGGGCAGTTAGTGGTGTGCTGACCTCACACCATGCTCCATTTCCTGTTTTCCCCAGAGCCAGTGGTAGCAAGGGGTCTAATCATACTCGGTATACCATGGTACTCATGCATGTGTGTATGCATGCATTTAAAACACATAGGCTATATACTCACTGCATAATATTTAGTTCACCTCCACAAGAATAGGAGCTGCTGTCCTCCATTGTCACTCTCATCCATCATGCCCAAGGCAAAACCTACTATGACTTCACCCATTGGTTTGTGGACAACCATTTTGAAGCCTTGAGTTTGGCACTACGGACTTTGCCATCTTGGTTTTTGTGGAGTCAGAAATGAAAATATTTGAATGACAGCGTGCAGCTGGGGGTGACATACGTAAGTTGGGCTGTGCTTGGATTTGACTCTGTTACAGCTAAACAGTACACTGAAATACGTTGAAAAAAGGCAAAAGGCAAAGATAAGAGAACTTTGGTTCTTAATTCAGCACTGCCTAGTTTTACAGTTTGATTCTGGCTTTGTGAGCCCCATGTGTTGAGAATGACTTGTCAGTCGGAAGCTAGCCAAGTGAGAAGTAGGGTAACTTTCTCATAAGTTTACAAACAATCTGACTTTCTCACTGCAACCAAGTGTGTTGCACCCTGCTGGCCATTAGAAGGAATGCAGTAGTTTTTCATAACCAGAAGCTCTGTCCAGTAATTAGACAGTCAGTGGTCCTGGATTCATCATAGCTCAAATGATTTCTACAGGCTATGAAAGATATATGAACAACCCTCTGTAAAATCCATCAGAATATAGACAGGAAAAAAACTGAAAGATATGGTCTATGCAAGTGCTACTGAAGTGGAGATTTATGGTCCAGCATATGAAAGAAAAAGATGAAAAAACTCATTTTGAGAAAACGGCCTTTAGAGATATGTATTGCAAAAAAAATCCATACATTTTGTAGGACACACTATACATTCTTTAAGGTCATGCAATTGTTTTTTTTTATTACTTTTTTTTTTCCTATTTGAGAATTTTCCAACACACTGAACAGTTTTCAGTTCACACCCAGGGAGTGTCGTCCATCATCCTCTGACAGTGATTTGGACCATAAACAGATGAAGTGGAATTCAGCTCTCCAGACAGGAAATGGCATTGAAGGCAGCTATAGTTAGCCCATGGAGGTCCTTGAAGAGCAGTCGCTGCCACAATAAAATTGTAAAAAAAACAAAAACCAAGGTAAGAAAGAAAGAAAGAAAGAAAGAAAACAATTTTACCTAAACAATACAAAAAGTTTGAGTCCCTACCAATCTGATTTTACTGACCAAACAGAAAAAGGCCATCCTTTCATGATGCCCGCATCGATATCAGATGTACAGCCTGTACAGAGTGTGTGTGTATAATTGCTTATGAGTGTGTATTCAATCGTACTGTAAGAGGATGTTGTTAGCATGCAGATTCCATGGGACTTTCTAGAGCACTCAACATTGTTTTCATGAAGCGAGAGGGTCAGAAGGCCACTGAGGTCAGCTGAGAGTTCAATACAAACACACCCGCCCACACACACACACACACCCATGCATTCACACACACTCACTCAAAGCTTGCGCTTCTTTGTATGCAACGTTCACCTTGTGATGCGTTTGACATCCTGTTTTTCCCCCATCTTGATGAGTTTCAACACCCAGGGTTAACAAATGGTACGTGAACAGGCGTAAACACACACATACAGCGTTACTATGAGGGAACATGATGTCAAGGAAGTGTTCGGCACTAATGAAGCAAACATTTCCTGGTGTTTTCACATTCCAAATGTCCGCGATGAGGCAATAAAAAATAAAGATTTTGTGAATACAAAACAGCACTCCGTTCCAGGTCTGACTGTTTCTCTTGGAGAGGCGTTGCACTGATCGTAATTATGAATAAAGTTGGAAGGGTACTGTCTCTTTCACTGCGATTGTCGTCTATTCTGCCATTCATGTCGGCTTATTCAAGGCAAAAGTGAATGGAACTGACTTCTTCAAATGGCCTTGGGGTTTAACTTTAGCAAGAGTGTTTCTGAATGAGGAACTCGGTGAATGAATTCAGTGAAGTTATCGAAGCCAGTTTTCTTTTTTCATGGCCGCATTTGTTTCATTTATCTTCCAGCATTTAAGTTCACACGCCTCCTCAAAAAGGGTTAGGCAGCAGTTGAAGCTTAAAGATAAAATGCAGGGAAGCATAAATCATAATGGTAGTGCAGCCATCGTGAATATGTTTCCCTTTATCAAAGGAGGGTGAAATCATTTTTGGACATGGCTTCGGGCATGGCATCTAAACCCAGAGCTTTAATGACTGATTTAGCAAAATGGAACCAAACAAGTTAAATAAAAAACAGAGTAAAGGTTTTCGTTACGGTTTGCTGAAATAGAAAACAAGACTCCATGCCCTCCTAGTTGCTAGCATGTTAGCATGCAAACATTTGCAACGGAACACTGAAGACAGCTGAGGCTGATGGGAATGCCCTTCGCTTTGCAAGTATCTGGTCATAAATCCAAGTTGGACACATTCAAATTGTGACCTGACATTGACCAGATCGCCAAAGTTCTGAAGATTTATCCATTATTCATGTCTATTCTGAAGTTCATGGCAGCCCATCCCAAAAAAACTTCAGCTCGAGGAAAAGAACAATCATTAGGATTAATCCTATTAGGACCATGAATCTTTGTACCCAAAGTTCATGGCAGGCCATCCAACAGTTGCGGACCAACTGACTTGAGTTACCATCCCTAGATCCATGTTGCTAACGTGGCAGAAAACTCGACCATAACAGTGCTCACCAACAGGCAGCAATTCACAGCACGGTAGCTCAAGTCCAGTGGTTAGCTCTACAGCGCAGCACTAGTGTATTAATGAGCTCCTTTAAAAGCGACACGATGGTCTTCACAGTTGATGATCTCAGTTCTTTTACAGTAGAAAGAATCATTAAAGCATGTCTGTTAACACTGTAGGCGTGTTTTCAGGTTTGTTCATAAGTGTGCTAAGCTTGGCCGGCAGCCACCCACATTACTGCTCATTAAAGCGTAAGTACTAAAATTGTATACAAACAGCATTCATGTACAATGCTGGGCACACTTACAGGAAAGATCTTAGGCAACGATGCCATAATACACACACACACACAGGCACACACAGAAACTACACTGAGTGCACAGTACTTCGTCATAGGTCTGTAGTCATCGCTTACCTAATAATAATAACAATCAATGACTCATTTCATGAGGGGAACTATAACCTGTACATTGAGTTCTACAAATAGCAAACTCAATGTTCTTAGTAAAAAATCTGGACTGGCGCAAAGACACTTGTGATGAAAAGTCTGAATTTCTCACAATAAGGACGTTGCATGTTCAGCTTACCAATGAAGAAACTCTGACTGAATGAATGCAGTGCGTCAAAAAATAGCTCTGTCTTTTGTTGGAGCGTCCTTGGCGAGACTCCTGTGCCTGAACAGACTGTAAGTCACCGTGGCTACAGAGCATGAGTTTGATGCTTGAGAAATGTTCTGGAAATGTAAAGCAAACACAAAAGAAAACTAATAAAAACATGAAACTAACCAACTTCGGGGTTTAGGTGGTGTTTGCCTGCTTGTAGAGTAATATTCTATTGATTTGTCCAAAGCTGCGCTCACAGTGAGTATAACCCACAGTAATGCTTGGCAGAGCGGGTGCAGCTTTACTGGAATACAGTTCTTGTGTAACTGTTGGCCTTTCCACTATTGACGTGTTCTGGGATAAGACCGTGTTTTCCTCACCGGGTAAACATTTGGGCCAAAGGTGGGAGGTCAGTAGAGTGAACTGATAAAAGCCTTACGAGAAGAGAAAAAAATGTCACAATGTAACTTTCTTACGCTAAACCACCTGTGTCATCATTCACGAGTTCATCTGATTTCAAGAAATTCATTCATTCGAGAGCGTGGATTCCATTCATACCCCACACAGTGCACAGATACAAGGCTGTACTACACAAACACACCGCACACCTTTGCTGCCGGTGTTGGTTAGCATCGATTGGATCACTGGTTCAGACATACTGAAAGTCCCACTGGGTCGCTATGGCAACTGGAGGCAAAATAAAGCAGCCGTCGAGACAGCAGCCGCAGCTGGCACACACAGGCACGCACGCACACAAACACACAACCCCCTCTGGCCTTGGCACCTAGAAACAGACACAAAATGAGGTCTATATTAGACCGCAGAGGGAGAAAGGAAAGGACCGAGAGAGAAACATCGAGACTGAGCAAGCAGAGGAGGGGAAGAGCGTGTCCTGGAATAACCCCTGTTAGCTCTGTTCGGTGTTCCAAAGAGGACATATATAGCAGCCTCTCTGACTGGCAAAAACCCAGATTCCCTCTTAGTCTCTCCTTCACACACACACACACACACACACACACACACACACACACACACACACACACACACACACACACACACACACACACACACACACACACACACACACACACACACAGATACACTGCCCAGGTCCGGCTGGCACTCACAGGCTTGCCCAGCTCTCCTTAACGTGTAGTCCCACTGACTCGCTCACTCACTACATTGCTTTGATTGTGTGTTTTCTGTGTGTGTGTGTGTGTGTGTGTGTCTGTATGTGTGTCATCCATGCCAAGGGGCAGACAGACTGGCTGTTCATAGCAACGCACTGTGAACACTGAAGTCCCTCCTCCTCCACGTCCTCCTCCTCCTCCTCCTCTGGGCCTTTTTGCTCGAATGTTCCAGGAGCTCATAGCGAGACTCTGCAGGGCCAAGCTGGCAACTTCGACGCCTGCAGAGATGACCAAACCTCCACGGTGAACTGTGGCCAAATAGTGATAGTAACAGCAGGTCGGTGTGACGACAATTCTGGGGCCACAAGGAGAATGCTAAATATTGAAATTAAAGTGAAAGGTATAACTCATCACGTCGTGGCATTTGTTCATTTGGAAAAAAAGATAACTCCAGCTGTTTCCTGTTTTTAAGCTAAGCTAAACTAAGCTAATCTTCTGCTTAATATTTTATGCTTTGCTGAGTATTTTGTGTGCAGATGTCAGAGTGTTACTGATCTTTTTATCTAATTAGATTTTTATCAGAAAAGTTCCTTAGAAATGGAGTTAGCAAATGGGTTAAAGTTAAGGTAAGTGTTCCATGATAATAAATCCTTGCCTCAGATCTCAGAGTGCCTCGATCAAGAACAAGGCAGGACGAGGCAAGCTTGCTCATGGTGGAAATTGTTGGGTCTCTGTAAATACTATCACAAAGATTACAGTCTAGACGTGCTCTATAAAGAAAGTGCCGTGAGATAACTTCTGTTATGATTCGGCACTATATAAATAAAAGTGAATTGAATTGTTTGTTCAGCTCTGCGTTTCGAAGTCATTTGCCAAGAGAAAATTAACGCACACACATTTGTGGCCTTGGCAAAATACTTCTGCAGACGACACAGCATGGTGCCACGGTCAGTGCGAGACACTTAATAGAAAGTAGACTATACATATCACCCCACATGTATACACTACATTCGTCATTGTATATTCATTCATCATAATATAAACATTAGCGTCACATCTGCGGCGAGGGATGGTGAGAGTCCAACGGTGCTTTGGAGCAGTGTACTGCGAGGCAGCCACACTGAGTCATTTTACATTTACATTTTGAGCAGACGTTGTGAGTCAGGCCGGGCCTGGCTGAGGGAACTGAAGGTCCTTGCTGTGTCAGATACATCCTTTATCCGCCTATACCAGCATCTGATGTTCGGAAGACACGAGAATCACACGTGGACTATAAATAAACCCTGCGATCCCTTCATGCCAAGCAATGCCAGCTGCCTGTGGGTTTCTATAAATCGCGGCATGTGACTTGAGTTTGTAATCTTAGATGGATTAGCAGGTATACTGCGTGTGGCGCGCTTGCAAATCTAATCATTTTAAGATGCACAGCAGCAGGTTTGCATTTGATCTACATGCCGTTTTACGAGATAGTGAAAATACAATGCTAACATGCACAACGTGTTTCTTTCGCTCTCGTGCTGTGAAATCCAGTCAGCACAGACTACCAATATGTCTGTGAAGGTTCTCGGTCGTACAGTTCATCTGGCTTTGGGAAGACTTAAATCTGGGGCAGTTGGGCTTGGTTGTAGATCTGTGAAGATATTTGATCCAAGCGTTTTGGATGAGAGGTGAAACATCTTCATGGTTCTATAACAAAGTCCAATTTCCCATATTTAACCTTTCTCAAAGAGACTAGGAACAAGGGACATTTTGTACTGAACACATAGACATGTACCATGTTTTATGCTATGAACATATAGTATCATATGTGTGGTAAAAAAATATTGTATATTCATGCTTTTATACAGTTTATGGTCAACCATATCAATATAAATAACATATCTATCACACATCATCTGATGTTCTGCTTTGTACCAACAAGTGAACATCATGTCCTGATTATACTGTGCTTTAGATGTTCGCATAAAGTGCATCATTTCAAGTTAAATGTAACCAAACTGGTAATCGTATACATTTGCATAATGTTTCATCTTCAGAAGCGGAGGTGTGAATTCTTGGAAACCTCGTCATTAAGCCTGCCAGTCACACGAAACCAGTGAAATCGTGCATCACACTCCACTTAGTGAGCTTTAAAAAGCAGGAGACACGCGGCGGTTCGAAACAGACGTTTATACTCGCATGCACACACACACACACACATGCGCGCACACACATACACACACAGGCGTGAAAAACAAGTGGCAAGTCTGTCAAGGAAAAGCCCCGAGAGAGCTCTCGCTCGCAGCTTGGCAGTCCTGTACCTGATCTCTCAGCCCTGACAACCACACGCGCACACCCGAACTCGCATATACACGATGCTTTCAAGGCAAAAGTGCCCTATCTATGACTACAGTGTAAGGAGAGTTATGAATATTCATGGACCTATTCCAGAGACGGTAGAGTAGACGTTCCACGTGTGTGTGTGTGTGTGTGTGTGATAGGCTGTATCGGGGGTGTGTACACGTCTATATCTTTTGGCCCAGCGTCTTCTTGCATCGCTGCCCTTTCCCTACTATCAAAGCAACCTTGAAATGATCTTTGGATCACACATTCACGTGTCTGCAGGGCCTATAAAATACTCCCTCCCTTCCTCTTTCTCTTTCACACGCCCAGCACAAACACACGCACGCACACACACACACATATACAAACACACACAGTGGCTCTCCCTCAAGGGTTGGGTAACTTGATGACTCCAGTAAACAATTCATTCAAGCTTCCCATTCCCACCTTTGACAATAAACACACACACAGCGGCCAAAAACAGCAACTTTCAGCCCAGTAATAAACTACTACTGCCGATAATATATCACATATTATGCCTGCATGTGTACAGTATGCACAAGCTGCATCTTTTCCCGTATCTCGTGTTACGCAAATGCGACACACACCTACCTTCCACGCGCGTATACACACCCTCCGTGTGCATAAAACAGTCATTTTATTGACAACACTAATTACACCAGCTCTTGCTGCTGAGTGATACGGACCATAGTTTACATACAAATGAATCCCCAGTGATGGACTTTAGGAGGCATTGATCCTGCCTGCTCCCCACGCTCCGAGCTTTTAGCGTGACGGTGACTGTTAAACCAGAGCTATCCACTTGTAACTTTAATGGTTTCACTGTTGTCCCAGGTGACTCTGTTCTCTGTATGAGAATGGACTGATGGTTTAAATCCACTATCTGAACGCTAAATCATAATTGACTGTTGTTAATTGCTGCCCCCTTTGGTAGCATATGTATGAACATACAGTGATAATAGTGTCAGATTTACCACTCATTATTCAAAGTTATTTTTGAAAGCATCGCAATTTGAATGATTAAAAATATTGACAAGTTAATGAACTTAGGTGTCAACATCTGCTAATGATGATTCTCAGCTCCAGGACTGTGGGGGCGTGTCCACTGAAGGTGCTGAAGCCACGCCCACTCGTGGGAGCAGTCAAGCAGCAATTTTGAAGCGACTGAAATGTGTCAAATTTAGTTCAAATGACATGACTAACTTTGGAACTCTCTGAGTGAGATAAACGAATCTGTATCTCTCTGTTAGGGGTGCAGGGGTACGCTCAGGGTGGCCTCAGCGTGTCATCGAGCCACCCTTTAGGACCGCCCACAAAATTGTGGACTCCACATTTCAGTAAAATATCGTCTTTTCACGTTTTCAACAACTATTTTCCAACATATTTAATATATTTTGAAAGAAATGCCTGCCCTAACATTAGCTCCATTAGCTCCTGCCCTTATACAGGCATATGTTACCTCATGACCGCTGCACTCCTCCAATGAACGATGCCTGGCTTTTGGTGTATTGGAAAGAAACACAAACTCATTGATAAACTTGGTAATAGCAAATAACCTGGTGGAGAAATAAACAATGTATTTATTTGTGAAAATACATTTCCTTTTTTTTTTAACTGTGAAACTGATCAGAACAGCTTCCCTGAATGTAGGCATTAACATGGTTCAGATTGAGGGAAATATTGAAAAATTACATTACCACCAAGTGAGTTATTGGATAAATATCTCTCTCTTAGACACACACACACACACACACACACACACTTGACACTTTAGTTCAGAGGAGGGAGTTATCCTTCTTTTCTAAAACAGCGGAAAAACATAAAGCTGTCTACTTTAGAGCCGGTTAACCTCAACACATTGCTGCTCCGTACTTATAACTGACATGATTTGCTATAAAGTTACATGTGGACAATTTCTACAAAAAAGGTATGTCTGCTCGTCGGTGGAAGAGCTATGATCACGATCAACAGTTAAACGTCTTTGTTTGTGAGTTGCCAGCGTTTAAATGTGTTTGACTGTGCGTGAGTGTGTTTGTGCACAATTCCCAAGGGCCAAGTGGAGCATCAATAAATATTTTACAGCTCGCCAATCCGCTTCCATCGTAATGGCTGGCCATCCTGGTCACAGCGGGGAGGGGGCTGGCTTGATGAGGCTGTAGCCTGCTGAGAATGGCAGGGAGCTGGGTCAATGTCTCTCTAATGGCCTCTCATAGAGAGGCTCTAATGATAAAAGATGATGCACGGAGGCACAGAGAAGATAAACTGCAGGAAGGAAATGGGTGATAAACAGGATTGGAGGGTAAAAAAAAAAAGAAGCTTCATTTGTTACTGATTGGATGATTCTTGTTTTGTTTTGGTTTTTTTTTTATGTTTTAAATGATGGGACTGTGAATGATCCGTGTCAAGCTTCAGTCCAAAAGCAGTAATTAAACAACGTTTCAAGAACCTTGATGCGACCTTTCCCCTCCATCTGAGCTTTGCACACCCCAGCGGTTACGCCTGCCTTCCATTTCAGCCGCCCGTCCTAATAGTCCGATATCTTTCCACATTTCTGGCCTTCTGTCATGACGAATCAGCGACAGGGCAGTTCCATTAAAGCGCGAGTACCACAAACTGAACGACACGTGTTATGGAACTATCGCGTCGAGCCAGACCTGAACGCTCGACTGATTTCAGGGCAGAGGCAGGTATGTTTGTAAAGTGAGTCATTCTGGGCAGTAACATGGTAAGCAATCCATTTCTCTGATTGCAAAATAAATAGTCTTGTGTAGGATTAGATCGCTCGCGCGTGTGTGTAAGTGTGTAAGTCTAGCTTGATGTGTATGACAAGCCTTTAAAACTGTATTTACTTTAACATTTAACAGCGATGCACTGGTACCAGCTGCCAGTGTTTGTGTCTCTTTGACCTACGCATGTGGGTGTGTGTGTGTATGTGTGACCCCCCTGTCAGGCCCAAGTGATAACTGCAGCTCTTAAGAACGCGACAGAATGATGCCGAGAGGCTTTCTTTGCTTCCCTGACTGATCAGCGGTTATGTGTCACTTGCAGCCGGGCCTTTTTTGGCACGGTAAACACTGAAGTGGGATTGAGGTGGTGGGGTTCCAACCCATATGAGGTCACTTGAAGTGTTTTCGTCGTTCCCCATCTGCCTCTTTAAATACACACAGTTTGACTGATGGAGGGCCTAAGAATAGCCCTTTATGATGTTGCTAGTGTAAACACGCCGGCTTCAAAACCTCATAGGGAGCAGGCAGCAGCCTGAAGGTTAAATATGGAGGCTTGTGACCAGAAGATTGTCCATTTAAAATACACACAAACAAGAATTGAACGCGACAATCCTGAACTGCCCCTGAGCAAGCCCATTAACCATTTGCGTTTATTTCTGCCACCCTTTCTTCCCCTGCTGCTGCATCAAACACCTCGACCAGTGGCTGTAAATATGAATTTGCTCTTAGTCATCTCGCCTTGTTAAATAAGGGTTTTTTTTGGCCTTAGCCATAACACGCAGCAAATTACCATTATCATGTTGCAAAACAGACACTGTCATTACTGCCACTGCTACAGTATGCATGCACTTTGGTAATTATGCCATCAACAAAATACATCCCACCAGATATACGATTAAAAACTTCTGAGTCAGCCTGCTTGGCGGAAAACAAAAGAGACAAATGATTCTCATCACTTAAACCGCAGGATTGATTGCAACTTCATACTTCCACTTTTTTTCTTTTTTTTTACTTTTGTAAACTTGGCGAGGTTCCAGAGCCTCTCAGTTTCTTGTAAATTCACCAGGAAAGAAAAAAACAATCCATCACGGAGAGACCAAAGGTAAACAAGTCTACGAAATGAACACGGCCTTCGACTGTGCTGTGGTAACGGACGATGACACAGATTCAGATGACTGTAGCAGCTGAGCAGTGAATCTGTGACAAGAATAGGTTGTTGTCACAGGAATAACTGAGTCATTAGGGTCTGTCACCCCCCGGTCCAAAGGCCAGTCCACCTCCCCCCCTCCCACCCCTCTCACCACCCCAGTCAGCCACGGGCCTGGACGGGAAATGTTTTCCCTCAAGCTCCGCAGAGAAAAACAGGTTCAGCACTCTTATTGTAACTCCAGCGGTATCAGCTGGGCTCGCAGAGCAGTTATCTGTGTGTTGAATTGAAGAAATGCAAAAAAAAACAACATTCAAATGAGCTACAATACCTGAGATGAAATAAACAAAATGGAAATTGTGTGAAGGGATTAGCATTCAAATCATAATCTCTTGCGGTTTGTTTTCTTCCCGAGGGGCAAAATTAAAGCAACATTTTGCAAGTTTCAGATTGCAACCAGCTGAATACCCCTGGCCTCACCATCCCATTCAAAGCATGTTAGAGACACTACGGTGACCACAAAACTCACAAACCTGTAGAAACATGGTGCTGTAACATGGCAGGGTCCCCTTCCACGCTCCCGCTGTAGGTATGAAATTCTCATTCAAAGGTAACAAAAACCTTTGAATGAGAATTCAAAAACACAACGATTCTTATTTTCAGGTGACTATACACTAATGAAAACATATTTATTCTGTTTCTGAAAGACCTTGTTAAATCTTACACACCGGACCTTTAAATGGTCATAACTGAGTGGCATAACTCACTTAAAGTTCTTCACATTCCAATCCCTGTGAAATCCTAATAAAAAGATTTAGATAATCTCCCAGAATCGGGGGCTTAATTTGACAAGATTAACAACCAGTGCACAATCTGGATCATGGAGGAATGAAAGAAATGTTGAATCGCTGCGTCAACGTGTCCTGTTCTCTGCCGGGATTGATAAAATATATGCATGCATAATGAATGTCAAAAATGTATTCTAGTGTATAACTTTGTCAGTACACGTTTCTGTGTCAACATCCAGGCTTCGAGCTGCAGCTGCTGGAAACAATTCATTTATCAGGAAGAAAAAATGCATGTGATTATGTCATAATTAGGTTATTATGAAATTTGTTATGCACAATATATTTTTGCCTTTCCAACCTTATAATATATAACTTCTGTAGATATTGTTGGCCGACATTTACTTCACCGTTTTGAAAACATGACTTACCAATACCAGTCACACTTTGGCTTTGTAACAACTTTATATGTATTTATTACATTACTTTTTCATAGGATGTTCCTGGAGCCATGCCGTCCCCCATTTGTTTTCCTTTGGTCCAACTGTGAGTAGCTCTTAGTCGTAGTTTCCATTGTGCAATGCATTTTGGGACAGCAGTGACCATACGCACACCCTGGCATCTTTGACTACATTCAACTTTGTCACTTTTCCAGCGCGAATGTGAATGTACCGCACACTCAAGCGAGTCATTGTGCAGTATGGAACAGGGACAGCCACGCTGCTTTCCTGGAAGTTTCACTGGATCTTTGAGCTCAAATTTAATATTAACAAACCACAACTGTTGAACAGAACAGACTGTACCTGACCTCAGGCATCAGAGTGTCTATAGCTCATTTGTCTAAGCGCGTGTGTCTGTGTGTGTGACAAAACCACTGGTAAATCTGATTTAACTTTATTGAAATACAAACTGCAACACTTCAACGTGTGCTCTAGCAAGTATCCAGCGAGCTCAAGTGTTTCTTCAGCAAATCGCTGCAAAGCTACCGGTGGAGTTTTGACTGTTTTCAAATACCTGTCACTCATTTCAAGGGTAGACTTTCTTTTTCTTTTTTTTGTTGTCTTTCTCCTTGACATGTAAAAAGCAATTAGAGCTGATTGTCCTCTGCCACACTCTTCAGCTTTGCTCAGAAACAGTTTCACATTCATCTGTAGGATTGATGTGAATTTCACCCTTTTATTGTGGTTTATATATATACAGCCAAATTAAAACATTATTTAGTAGGCCAGTCTGCATGTCTGTGTTTGGACAACTGGACAGTGAGACCTTTAGAAAGGTCAGCGGTTGGAGTGAGGTGGCTAAAGATAACACACACACACACACACACACATGCAGCTAAACACTTTATGAGTGCAGCAGAAATGCTGAGTCACAGAGGGAGAGCAAAGGTAGGAAAAAATGTGGCCGGTGTTGTGGTCACATGCTGCTAAGGACTACACATAGCCGCACACACACTGTTGTCTCTGCTGTCTTTCTACCAGACACACACACTTCCACACACTTCCACACACACACACACACACACCAGGTGTAAGGGGTAACTGTTAACTGCAACAGGGGTCACTGTTCTCACTGATATGGCTTAAGCTGCTGTGTTATGACAGCTCCGAGCCTGAACTCTAAAGCTCAGTGCAACCCACGGTGTCACTTAAGGTGGCACAACCTGTACTCCTCCGAACACTATCAGACACGCACCGCTAATCACGGCTAAGCTACACACACAGTGGCTTTAAGGTGTCAGAAGCAGGCTTGTGACTGGAAGTTGTTTCGAGAAGGATGATGATGATGATGATGAGCTCATTCTTGTTTTCGTAGATAAGTAAATGTTAAAATAATGACCAGTGAAATCCACATATGTACTTCAAGTCGCATATTCATCGGCACATAGAGTTGCCTCAAATGTAGCTTTGGTCATGTGAGAGATCATAAACCTCTGTTCATTGGACGTGAAGGGGTCTCCTTGACCTTTCAGCAGTCGACTGACGCCTGGTTGCTGATTCTGTAGTGTGTGATATCACCTGCAACAAGTTTGTGGCAAGGACTTGGGTCAAGAGAATGAGTGACCATTGGAAATCTCACAACATGAAGCCCGTGATGGTTCTACTGTCAAAAGACACAAGACTAAATGAACTCTCTGGGATATAGAAACCTTTCATTTGCTGGTGTAAAAATCTGAGCAGGTGGCTATATATGCATCATACGGCTGGCTACCTTCAGAATCGGGGGTCGTGGTCCAGAGGAGATGCAAATGACTTCATTTCATACCGATTTTGACTATCAGATTTAAATTAAATCCATTCAAATTGCAAATGAACATAATTTCAAGCACAATGTGCAAATACATCCCCCTGGTGTTCTGAATTCACTTCAGGCCTGATCTCACATGATGTCCGATTCATACAGTACGTCATTTATTTCATGTGAATAGCAAAGGTTGGCAGCGTGGCTTTCGTTGAAGGGAAGGGCCTCAAACATGGTGAGGTTGCTCTGAGTGCATTTTATACTTCAGCGGTTTATTTGCCATTAAATGTAAGTAAATTATTATAAGAACCAGTAGCGCCAACTTCAACAGAAAATCTATGAAAAGAAATATCTAATTGAGACATGATCTCTGGAACACTGCAGCAATTAAATACTAGCGCCAAGCAAGTTGCCATTGTGGGATAAGGTTTGATTTGTACACAGTGTTACTCACCTGTGTCTACTTCAAATATCTCTGATATTTACATACTTAAGGTGCTTAGATGTGTACCGTCTTAACTGGCTGCTGCCCACTTTGCTCAACAATGACTAATCCCGTTCTCTGCGTTACCCGTGTGCACGTGCACGTTGGCGCGTATTTGTGTGTACGTGTGTGTGTGTGTGTGTGTGTGCACGCAAGCGTCCTTGTGTGTGTTGTAAGCTCACTCACATGATAAAGTCGTGGTAATACGAGCCCACGCGCGCTCACATTCCTATCATAGTTAGCATTTAACCAGACCATTATCAAAGAATGCTGTTGTTTTTGTTGTTGGGCGAAGCATGTGACCTGGAAGTAAGTGTATGTTTGTCTAAAAGAGTTCTAAAAGAAGTCTGCCGAATGTGGAGGTCTCTTTCATGTCATGCCCCCGTTCCTCTAGAATAATCTCCATGTTGATATCAGACAGTCTGACCCTGATGAAGCCTTTAAATCGAGTACTTTAGTACTTATGGTTTGTGTTTATCCTGCAAATACTGTAAACTTCTGATAACCTCTACGTCTCTACCCTCTGTTGCTTCCCATCATCCACCAGGAGATTCAGCCTCTTTGCCTGGTATGTCTCTCCCTCCTATCCGTGCAATGCCGTGGTGTCTCTTCTGGTGTTTTTGTGGCCTGTCGTCTTCCAGGCCTCCGCGGCAGGGAGGAGGCCATGGGGCTCAGGTTCTACCTAGCGACACCTGAAACTGCTCTACACCCTCCAGGATCCATACTTTTCTTTCTTTTTTTTTTTACGATCTACTTATAGTATATCTGTATTTTTGTCAGCGTTTTTCCTGATCTGTTCATCATCAGTATATCAATTCATCCCTCCTCTCTGTTGCTCTTCCTGAGATTTCTTCCATTCTTTCGTTATCTGAATCAAAAGTTTGTTTTGAGGATAACGGCACTCAACCGTGACATTTCACGTTAAGGTCCTTCCCTTTAATTTCCTGGGAACAGAGGGGAAGTCTATAGAACCAAGTGTAAATTCCAACAGGATTAACAGACATTATACAAAGAGATTTGACAAGTGGCACTTGCTTTAGGTATCAATTAAAACTGACATGAGAGTGAATTTGGGGTTTAGGTGTATGTAATAAATTAAAATATAAAAACTTTTATACAAGTGAGAATAAAAACGTACGCTAAATCAGCTGATTCAGAGTCTTCCTGCAGGTTGCCGTCCAAGGCGACATGCTTCGCTTGCGCCGAGCAGTTGGTGCAGTTGCGAGACAAGACTAAATTCCGCCGAGCACTTCTGCAACACCGCCTGAGCTGTGGCCGGTTGGAGCTGATCGCGCACATGCAAAATTATCTTGCCAAAGATATTTCAGTCTGGACCCAAGTGGTGGACCAACTATCAAACGATCGCCATGATTTTAACAGGGCATCTCATGGCAGTTTATGGGCCCTAAGATCAAGACTGGTCATCACCGCTGTAAATCAAGCACCTGTTATGTGAAGAATATCACGCGTATAACACCTAGGTATTCATATGACTGATCAGCTCACTCACTCAGTCACTGTCTTCAGTTTGGGTCATCCAGTAATACGAGCACTCTTCACTCAAACATTTACAGTATGTGTCAGTAATATACAACCCAACACACAGTCATTCTGTGAGTCTATGCAGTAAAGATACATAAATGGCTTTGCAGCAAAACTTAGTCATCACTATAAATAGATGCTTTAGTAGCCCGATACAGTACAGTAGCACTTCCATGAATGGCGTGGAAAGCCAGAGTGTGCTTCTGTGGAAGCGTGCATTTGTCTCTGTCCTTTGCTTTGATATTCACGTGACCTGCGTTTATTAGCATGATGAGTGTGTGTGTGTGTGTGTGTGTGTATTGCTGGCTTGGGGGTCTGTTGAGTAAGCCTCATGACGCACAGAATGGTCATAAGACACAAGTGCAATGGCAGGAATGGATGAAGTGACAGAGGGGAGTGTGTGTGTGTGTGTGTGTGTGTGTGTGTGTGTGTGTGTGTGTGTGTGTGTTTGGAGGGTGATTTGACAGGCGGAGAAGTGAGGCCACAGGTGGTCAAATGGAGAGGAGGTGAAGGGGGGTCGGAAAAGTCGGTCAGTTTGGAAGTGAAATGGGGAATAAAGCAAGGATGAAATATTATTCGGCTGAAAAATAACACACCAATTTCAGTTTTAACAAGCATATATATGGTCGCAGCTTTGTACTCAAAGGTGATCTTTGGAAAGTAGGGCACATGTGAGTATAGGATGAGGTGTATGAGGTAATGGGAGAAGGGCTGGGGGAAAAGAGGAGAAGGCATGTGAAGAAAAACTAGTCTTCTTTTTAGAAATATGCATGTAAATATTGTGCAAATATCCTGCAGCATGATAGCATATTGTAAGAATTCGGCATGTGTTAGATTTGAGTGTCCACAATGAAATGTTTGAGGCATCATTTGAGGGGGTTTTCAGCCCGGATTGGATTGGTATTGCATGCGGTGTAACCTAATACTTCATGTGTTGTTAGCGGGGTGATTTATTGGCTATGTGAGATTGTCCAAGCTCATCTTTGATGTCAGGCGCAGCTGACTCTATCAGTCTACGTCTCTGTCTTTGTATCCTTCTTCACGATTCTGCTTCTAACTCAGTGAATCCCAACTAGAGGCACTTTTATGCCAGTAGGTCAACCAATAACCTTGTATTGAGTCAGCTGGAACGCCAAAACACACGGTCAAGGTTAGGGTGGTTAAGGTGAGTTAGTTAGCTAAACTAGTTAGCAAGCAAGCGGGGAAGTTGAGACAGTTAGCTAAAATTGACCAAATCAGGCCAAAGGGCTGTGCAGCAGCGTCTGGGAAGGTGGGGGTTGGTGGTGCTGGGTATATTTGTGCTGACTGTGACCACTATCAATCAGAAAAAAACATTTTATTTTGCTGATGGCTGGTTCAGTACCGGTGCTCCATCATGCTCATTCATTGTTTATGTTGCTCAACCACTCTTTCAAAACATTGGTCACAAACCAAAGGAAACATCTTCCTGTAACAATTTTGCATAAATTGTGAGCCAGACACAGACTGTCTGGGCACATCAAATAAACAAGCCAAAACGCAAAAGGTAGAGTATCATAGTTTACTCCATGAAATGTCACTGTTTCGCTGACATATCAGCTGACTGTGGAGCGGTTTGACCGGTCGGATCATCCAAAAGTTGAATCTGCCTCAACTTCTCTGCCGCAGGTCACCGTGTGTGTGTGTGTTTTTCTTTTTCTTTTGGCACCATCAAAGCCAAAATGCAGTGCTCAGAATTGCCAAGTAGGTTATACCAGGAATTTGTCTAGATGTTATTGGTGCACAAGAAGCATTAAGTAAAAATATGAGGATGATAAAAAAAAAAAATCATAAAAATGAAAAGAGATCAGCAGTTTGTGCAGAAATTCATCAGGTAATGTGCTCTCACATTATTAAGGTGCAAGCTCCACATAGAAAGGCCCAGCCAAGGTTCAAACCAGGAACCCTTTTGCCTGAGACCTGTTCACCCTCAGCCTGTAAGTACTGCTAAGATAAAGATAAGATAAAAAGAGAAAATAACTGGGAGCTATTAGCTAGAGATTGATGAAGAAAATACACATTTAACATAGTATAGACTAATTGAATCAACTAATGTCTAGGGGAAGCCTTTAGCCCCCTTCTAGGTTGGTTCCAACACAATGCACAGTGGGGACAGTGCAAACTCGCTAATCAGGTGACGTCTAGAAACATCTACCAGCCCCTAGTGTTTGGGCCTTGGTCTTGCTAAAAATGTGACTTTCCTGTCCTATTGTTTCTGCAACGACTTCAGGTCTTAAAGCTAATGCCCCCCAGTCCCTCCCTTTTACATATTCTTTGGTCACGGTTGTTTTCTGTATAAAAGTGCTTCACTTCATTTGCTCTGGGTCAACTCACTGGATCAGATACCCTCTGTGACCGTCAGTGTGCCAGCATGCTTTCTTAATAAACACACCACCACAGCAAACATCTGAACTGGACTTGATTTCTTGGACAAGATGTTCCAATACCATTTTTTCCCCTCCCGATTCCGACACTTGTGCTGTGGGTATCGGCCGATACCGAGTACCGATCCGATACCAGTATGTTATTTAAAAAAATGTCATACTACGCCTGCATGACTTTGATATGATTATCATTGTGATAAGGCCTGGCTCAGGTTAAACCCTTTTCACCGACTAAACTCCGATAATCTACCTGTGTGTGTTCTAAATCTCAGTCTGACTCGCAATTTACACCGCAAAATGACGACACGAAGAAGTATGATTTGATTTGTGTCCGATGATTACAGAGAGGGAGCGGTTACATCCAGCAGGTATAGACACGCTCACGGCGACCCACCTCGGCTCCCCTCACTCCCCCACCACCGGTTGCTGGTTTGCCTGTCCCTGTCTGAACACGCATGTTACTGATGGGAGCATCCAGCGTGAAATACTGCCAGACCGCCGACATGATATGCTAGCGCTAGTTAGCTGCTAGTTGACTTAGCTCCCAGCCTCGCGTCACGTGCGTGTCTGTGTCATGTGATCGACTCTTCCTCATCCCCCTAAAACAGCAAACTGCAGGTTGCAGCACAGCGCCACCGTTTTAAGAGCAGCGAAGAAGAACTGTGCCAGATCTTACGGCGCTAACCAGTAAATAGATTACTAATTTAATAAATCATGTGGTATCGGATCGGTGCCTGGACTCCAGTAGTCGCCAATACCGATGCCAGCAGTATCGGAGGAATTTCGATACTGATATCGGAATCAGAACAACTCTACTATTAGCATGTGAAAGATTGTAATAAGAGAGGAGTGTTAAAGTAAAGAAAAAAAGAAATGCAGAGTTAACAGACCACAGACAGTCTGTCTATATCCTTGTGATCTGCTCCTGTGGTACGTGGGTGACCATGTGAAGCAGTTTGTGCTTTCATCCATTAATGTATTCACTGTCTGAAATGTTGAACGTTGTGTTCTATGGTACTCTCTGTACTACCGAGTCTCACAAGGGAAGAGGATATGTAAAGGAGAAGGAGGGGAGAAAAAGGGACATGATAAGATGTGAAAAGAGGGGAGGGAAGAAACTCTCCATGTTGCAGACGAGAAGTGAGAGCGAGAGAGGGAGGGAGAGAGCGAGAGACGAGGGGGGGGGGTGGCGGAGTCAGAGCTGACAGGGTAGCGTGACATTTCCCTGTGAGGACAAATTGTTCTGAAAAATCAACAAAGAGGCAAAAGAGAGGCAGGGTGACACTGCGGCACCGACTGCAGAAATATGTGCTACATACATACACACGTGCAGCCCTGCCAGCCACTTCTGCCTTTTTGATTGGCTCACTCCGTCTGCATCCGCTCTGCGCTCCAAATCGAACCTAATCAAGGATTTCCTAATTGGCTCATGAGCCCCTGATGATATGTATGTCTACTCCACGTTGCACTAAAACCATCATATGGGTTGGATTTGCACAGACACACACACAAGATTAAATCATCATCACCATCTGTCCTTGACCATATCTCGGTTAATCTCCTATTTTCATTCACTGAGCTCTCATAATGTGAAACTGTGGCGACGTAGGGAGACTGTTATCGAATTTCAGCTGGTTTACTAACCTCTTTCCCAGCCACGCCGCACTGCTCATCCTCTCCTCTCATCCCTGCCTCTCCCTCCACTTCCTCTGAGGCTTTTTAAGGACACGGCGTACCCAGTGCCCTCCTGTCTCCGCTCATCCTCCCTCCTCCTCCTCCGCTTCCCTCACTTTCCCTCCTCCTCTCTTGCTCCTCTCCTCACCTGTCGTACGCCTTTAGCTCCTGTTTCATCCCCTCTGTTCCCCTCCCTCGTGCTTTCCCCCTTTTCTTTTGTGTCTGCAGCACCGTGATGCCAAGCCACTCTGCATAGCCGGCATACCCTTATCTAACATCTGGGCTGCAGAGAAGGAGCGAGGAGAGGGCTGTTCCCCTTCCTCATGAATAATACACCAACAGAGAAGGGTGAGATGGTAAGTGGCAAAAAATAGTCCCTTGCACGGAGGTGTGAGAAAAGTCAATCACTGGCAAGGTGGGCGGTGTGCGTGAGTATTCAGGTGCGCGTGGGCTCACACAGCACACGAGCGGCGGGCGCGCGCGCGCGGACGCATGGAATTCTCGCACGTGCACCCACATGTACAACTGACAGGATAAATCAGGTCCTGCTCTCACACAGGTGTATATTTAGCCATGACTGCGCCTGTTGGCAGCGGCTGGTATTTGGCATCTTCCCGACAGAAGAGCCCACAGGAGGGGTCAGCTGACGCGCACACACAGAAGAAATGGGGGCAAACAAACAGATAGAGAGACAGACAGATGCGGTGCAGCAAGAAAACTATATTTTGAAGGACGAGAGTGTAATGAACTGAAAGTAAAATGATAGAGACCCTAAAAAAAAAGCCATTTTTAACCATTCCTTGTTGTCTCTTGCTTTGTTGTCTCAGTTCAGATACTTCCATTGGTATGCTTCTATGTAGTACACTGTGTACTTCCTGGCGTAGTGCACTTTGGGTTCGAGTACGGCCATTGTGCACCTAACAAGACATGACAAAGTAGTATTTCATCACTTCTCCTTCCTCGCTGAGTTGCAATTGCGCAGAGCATTGGCACCAACATTTGACCACCAAAATATATGTATAAAACATTTCTGTAACATTTGCTCCATCAGCTTCCTCATTCACCAGTTTCACAAATGCAGGTGGTCCCTCACCTTCTGCTACGTGGCCAAAATGGCGACCGCTGCAAGTGCGAACTGTCCGGTGTTGTCATCAAACTAATCATGCTTTTTCTATCGGTGGTTATGGTGTCATTAACACCTTTCTGACATAAAAACTGACTAGACTGTGTCACTTCGGCACTCAGATGATACTTATCATGTACTAGTTCCTTTTGAGCATACTGACGCCTGTAGAATCAGCTCGTTTGGCAAACCCCCCCCCCCCCCCCAAAAAACGGCAAGCTAAAGAAAGCTAATGAACAACCGCATAATCTGCTGAACGTTTTAGCCCGTTTCCAAAAAAACGCAGCGCTTAGCTTCTGCCTGCTAACGGTGCACACAACAAGAATGTTAAGCCTGCTGACTGTGTGTTTCCTTACAGCAATTGCACCTTGGGAGTTGACTTCTCTCATTACATTAGCATAAACACAGCCTTTGTACCTTTGACTTTTTTTCTACGAGCTAGTTCTTCGTGTGCTTCATCATTTGTACTGACAAATTAACTGGAGGCCTTTTGCGTTCCTTGAGTCCCTCCAATTGCCAGTCGCCTAACCGTGTCCGTGCAGCTGGACAGAACTTTGTGCTCAGAAATAATAATACTAAATAAAAGCTCATCTAAAAAATCTACGAGGAAAATTAAATCATCTGTACTTCTTTCTCGTGAAGACAGCCAGTCTGTCTGGTAGACACAGACGCAGAATTTTCTGCAGAATTGTCTCTGTGGTGAGTAGTGTGTGCAGACCAGAGTTAGACCGTCTCGTGTCACGTTATGAGGCCCTTTGGCAATTCATATTGGGATGTGATTTGGATTGGGACAGACAAAGGAACACCAGACAGAAAAGAAAGAGGAAATGGCGGGGAAAATCATGTGAGCGATAGATGAAGACGAACAGGAGGAGATGCATTGTGCTGAACAACCTGCAAGGTGTAGTGTACCCCCTGGAGAGCAATTTATACAACACACAAGTGCACACACATGGTAGCATGTTATCAATATTGTTTCTTGCAGTGGTAGCTATGGTGGTGTGCACCAATTACTCAGCCTGGAGCAGCAAATGTGTGGTCGCCACAGAAGAGGAAAGGCTACATGGCTCACACTGCTATTGATCAAAACCTGTCGGCCTGCCTTTGTATGCGTGCACGCTTGTGTACCTTGTGTACACCCCCTTGTGTGTTTTCCACAAACACAGGCGCGCTTTTTTTCCCATTTCCGCACGTGCATGCGCGTTTGGCTAGCGCGTGTGTTACAGGCACACGTGGCACGAGTGAGAGCGGGCAAAGATGCTGTTTATGAAATTGGTATCATTTATCTTGGATGTGGTGGAGGTTGGTGGAGGCTGCCGGGGGCTTCTGCAGCTGGAAATATCCAAACGCAGTAAAAAACGCTTGTGGTCTGCGGTGGAGTGTAATAGATGTGTGTGTGTGTGTGTGTGTGTCATTTAGAGGCGATCCCCATCAAGTTCTACTCTGCTCAGATTACCCTCCAGCATAACCAGAACCAAGCCTGGGATTCAGATCTTTTAATCCTAAAAGATTTTCTTTAAATACTTTGGGTTTTCTTATGTGTAGCGTTAATGGAGACAGGTGGTTGAGGGTTAGAAGGGGATATCTTGGCAAATTTTCTTTCAAATTATGTATTTTATTACTTTTTAAACATAAAACTAACTCGAGCATTTAAAAAAATGTGATCCATCGTGTGCCCTGCATGCCTTGGGTAATTCAAAAACCATAAAATGTACTATTTCATGGAAATTACCTGCCAAAATGGTCCAATGTCAACTTTTAAAACAGTGAATACTCTATAGTCGTGATTCCCAACTTAGGTTTGGCACCTGCAAGTGGGCTATTTTTTTTTTCTTCGCTAGTTTCTGAATACTGGATAAATTTACATTTTCAGTGTTCTAAAATCTTCAAAATAAAACAGGAAATGGTGGAAAAGAAAAATGTGTCTCTTTTTCCTAAAATCAGTCATCAGTGATGATGGGTTACAATTCTATATACTATGCGACCGGGACAAAATAGGTCAACATGATTTGTGATCATCCTTTTAACAAGGTAGTCTGATGTCAGTGGCATTGCACTATGAAATATACCTACCTACTGTATAGCTTATTAACTACTATGCTTTATCTTAACTGCAAAGTATTTCTTGGTGAATAACAGCTGAGTTGTAACCTCCTCGTCCTCCCAAAAGTGTGCACAGGTAAACTAGGTTCATCAAGAAATAGCCACACCTAACTCTACCGAAACAATTTGTGAACAAACTTTACGTTTCTGTTTCTATGTTTCCACAGCTTAAATGAACAAAAGCGAGCTTTTGAGGCTGCGGAGAGCAAATATTTGAACTTTCATGAGCGATAGCTAGCTAGCGGTTTTCTGCTTCCCGTCTTTACGCTAAGCTAGGCTAAGCTTTCATACCCAACATACAGGCATCAGAAGCTCGCTATTGCTCTTCTCATCTAGGCAAACTAGTCCTATATTAAAATACGTAAATGATCAGGTGACCTATAATTCTGTGTAAATCTATGGTTTAGCAATGATGTGATTTGAACTACAGCGGCAGACTTAAGCCTCTGCGGAAGGTGACGACCTGTGACAGCCGTCTGACATGAACAAGGTCAATAGCAGATTGAAGGTGCATTCAGGATACCCATGTCTGCACGGGTCTTTGGTATTAAATGGGCTTGAACTGCTTTGCCGGGCGACATGTGATCAGCAGTCTGCTAGTCTGATTTAGCTTTAAGTGTCTTTCCGCTAGAGGCAGACAGCCTCGCTACCTGCTCGCTGAAGTCCATTCTGAATGAGAACATCAATGTGAAGTCAGTGACGCACTTGGTTTCAAAGGATTTTATTTTATGCCAGAAAAACCCTGACTTGAATGCTTACAAAGAACACAAATTTATTCATTCAGTCAAAGACACTGACAACTCTGGAGTTGTTGCATTCATAGATAGTGCCAAAAATGCTTTTGCACTCGACGGAGGATAAATATAGATTATTCAAATGATTTTACTGATAGTCAAGAGGAGTGTTTGTTTCAGATGGACTACAGGGAAGCAAATTCAGTTTGCAACGAGAAACATCTTTCTTTCATTCATGTTGGTGTGTGCAATCGGTCATTTATATTGCGGAGTGCATGTAATTTGATCGGTAGTGATCGGCGATGACTGTCGCTTCTGCTTCTAACGATGATTAAAACGGAGTGTGTTGCCGTACACTCGGATGATTGACAGAACAATGTCACTCAGTGTGTGTGTGTGTGTGCGTGTGTGTCTGGACTGTAACGACTGCGTGCGCTATGTGTTTACGCACTGCAAGTGCTTTCACACGGACGTACCGCATACACTGCTGTTAATGGACTGCAGGGAGATTTGTGTTTGCGCTGGGGTGTTGTGGAAGGTGTGGCGCAGGCGGGAAGGGGGGGGGGGGGCATGAATAAGTTCAGATGGCTGGGATCTTGCCTACCATCAGTCTCCATCCTCGCTCTCTGCTGCTCTTCATCAAGGCCCGTCTGACAGCTTTGGCAGCTCGTCAAGTCTACTCACTACACCCGCCAATCAAACCCCGCCCAGGCAAGTAAGCAATTAATCATTAGCATCCACAAGCAGCTGATGCAGTGGAAGCAAGGAGGACAGCGAGGAGAAGAAAGGGGCACCAGGGTTCACTTGGGTTCATATATGACCCCACCCCCTTCACACACACACACAAATACACACAGTTCCCTGGTGAATTCTGAGGTGGCGACCGTATAACAAGGGGATTATCTTCTTAATAAGTCAGGGGATGAATTATGGAAATGAGGGCGGTTAAAAAAAAAAAGAAGAAGAAAGAAACAACTGGACAGCATCTGTTGACGAACAAAACAAACTGTTGTCCCTGTCAGGTTTTCCTCTCCACTCACAGTAATGGCGATTAGATGATTAGTCTGTGATTGAAATGATTAAATGGCATGTACGCGTGGGAGAGAGAGCACCTTTGTGTGGAATATTTACTTTGGGGGCATTTTAGGTCTGGCATGGGGGTTTAAGCTACTTAATAATCAGAGCCAAGAGAGGGTAAAGCATTAACAAAAATGAGATACTTTTATATATTTTGGAGGTAACGCTATGACTATGGAACATTTGGTTCCAGTGTAGAGTGTTACATCTTAGAAATGTTACCTATACATGTTTGATATAATTCTGCTACAATATTAGTGTTATTATATGTGGTATTTTATACTTTTTTAAATTCATAAGCCAGTTGTTGCAAATCGTTTGCAATTCATGCAACCATCTTGTGATGTCGGATGCTCTAACCCAGTGGTCCCCAACCTTTTTATCACCACGGACCGGTCAACACTTAACAATTTAACTGCGCACCCGGGGGGGGGGGGGGGGTCGCTATCGTCGTAATCGTTACCGTTACGCCGCCCAAGTGACCCAGACGTCACTGAGAGAATCATTTCTCAAAATACAAAATAAAACGTTTTTCAAAATAAAAGATCGTCCATACTCAGATAATACATAAAACGGTAATAATTAATTATTTCTTGTGCGGCCCGGTACCAACTGATCGACGGACCGGTACCGGTCCGCGGCCCGGTGGTTGGGGACCACTGCTCTAACCTCTATCCCATATCACGTGAGCATGGCGCAATCTTCCCTCTCAACGTACTTCACATGTGCCTTCACACACAAATATTACATATCTGCAAAACCCTTATGCGTCATTCTCTCCAATCTCATTTTATGGCTTTTATTGTTTCCTCTGTCTGTTTGCTCGGCGTCAGATCGAGATAGAAGGTTCAGTGACACACACACTGCCCTTCCTGTCTTGCCTTCTAATTGGTCCGGAGGAGTTGATTGTCCTTTATTGCTATCGGCTAATCTTCTGTCATTGGCCAAGGTGCCCAGGTCAACTCACGACCCCTGCAGATAATGTGACATATCCAATTACATGCCGGATGTGTCCATGTAATCCTGCCGGAGATCTGATTATGAAAGAGCAGGAAAATGATTTTGACTAGTGATGGTGGCTTGACTGAATCCTGGAAAACTGTTACTGAGATGCCCTTGAGCAGGGGCTTGTAGCAGCTCAGCTGCAGTTTAATTTACCTAGAAATGAAAATCTGAACTCGGAAGGAATGACTGAAATCTGAGAAAAATGTGAGAGAAGGAGCCAATAAAATGGAGTAGACAGGAAGCAAATACAGACAGAGAGAGAGCGAGTTTGCGGGTAAAATATAATAGTGGACTGACAGACTTCCTCTCCTCTCCCAGGGGTCCACTGGAGATTTCACAGCTGGGGGGGTTTGCATGGCTGTGCCAACTCCCCCCCCCCACTCCTCCACATGGACAGATCAGTAGCATCATTACGCGCGTGTCCCAGCGTGCGCGCAGCCCCTCTGTGTTTACAGCCCGACAGCAACTGCGCTGATATATGTGTTTCATTTGTGCTGCCATCCCTCAAACGGCACGACACATGTCACCTCAGCCAAATGGCAGGGTGTCTGCCGAAGATGCAAACGGATGATAAGAGGCTTTATCTGCAGTGAAAAAGTAACACAGCCCCAAGCCGTTAATAAAGGGATCTCCGCTGTGTCGCCGCTGGCTGTTGCAGACGCACACATACACACGTTGGCATGCAAAGAATGAAGCTTTGACGGACGGACAGACAGACGGTCTCTTGTTGATGTGTGCCGATGAAGCCAGCAGATAAGGTGTGGCATTTCTGATCTGACATACCTTAAATTTCATCAAGCAGACAAGCGGGCAACTATTAGCAGCAGTGCACAATAAAGATAAGATGCTTCCTGTGTGCTGGTGTTTCTCGGTCGATTTTGAAATGACACACGCGTAAAAAAATTCCAAACAATTGGCAAAGCGTGTTCTTGGCTCAGGCTTGTTGTTTATTCTGCAGAGAAGGCTACGTGTAAGAAGTCTTCAGGAGGGTGTCAGATTAGAGCAAAGTAACGTGAGGCCACGTCTGAAAGGCAAAAAATGGTCATGACAGTGCGAAGGCAGAGCAAAAAGCCTTCCACCATTGAGAGATGAGACGTAATAAATCGTACAAAATGGGATAATGGGGCTCACTTTTGCAAATCTTTCCTCGGAGCCGTTGGGTTCAACTCTGCTGTACACACAAAAGGCGACAGAAAAAGCTGCGTGAAGACTGAAAAGGGGAGGTTGAAAGAGAAATTCAAACCCTGACTACTTTCACAAACGTGCACCTCTGCCAATCGCTGCAGAAGTGGCAATCGGCTCTGAAAAATTCACCAAAACTGGCAGACGCAATTCTGATATCGGACAGGATTGAAGGTGAAGGGTAAAACAATCGCTTCTCCTTTCCAAACACCCATCAAACCGACTCCCTGGTTTAACGCTGACCCACCCTCGTCACCAAATTCGTGTGTGCGCAGCCAGTTTAAAGCGGTATCGCTAATCTCTTGACTGATCACCTGACCACTCCTTTAAGCAACGTTTCCTGATGATCATGATGACATTACCCAAGAAGTAATAAACCAACGTTTCCTTTAACAAACATCGACGAGGTAAGATCAGTGCAACCAAGGTCAACAAGCATAATAAAGATAAAATCTCAATCATGTGCTCAGACAAGGCAACTTCTGAACCGCTGTCACGTGAGATATCGCACTGTCCATATTTTTCTCACCTTTCACCGTACAAAGTTTGATCTTTGCAGCGTACTACTTTTTTTTTTTTCCCCCCCGAAAGCTCAAAGCGCAGCGGGCTGCTGGCCGAAGGTTGTTGACTTGTGGAGCCATATCTGAGTTATGCTTTTGTTTTCCCTGAACACTCGAGCTCTGACGCATCCGTGCGGCGGCTTTAGCCTTCAACTCGCAACAGCGAGACACTCCCTAATGTGTTTACACTGATCTCAGGCATTCAAGGAACACACGTGAAGCCAGTGGCCTGTACAATCGGCGCAGTAGCGATCTAGAAAAACGTGATGTGTATGATTATGGTTATAATAGGGGTTTCATACTGTTTAAATTCAGTGTGTTTTTGTGTGATCACTGGTTGATATTGCACATGCAATTTTTTAAGGTTAGTTTCCATTAAAAAAAAAAAAAAAAATACAAAAAATTATAAAAATGTCTGTCTTCTCTGTCTGCATCTTTCTCTTCTTTCCTTCTCTGCTCTTTCTCTTTCTTTTATTCTGCCTCCGCTCTGTCTGTTTTTTCGCCCACCCCACCCCCGAGCAAAGGGGACAGCTGCTTATCCCTGATAAACGCCTGGCATTTGGCGCGGCGAGAGAAGAGAAGCAATGGGAGAGAGGGAGTAAAGAGAGGGGAGACAGGCACGGGGGTGGGTGGGGTGGGGAGTTGGCTGGATGCTGGGTGCGGCACATCGGTCGAGACGGCGAGAAGTGAAAAAGGCAGCAGGAATTAAAGAGCAGGGTTTCTGGCAGCAGTCACTGTAGCAGAAAAAAAGGGGGGGGGGGGCTATGATGAGGTCCAATTGTGACCTAGATTCCAAGACGCCCAGACATAATAGGGAGGGTCTTACCCCACGTGAACCCCCTCACCCCCAACCCCTCCACCTCAGTCAAAACAATAACAGAGAAGACAGGAGCTGCAGGAGGAGAGGGGCCCGCTTTGGGGATGGTTCCATCCAACCGTGTACTGCATTTGGCCTCTCTGTTGCTAACTCCCAGCAGCTGTCTGCAGCGTTGGCCCTCAAACCTCTGAAAATTCCTGGAAAGGGAACTTAGGGAATGTTGGGGCAATGTTTGGATAAACTTTCGCTGGGGTCTTTTGAACCGACTCCAACTTGTTCTGGATTCTCTCATTTGCTGGGGGAAGGACGAGACTCCCAAGTGGAATGACTGTAAATTGGTTAACAATGTTTGTGTGCGTGTGTGTGTGTGTGTGTGTGTGTGCAACGTTTGAAATTGCTTTAAAGGAATAGTTCAACACATTAGGGGAATCAACAACTTTGCTAACAGCCAAACATCAAGTAAGTGCGACAACACAAGACATAGCAGCCAGTTAATATTACTTATTAGTCCAACAGCAAGAGGCCCAGCTCAGCGTCTGTCTTTTCTCTTCACAAAGCTCTCGCCAATGACTAAAAGTCATTCCCAGATTTACTGGTGCTCAGTCTCTCTTTCTCTTTTTGGCTTCTCTGTCAATGCAAATTAAAGCAAAACAAATTGCTCATTACTGAGCTTTAGAGGTGGTAGATGAGGAGGTTAGCTGCTAGCTGCTCTATGCTAAGCTAAGCGGCTACTGGCCCCAACTTCATATTTACTCCATAGACATGAAAGTGGTATTTAGTTCCACATCTAACTCTTGGCAAGAGAACAAATAACTGTTTTTTTTATGTTTTGGCTAGCAATGCTAGGTTATGTGTTGACCCTGTGTATGGAAGGGACAACCTTGGTGAAGACTGAAATATCTACTTGCTTGTAAGACCAGAACCAAGTACAGTTGGACAAAGTCAACAGTTTATGAACTCAAGGTTCTCTTACAGCTCTTATGGAGCTTTTGACTATACCCCTTCAAGAAATAGTTCCAACTTTAAATTGCATTATGAATTGTAGTCACTGAAGAAGGCCATGGGATAAAAACCCTGTGAAAAACTATGAATGAACCTGTAGCAGGTATAGCAACATCTGTGGAGATGGTTCCACCTGGTCTGACTGTCAGGTGTTTCTGTTGTTTTGAGTTTTACAGTCTGGCAATGCTACGTCTCAGCATTTTAATAAAATGTTACCTTAAGTGATAGTAATGATGGATGAAAATCATGAAAACATGCTTTAAATCTATCATGTAGCCCTTCGGGATATTTACGAGGACAAGTGTTAAGCTGATTTTCTTTCTCTGAAATTCTCCAGACGTCAGATATATCTTTATCAGGATTAAAACATAGTTTTTGTCTGTGTTTGTTTTTTATCTGTCTCCCTTTCCCTCCCTTTCTCCTCTGTCTGTCTGTTCCTCTTGCACAGTAAACTGGAGCTTATCTTGTACCCGTTTGCCCTGGTTATTGAGTCAGACCCAGACAGTCGTTGCGATGTGAGATGTCTCAATGGAACTTGTCATGCTGCCCCTAAGAGTTGTCTCCTTGTGAACAGTCACATTTGGAGCATACTGTACATGCTACAGGGTCATTCTCTATGCGGTTGTAATTGTTGGTTTGACAAAGTCATTTTACAGTTGGAGAAACATTTCCAACAAATGTTTGTTTCTAATCTTGATCAGATTCAGACAAGATCACTATCAACTGTTTTTCCTGGCACACTGCATGCATTTTCATGTTCTTGCTGGTTTAAAACAGTACAAAAATAAATAGTAGTGTGTTTCGGAACAGTTATGCAATTGCAGCTATTTTTTGATATCCGACTATTTACTCATCCACTTACCACCTCTCTGCAGCTAAAGCAGGTGCTGCCAGGTGCACTCACTACTCTCACTTGGGGATTGGTGATAGTAGAATTACAACAATAAGCAGAATTAGCAACCTCGCGAAGAAGATGGAACTTTTGTGTGGGTACGTGCGTAAATACAAACAGCTTTGGACTTTCTAAAGAGAAAAAGTGCTTTGGGAATACGTCTCTCTGGATGAAAATCTCTGCAGCAGTCAGTTCACCGCTTTTGTCCAAGGTAAAATGTCTTTCTACCTGATGAATTGCCATTGAATTTGGTACAGGTATTCATGGTGCCCAAAGGATGTATTCTAGAGACTTTGGGCAACTATTCCTGTAGCGCCACCAGCAGCGCAACATCCCCTAAACCAGTGACATATTTAAAAAATCTTGGTTCATGGTCCCCAGATGATAAATCCTAATTACTTTGGGGATTCTGTCTTCTCCTCTAGTGCCGCCATGAAGTTCAAATTTGTGGTTCTGAGTGAAATGTCTCGACAATATCTGTATATTCCCAATGAAGTGTGATATCCGTAATTATTTCCATGTAGCGCTATAATCAGGTCAGAATTTCAGTTTGCACTTTGGTTTATGATTAAATACTTGCAGCACTGATGACATTTGCAAATTAGAAATGTTAGCATGCAAACACTCTTAGCTAAGATGGTAAACATAGTGAACGTTATACCTGCTAAACATCAGCATGTCAGCATTATCATCACGACCATGCTGGCATGTTGATGTTAGCATTTAGCGTAAAGCATCACAGCTGCTAGAGTGGCTGTAGACCTTGTTTCTCCCTGCCTTCAGTTTTTATACTGTCTTTACTGTCTTGGATATTTTAGTCTGGCTTGAATATTTTAGTCTGGCTGGACTAAAATACCCCAGACATTTTGCTGTACTGGACACAGACAGACGAATGTTGTTCCCCCAAATGCCAGACTGCTTCTCTTCATGCTGCCCACGATGCAAGTGATGTATTTAGCAACCTGGATCTATTCATCAAAGGCATAAAAACTGCTAGATACAACTTTAGTATATGTTTGTGAGACAGAATTTTTGCACCCTTGTCACAAAACACAGGTCAAAGCACTCATCAGCTGTACTGAAGAGGGATGGCGTGCTTGTTGACTTCAAACTTGACTTTTTATGGGTTACATAATTTCTACACCACAATATCTTTATGAGGAGGGGGGAATAGGGCTAATTCCCTTATTTGGACAGATACAGCTAATAGTAGCCTGAACCAAAATGCTGGTTATTGGCTAGATTACCACGGGCGGATCACAGGAATATTTGAAAAACCGAGGTCAATGGGTTGGTTTGGGTTAACAGAATTTGGTTGTGAGTCAGGGATGGGGAGTTAGTGAGTGCAAGCGTGGGAGGATTGTGGGTTTGGTGCTCAGAGAGAGAGAGAGAGAGAGAGAGAGGCTCATCCCATAGCCACCAACGACAGTGACCAGCCACTGGGTTTGCAATCTGCAATCATTCCAAATAGATGCTGTGCATCCATAATAAGCATTTTGCACTCATGCAAAGTGACAATTTGCACGTAAATACAACTGTTGGACAATATGGTGGTCTATTTTGGACTCATGGCTACACAAGGAAGAGGCTAAATGGTGAAATGAAAAATGCAAGAGCGGGGAGATGAGCTTCATTTCACTGACTTTTGACGGAGACAAAATCAGTCATACGGGGCTGATTTGAAGGACAAAAACAAAGACAGTGTGACATAACTCTCGGCCTGAAGTGTCTCAAACATTCCCGGCGGAACATCGGTTGTACATGTCCACAGAACACAATACAATCATTACGCAATAGGGAGAAAGACTATTAAAAAGTACAGGAGGCTAAAAATAAAAATAAAAAGGAGAGAGCTTCTACATGGAGAGTGGAGAAAACCTGCCAAGCTGGCTGGTACAGTACAGTGAAAACATACAATTACCAGAGCTACTTATATGTTCACCCAAGGCCAAGTGATTGTAGGTGTGCTCTCAAACAGCAGCATTCTCGACAATCATCCACTACAACAGCCCGTGGTTCAGCTCCAAATCTGACAGGACGGCGCCTAATATAACCTAACTGCTAAAAATAACACAACACAGCCGGGATATAAATAATCCTAGAAACTAATGTCAGGGGCACTTCCTCCCTTTGTTCCACGCCGAGAAGGGCCCGTGTGTAAAAATAAAGAAAGAGTGGGAGAAAGAAAGGGAAAAGGAGGAAGGGTTCGCATTCAATAAAGAGGAGAGAGAGAGAGACACAATGTGGGAAGGGAAAAAGAAAGCATGTGAGAGTTCTGACACAAACGCTGGATAATGATGTGACAACTTTCCCTTCTCTTCGCCCAGATAAAGAGAGAAGTGGCTTGGGGCCAACAAGGCCAAGCGGACGCTTTAATTACGAGAAACAAAAGAAGGGAGGTGGGGGGGGGTTGGATGGATGATGGTGGCGGTGTGTGTTTGTGTGGGGGTCTCTGAGTGTGTATGTGTTTGTGGTAGAAAAGGGAGCAGGGGAGTGAAAACGTGACTTTAGGAGTGTGGAAAATGTTCCTTTTTTTTTTTTTTTAAACTGCTGGGCTCAAAAATGTCAAACTAATCATGTTGAACACGTATTTATCCACTCCTAAACACACACACACGCGCGCGCGCAATGGAATACATACAGCATACAGCTCATTTAGCCAACTTTATTCGACTACATGAAAGGCTAATAAAAATGACAGATCTTACGGAATTCAGCTGACAACATAATTTGACCTGATTTGCAATTGTGCTGCTTGGTGACAAATATAGCGGCACAAAATACCGACCGCGTCTAAAAATATTTGAAATCAAAAGTGCCTTCTTTGGAATGACACTTAATAGGGATTCATATTTTACTAAATCGGGCCACCGATCATATCTAATTAAAGCTCATTCCATGTGGGAATAAAACAAGGTTTCATTTCTGCAAAACTCAATTGACTTTGATCTATTTGGGACACTTGGAAGCGGCCGAGGTCCATGACATGGGGTTAGAGTGGACTCTCTTATTACAGGGTCGGAGTTTGCAGAAGCAGTTACCGGCTAAACAGAGGTTGGTGGTGGTACGTTGAATAATGGATGATTGGCCCCGCGTTTTAGTTTTTTTTTCGAGGTAAAATGGGCACCTAGAAAATGAGGGTCTGGTCAGCGCTTGTGGCTTTGGTGACACATGATACAGCGGCTGCAAACGTCACTAACACACACACACACACACACACAAAAGGGCATGCATTAGAGGCACACACCACACACACACAGAAACAGTACAAATCCATAAGCACACAGCCCCATTTGACAGTCATTGGTCAACAATCAGCAACAGGTGCAGCTGGTTGAGGGAGAAAACATGTGCGCGTGTGCTCATGTGAAATGGAAAACCAGGCTGCTCTTTAACCGCTGCATGTATGAGCCACGGTAATGTGCCCTCTCCCCCACCCATACATTAGCTTTAAAACAGGAGCGCAGGGGACGTCGCAGTTAGCATGACGGAAAACCTCCGCCAATTAGACCACCACATGAAGAAGAAAATAACTTTTCGTCCAGTTTCTACTTCTTTTTCGATCATTTAGGAGATCAAACCCGACACGAGGAGGATGATCTAAGGGCAAATGGGCCACATGCAAGGGGCTTCAAATGTGAATCACATTACTTTGTAAACGTAGTGTGATGCGATGTGCTTCATTATAGAGCCCTGAAGGCGTAACTCATTTTCTGTTTCATAGATAAAACTCCTGACCTTTTGGCCACAGGTCGGCCTCTGTAACCCTTATTTGACCTCAATATTTTATCAGCATAGTCAGGTGATAATGAGAAGATGGATCTCATGGAAGCTGAGAAGGCCAGTTATGAGTGAGCACTTGTGCTGATGCACGGCTTGAAACACAGCCAGCATAACCTGAACCTCTGAGTATGTCCAGAAAATCTCTCTGATCCCCCAAGGCCCCCCGTGTCACTGAGGGTCACAAATAAACAGGGGCTTGGACTAAAGTTGCCTTTGAGCATTAATCAAAAGGAATTGAGACCATACAAAAAGGCATGTAATGGGAACATGCTGTAATAATAATAATATATAATAAACAATAATAATTAATAAGCAAAGCCAGAAAAACCTTTAGAAAAAATGTTTGCTTCTGACTGCAATTTGCCTACCATCTGTATGATAAAAGAAGAAAATGAAGAGACGTTTAATAGTAATAGTAACAGTGTGAAATTTGGGGAATACACATATTCACTTTGTTGCCAAGAGTTACATAAGAAGATCGATATCACACTCATATATGTCTATTAAATATGGAGCTACAGCCAGGACATGGTTAGCTTAGCTTAGCATAAAGACTAGAAGTAGGGGAAAACTGTTAGCCCTAGAACCTCTAAAACTTTTTGTTCTTTTAATACGTACAAAAACCAAAGTGTAAAAATGACAACTTGTGGTTTTATATCAGGGTTACGCTATGCTAAGCTAAGCATCATCCTAGCTTAGCATAGCATAACCTTAGCTCATGGCTACATTAGCCTCTACTAGCATAACACACCCATTGGATTGCATTATGGGTAAAGCAGGTGCCAGGAAGAAGAACTCGTGCAGTAACAAAGACAGTATCTTTGGTTGTGCCGCCTTGAATTTGATGGGTTGTTTTTTTTTTTTAACTGTGTATTGTGTGACTACAAATGTGACTACATCAGTGTTGTCAGAGTTGGAGTTACAAGGTCATCACGTGACAACAGTAATCAACATCTCAGTGAGTGCGTACCAGCACCTGCCAAGTCAATGACACACTACTCGTGCGTTTGGTGTCAGACCAACCTGTACTATGTGTTTACTGCTAAATAGTGGCACCCTGGCTGTTTTCACTGAAACTGGATGTTTGTCTTTTTCTTGACATTCAGGTTTATATATATATATATTTTTAACAAACAGAGATACAAAGGACAGCAGTCACAAGAGCAAACAACATCTATTAAACTGGCCACAGCTTCTGCTCCTGTATTCCACTGACCTTGAAATGCCGATGCTATTAACAATTCCCACGGTGAATGCTCTGTTATTACCCTCACCCACCATTACCAAAAGTCTGTGAACGGCATAATCAGGACATTATGTTAATCTAATGGAGGCTCACCAGTGAGGAGTGGTGCTAAGCCTTGCCCCGATCTCCACTACCTGGGCCGTGGAGAAGCATCCATGCATCCCACGAGTGAGTGATGGATGTTGATTGAAGGTCATTACTTAGCACCCCGCTGAACTCCTGACCCTACGCCGAGGGGGGTAAAGGCCCCCCGACGCAAGGTCGCGTAGCGGCAGGTGAAACATAACACAAATGAATCGCCTCCATACAGGCACATATGGACGCATATACACAGGCAGGTTTACACACAACAAAGCTACGCACACTCACACAATGGCTACAGCCCAAAGAGGATTCAATATCATATGCCATAATCGGCCTCTAAGCCTGAACAGAGGGGGTCTCTGCGATAGATGAGCTTAGAGCTCTTCAATCCTATTTTATCTGCTTTTATTCCCCGCGCTCATAACTTTTGGGACTTAAAACAAGCTAAGGTCAAGACAAGGTCAACCCTTACACGACCCTGCGACGATCAGTGATAAGCTGCGTTTTATTCAGACAGTAGGAGATAATATCATTCACTGATGTCTTTTTTTTTTCATCCGGGGCTCTGATTTGTCTGCTTGAATTTTCATTCATCGGTGTGGGATAACACACGACGCGAAACTGCTCGTGGCCACACACAAACACGCGCAGAGATTCATTTACGAACCCGGCGACATCATCTCCTGGGAACCCTGTTTAAACAAGCATCGAACAAAACACTGGCAAAGGGAAAAAAGCTGAAAATTGGATCACAACGTCTCCCTCATATTTCCCCTCCCTCTAAAGCTTGGCTTCACGTGAGACAGCGGGGCTCCTTTAGCAGTCTTCTGAGAGACCGGCTAATCCAACCGTAGACCCCCAAGAGGAGAAGAGGAGTGTCTGGGTGAGGAAAGGGGGGGGGACCTACCTTTGGGAGGAGGCAAATAGAGTAATAGAGAGACAGAAATGCTAGGGAGAGAGAAGAGAGGGGTGGAATGACAAGCAGAGGCTCACGTAGCTGTTCTATTAAGGGCCTCACTGTGTCTTTCACGAATACCTAACATGTATTTAGCAAGTCTTTATTCTGCTGCTTCTCTTCCCAAAGGGAGCATCAAGTAATTTCTTTCCCCTAAATAGACAAGCTGGCTCAGCCCCGAAACACACTCACACACAAACACACGCTTCCTCAGCCATACACGTGCAGGCCACCGCCAGACTTAGTGACTGTATGAGCAGATACTGTAACAACAGCTTGCTTCTGTCCCCTGAGACTTTCATGGTACCGTATATTGGGGGTGAGCCACACGTTCCATTATGCACCAGCCTAAACAAATGTCTCACAGCTACACGGGATACAAACAAGGCCTGAATTCTGCAGAAATATATAAAGATGCCACAGAATGATTACCAAAGGTCAAGCACGTGAGTGGTATGAAAGCCTCGTCCAAGAGGAGCAGGCAGCCACAAAGTTGTGTGAAGTCATCACTTCTTAGCAGCCCTTACCTTTTAAGGTGAATCCAATTCTGACCTTGTATCATTCGCACAAATTTAACCACCAGCTTGCGTGTATCTCATGTATTGCAAGTTAGCTAGCTAGCTAGCTGGTGTACAGGCTGTAAACGTGTTTATTTCTGCTGTGAAGTTGGACATTTCACCATGGGGGCTTATGGAGATTGACTTGTTCTGTAGCCAGCCTCAAGTGGCTGTTTGAGGAACTGCAGTTTTTGGATGATGTACCAATTTTAAACAAATTTCCATTTCTTTTTTTTTTCTATTATTCCTCCACAGCATGCTAAACAGCAAGAATTTTTTTTTTTACTGAATCACAATAACTCGCTAGTTACCACCCATGAGCTTAGCCCGATGTGTTGAGAGTATAAACAGTTGTAAATTTCCACAGCAACGTCCTTAAAAAAAGGCTCCAGCTAAGCACTGCTTCAAAGAAACTGTTTGACATTCTGAGAAATACATTTGCATTATTTGCTCCCCTGCCAAAAGTTACCCTGATACCCGTCTGAGGTCACTGCGCCTTTGTTTTGTACGCATTAAACAAATGAGATATCGCATATTAATTAGTTAGCTTTAAAAGGTTATGGCAGGTGGATTTTGTTTACCTTTGGGGAGAGCCACAGTCTAAGCTAAAGCTAAGCAGCTATAGGGTGTTCCTTCGTATTGGGCCTACGGACAGAGAGTGATGTTAATCTTCTCATTTAGCCTCCAGCTAAAGTTTTCAGTACTCATTTATTATTGAGAACCTTCTTCATGCATGATGAATAAAGTTTGAGGATAGGCTAATTTGACATTTTTGCTCGTGTCTCAGTTAGTTTTCCTATAATTACATATCTAATTCCAGGAGACTTTGCGCGAAATGAAGGAAAGTAAAATATCAAATATTTTCGTTAAAATTCATGACTCCATCCCCTTCTGTGTGTCAGTGCCAGATTTGTAAGTCAGTAAGATGGGAAGATTTATGAACAGACCTTTTGATTTCTTATTTGTTTGTTTACCATTGTTGGGAAAATCCAAAAGCTCATCCATCTTTGCGTGACATTTAATGGATCAAACAACAGAGCAACTGGATGAAGCAAATCGTTGGAGTAGCTACATGTGACCCGGCGTCGATGCGGGCCAAGGCTTCATGAAAAAAGACACTTCTGTCTCTCTTGTTCTCTATCACTCTCTGTCTCTCTAATTGACTAACAAGAAAGGCCCTAATCCTGACCCAGAAGAACATATGCTGCTGGGAGGTGGGGTTGGGGGTGGGGTAGAGAAAGAAAAAGAAAAGGGAGGCAGGGGAGGAGGTAGAGAGAGAGAGATACTGTTGCAGGAGAGCAAAAGAAATGAGGGGAAATGTGAAAAAGGGAGATAAGAAGAAGGGGAAAAAATGACCGGTAAGCAAAAGCAGAGATACGTCGCATGAATGAAAACACAAGAAGAGAGGGAGAGGAAAGAGAGAGAAGGAGGCAGTGAACTCATTAAGGGCTTATGCTGCAGGGATAAGGCCGAGCAGCACCCTGGGTGAGACAGGGTTAACTAATCCGAGCCACAGTTCCTCCCTTGGGATCTGGACTGCACACTCTCCTCCACGCACACACTAAAGCTGTTGAACCTAACAAGATTCCAGGTGATTTCTCTCGACTTCACTCTCTCCACCAATACATCCTGACTGAGTGATAAAGACTGTGTCGGGCCTGACAATGCTGTCAGGGCTAGCTGGGCTCTGGATGAAGGTTTGGACCACTGGATTGATTTAGATTAAAATGAAAAAAAAAGAAGATGTAATTCACATGGCTAAGTGATTATCGTCATACTTCTAACTATTAAACGGCTCTTCTGTCAAAGTGCTGCCTCTCTTTTACCCCTGCGTGCACATGCTGAAGGTGGCAGAGCTGCCGTGCAAGCAGGTGGCCTCATTATGAAGAGAAACTGCGGTTTCGGAGTCTTGCTCAAGGATACTTCAACAGGTGGGACAGGAGGAGCCGGTTATGTAACACTATGATTAATGGACAGTCTAACTCCTGAGCCCCCATGTCTAGCGCTTCATACAAAGTCACTGATACAGTAAATGAAAATATATATTAAAGCTATTCATCAAGCATCCTGTAGCTGTTGTGAGTCCACAACAATAGACATTCATTCATGGTCCCAGAAGTCCAAAAGAAGGTTCGTGATTGGTGCAAGTCCATGGCGTACCCCGCCTCTTGCCCAATGTCAGCTGAGATCCACTCAAGCCCCATGCGACCCTGATAAGGATAAGCGGTCATGGAAAATGAATGGATAGATTCATATCTCGCTTTTTTTGAGTCACAATGAGCTTAAGCAGCTCACTTTTTCTCTAGCGCCACCATCAGGTCAACGTTTCAATAATCAGACACTTTTTTTGTCGCTAATTAGCAAATGCTAGCATCATAACATGCTAGTGGCATAGCATGCAAGTAAAATGGGGAAAATGTTAGCAAGCTGACGGTAAAATTTAGCTCAAATCACCAGTGGTGCTTTTCCCGATTGGAGAGTAAATTGTTCTCGTCTATGTTTCCCAAACCTCTATGAGCAATGTGCCACATCCTAATGGATTAAAATACGGGAATAACACTGAGGCAAAGGGCCGAATGCCGAGCACAGTGTGAAGAGACGAATACAGACACACAGTTTTCTTTCTCCCATCGTCTGCACGTGTTGGACTACAATAACTGTGACAAAAAAGTAAAATGTGACTTCCCATTCAGAGCTTTGACATTTTTTTCCCCATAAATGATGCCTTTGTGAACATGCGTCTGCGTCAGCTACAGAATAAAAACTCTCTATGTGGTTATGCCCTTTCGAGGAAATCCTCCAGGCAAAGGAAGTAGAGAATTGTGTCTCCTTGTGTTTAGTCATGTGTTGTGCTCTATTGGTCCTATTTTATACATTGTTTGTCTTCCTCATGTGCCTTTTATGACAGCCCCTATGCCTATTTATGTCTTCTTTTATTGCGCCTCTTTCACTTTGTCAATCTCTGTCTTTTTATATCACCTCTTCTCATTTTTTCCCCCTTCTCGCTGTCACTCTCTCTCACTCTTTCCAGACAGTGGGCTGTGTGCTCTTTACTACATGTTGACACTCTTACTCCGCCTTGCTCTAGCCATAATTGGCCGCCTGGCTTCATCCTCACACACACACAAACGCCCGAGAGAGAGAGAGAGAGAGCGAGAGAGGAGACAAGACGCAGAGGGAGAGACAGAAAAGGCAGACCAAAAACAGGGAGACAGGGAGAAAGGAAGGGGAGTGGTAGCTGCCGGCGCCTGGGCCTGGTCAGTGTCTACTGTTGATCTTGGTTGTAGTAATATTTAGTTTAAACACTAATAGTTGACCGCATATAAATGTCAGGCAAGTGGCCTGCAGCGCGAGGACTTGTACGTTGGGCTTGAAAGTCAGACGGATGCAGAGGAGCACAAAACACAGGCGCACGTACGCCGTGCATATTGAAGGAAGCTGAAAAGCCGCCAGCTTCCGCCTCGTACACTGCGTCGTTAAGGTTGAAATAACGCCCGGGCACTATATTTGCTTTTCATAAAGATAGCGCTGGGCAAATAACATTACAGGCAAGCTTGTAATTGTAGAGGAAATGCAACATGACAGATGGCTGTTCCTTTTTTACCATCCATGCTCAATAAATTCAATTGCACCATAAATGCATTTTTATTGGTACTGAATAGCCATGTAGAGCTTCACAGCAGGCATTATCTTCAGTGTAATATTCATCTGCGGGAAAAACGGCTCCTGAATGGTAATTCCCATCATCTTATCCAAATAAATGTAACCTGGAGCCATTCAACCGTGAACTTCCTATCTAACTTGTTTTGCATTGTAATGATTTGTTAAGCCTCCAAATATGAAGTCCAAAAGCATTTTTTTCCCTCCTCCTCCTTCCTGAATTGCTTGTCTCCTCTGTGGAGTAGGAGGGTTGCTTGGCCTAGATTTATATGCCCTGGATACACTGGGGGGCTTTAATGGGAACATAATGATATCAGCGCAGATTTACCTGGGCAGAGTCCTGCAGATAAATGGGTCAGAAGGATGAAAGGATGATGGAGCTACTCAGCAGGAAGGAGACCCAACCGTAAGATGTAGGGGGGGCTTAAGGTGGAGGGGATAGGAAGGATTTAAAGTAGAACTTAAATTAACATTCATTCTTCTGCTGTATATCCCTGGTATATATATATATTTTTTACCTTGATAGCGCACCCTACTTTAGTCTTTTCCTACAGTGTTTGTGTGGGTGGGCAGGAAAAAAAACAGTGAGCAAGCTGGAGACCGACAAATGTGACCCCTCAAATGGTCAATGCGATTCTCAAACTTTGAATCACATTCAAATCATCCGATACATTACGCTGCAGAGTAATAAACAGAGTGCGGAGGTCACATCATATCCGCTGCTGTGAGCTACAGTTTGGGTTTTGTTTTGTTTTTTGCCGTCACCACAACAAAGGGAGGCTGCTAACACTCGTAAGATAGACAGCTATGCCCCCCCCTCCACCTTCTGTAATGCAGGATGTGTGGGAGCTGCCGATGACTCGGCATGTGTTGAAATATCATGACCCCAATGTAACCTCATGTGGGAATCGGTGGTAACCTTGGAGAGATCTAGAAGTGGTGAGTAGTTAGCTTAGCTTCCTAGCTGCAAATACGCCCCCCCCCCCCCCCCAAAATGGATTTTATCCACTTTTTAGATGCCATACCAAAAAGTATGTTGAGTTCAATGATTTGTTTCATCCTACGTAAAATCTTGATTCAGTCCAACTTTCGCTTTGGTCCGGACCGAGTCCAATTTGATTTCTCCGTTTGATTTATTTCAGTCCAAATCGATTTCACCTTTGATGCCAGCTGATGATAGCGCTGTTTAAGTTGTGAATTCAAGCTGCGGCACACATGTAGCCCTTTATGCAACACGACCATTGCCGATGACATGTTGGCATGCATGTAAAGCAGCCGGTCCATCTGTGCTTGGCCTAGTTTTGGTTCACATTGGTTGCATTCCAGACCTCATTCTCAAAGGGGACAGACAGAGACACACAGTGTGCCTCCAATTGGATAAATATAGCCATGACATTCAAAGAGCCTGTAGTTTGGCTAGTCAATGCATTTTGGCAAGCGCGGGACAATCAGACGCCCCAGCAGTGTGTAAACTCACAGAAACCAAGCTCAAATGGACAAAGCGTTTCAGTATGGTGCATTGCATAAGAGATATAGATTGACTCAGCTAGATTAACTACCCGAGAAACACTCCCACAACTCAAAGTGCATACACTGTGCATGCATGAATGTTCTCACACACACCTACAGGTATGGGCCTGCCTCATACTCAAGGGAAAACACACTTATTGTCGTTCTCATCGTAAGAATTGTATGTACCTAAACCGCAGAGCAGGTTTCACCCACTGCTCCGAGGTGTAAGATTATAAAAGAGTGTGAGTGTGTGTGTGTGTGTGTGTGTGCATGTGTGTTTTTATACCAGCCACCAACAATCTGGGCACATCTGGCATGAGATGAGAGGGAATCTTTAGCATCTGAATTTACAAGCAAAGTTGAGGGAACATTAATGAATTACATGTGTATGCAAGTATGTGCACGGACAAAATGACACCTGATAGGAAAAGTATGTGAGAGCTCCTCAGGGAGAAAGGGAGGGGTGGGCCGCTGAATGGTTTCAAAGGCCAGGCGTGTCCTCTAACACACATTAATGAGCGAGTGCGGTCCGGAGTACATGCTGAATTTACACAAGATCTGTGTGAAAAAAAAAAGAAAAAAGAAAGCATGCGTCCACAGTGAGTTTTAACATCTTGCAAAGGTTCAGTCAATCTTTTCATGACTAGGTGTCTGTGATTACGTTTATATTAAAAAGTGTGTTAAAGTGTATGTTTCCTCTCATAATCTCTTTAACTTAATAAAGAGCAAGAGAGAAACAGCGTTTTGGATGAGAGACATAGAGTAACAATAACAGTGAGCGTTGGCCTCGATAAAGCTGTTAATAGGCAAAATAAAAAGTTTCATTGTTTCACAGTGGTTACCCCCTCGCCACCACCCGACAACCCTGCTAAGAGTTGCCACAATCCCTGATCCTGTGTGAATCTGCGCTAAGCTTGGCAACGCTCCAGATTTCCTTCACTCACTCAGCTGTAGGTCACACCTTAGGGATTCATAAAACGGCGTATAAATCTGAATCCTCACCCCTCTTGTCAGCTTTCATATAAATCTTTGTGAAATGTTGTCTCCACTGTCACATTTGCACATTTACACATATGATAGAACCTGTCACACGACATTGAAAAAGAATTCAGGTTAGTGTGCTCGCCCAAAAGGCAGAACACCCTCTCCGTAACGGATTGGTGTGTTGGAGTAAGTGCTACTGTGAATGAATGTGTAACGTGTAAGGTGAGCGGTCTGGGCCGGATTGAAGTGGCTGAGTAGGGCATGAATAATGGAAGCTGATGCAGTCAAGCCACGGCTGTAAAAGCTACCGGTGTCAGTGTGGACTCCTTTTGAGAATGGCCTGGCATTTCGTATTCCTTCAAAACATCTAAATGTGTGTTTTTGCAACGTTTTTTTTAAAACTGCTGTCAGCTCCAACTTTTAAATTGATCTCTTAAATGTATCTCTTTAAATGGCAGCCCAATATCCGGTTGACATTTGAACATGATAGCTGATTTGATCTGTTTGGTTTTCTGAATCATTGGTGAGTGTACAGTACAGTGATGCATCATTGTTGGTAAAGCGACCATACTTGCAGTAGGCTGTATGAGTCATAGCTTAGCCAACACTAGACAGGGATATCCCCAGGAATCAGGACACTCCTTGGATCAACTTCTCTCCGCCTTATGGCTTTAGTATCTTCCTCTTTGTTTAACTTGGGAAGGTTAACTGAGCACACCCTGCATACTCACTGTTAACACACAGTAGAACGTGTGAGCAGCTACAGGTAAATCAGGAGAGGGGTGCTGCATTTGAGAAGGTTTGCACAACACTGGAAAAACTGATGAGAAAATTAAGCATCTTTGGCAATTAGACTCACTTGGATGATCATTTTCCATAAGGGTAGTCATATCATGAGTCACATTGGGATTATGCCCCAATGAAGTCTAGACACGGATGATGGGGGTGAGGATCTGAAGAACAAGACTCCATTTGAAACTCTAAAAGGATGAGACCTGAAGTAGAATTCCTAATGATTTTGTAGGATGTACTCAAAGTTGGATCAAAACCGAACATAGATGGTTGAATCTGGACTTAGCGGCCCAGAAATAACATTTCAAAGTTCATTCTTGGCCTTGGGTAAAAGTAGCTAACAAAATCTCACCTTAAGGTTCATTTCATAGTTGTTCTGGAGAAATTGTCACGGAACTGTAGATGCATCGATGTTGGCTTAAAAGTTGAGGTTAGGAAGTCCTCAAAACGCTCCTAAAAATGAAATTTGAACATCTACATTTCCATGACAACTTGCCAAACTGCATATACTGGTAATGATAATGTGAGGAAGAAAGATCCTGGAACATTGGTTAGCAGAGTATCTTCTAGTTAGGTAGAGTTTTCTACCTACAGACGATGTTGGTTTCTTTTAACCATGATGGCAGTCCTTCCCCATTTAGTCAAGTAGCTGACAATGTCGTCCAGCTGATACTGATATCAGCTCAGAAAACACTTACATGCGTCATTCAAGGAGCATCGACTTATTGCAAAAGACACTAAGTACCGTGATCGAATTGACAGTGGAAAAAGTGAAATGCCTGAATATGAAAAGCAGTGCATTCCTCCTGACCAAACTTAATTTGCCCCATCATTTAGGTCAGCCACATCAAGACTAGCTGTTGATGGAGCAGAGAGTGCTTCTCTTTCACTTCCCTAGTGTGCATTTTTGCAGATGGTCCATCATTTGTATTGACAACCTTCCAGTCATGATCGCCCTTTAACCTCTCAGCTGTCTGACCGTCAGTTGATCTTGTGGTTGATTAGTAATAATTGCTGTGATGCGTTGCTTGTGAGCAATTACCAAAGAATGAGGCAAACACAATGTTCCAGTTCTAATGATGTGAACAAGAACTATTATGGGTCCACTAAAGAGGTCACACGTGACTCTATCAGTTATCATAACCTATGCGTACTCGCTGTTCTGTTTGTTGCCATATCAGAGTGTGGACTGCTGTATTGACATTCAACAGAGCTTGTCGTGGACACAGTGGAAGATTCTTGAGAGGGCAAAGACGAGAACGCATGAGGGCGTGGCCTGGATCTTACTGTCATGTAACTAAAATGTGACAGGTTCAGTGTGTGTCCACCAACAGACATGTCTTGTCATAGTGTCCTTGAGGGAGACACTCAGTCTCATGTAAATCTATCTCTGATCTCTCTTGATATTTTACCTGTCATCACCTCTCCTGCTCTGTAAATCATTTTGTTTCTGCTTCCCTCCCCTTCCACCTCATTTCTAACCTCTCCTCGTGTCTCTCTCTTCTGGTACATTTTGTGCTTTGGCACGTGAGTACCATCCCTTGAGGCTGCAGGAGATAGCAGGGGCATGCCATAGCAGTACATTGTCTTCCTCATAACGGTGTTTTAAGTGCTTGGCATTGTTCCATGGTTGTTCACACCTCCAGTGCAGAGGCTAATGATAGCTGTGAAAGGAGGCTATAGGTTAATATTGAGGGACAGTTTGTGTTTAGCAGCCTAGTATGGCTGTCCAAAGTGTCTCTATAGATAGAGACATCAGGATAGCCATAGTAGGTAGGTCACAGCTGCTGCCTGTCATGTAATCACTGACTGTCATCATTCTTTCTTGACAATCTATTCAAAAACTGAAATAAATACAAGATACTCTATGTCTCATTTAACTTAAAGCTGCACTGACAAAATTTTTAACCGTGAATTAAATTTTTCCAGTTAAAAAAAGTATATAATGCTTTATGGCACTAAGTCACACATCATAATAGTTTCCTGGTGGGCAGTAATGTAAAACTAAACCAACCAGAGTAAGTGTCATGCCAGAACCGGAGCTGAGCAAGCAGGCAATGTAACCGGGCTCAGCAGCTTCTATGGACATAATGACAGAGGCTAAGAGACAAAAGAGGGTGTTGAGGGAGGAAGTTAAGAAAAGAAAAGGAGTGTGACTGAGCAAGAAGACACCAGACAGGAGTAAATCTAGGACTGCAGTCATAATTTCAATATTTTGCTAACTTTATATATTTGACTTTGACTACCTTCAAGCCAATGTGTGACTTCAAGATTTGAAATTCCGGTCTTCAACTTTCTAGCTCAGCCCTGAATCAGGTGTGGCAGGGGTTTGTGAAGCACTTGTCAGTCATCTGTCATGTGCAGCCTACAACACCTGTCACAATCAAATACCTGTGCAGACCTGCCAGATTAGACAGAGCTAAGTGTAATTTGTGGTTTAGCTTTGGGACACTCAAGAGTTTGTCATTACTTTTTAATAAGCTACCTGATGAGCTTTAGACAGAACATTCAAATCAAACTCTACTTGTGAAATTGTGTTTAACTTTTATCAGAGAAATACAGCCAGGGAAGGCTCAGGTGAGCCAAGAGTCAGAACCCTAGCTTGCACCCTTAAAAGATTAAAACAGAAATAAAAAATAAATGAGCTGTGGATAGATTTGCGTTCATCGTGACTGCTAAATCAATAACAGAGACGACATGTGAGCATATTCTGCTTAATATAGCAACATGACATTAAGTGGAAGCTGTTGGTATAGTCGTGATGGAGGGAAGTGGTCATAAGTCATCTGTGGTGATACTCAGATGATAACTTGGTGAGTAGCTTTCATTGTTTAACCGGGGTGCTCAGCATCACATGCATACAGGGAGTCAAGGCTGAGAAAGCCCATGTGCTAATGGCAGGAACACTGGTACACATGCCTATCATTCACATGGCAGGAGTCGAATGTATACGCACACACACACACACACACTGTTAAATAAAGTATGAATAAGTGAGAAAACTGTCACACAATCGCACACTGAAGAGTTCCACTTGGAATTTTCACACCTTACAAATCTGAACTCTGCAGCCCCTTCATGACAGCACCAGTCAGAGGAGCGGCACACTTACAGAAACATACAAAGACAGATAGAGTGTGTGTGTGTGCATTTATCAGGTGTGTATTAGATAGAGGGAGAGGGGGGGAGAAGTGTCACCATGTTCTGTCACAATATGTTCTCACAAAGGGAAGCAGAGGGACATGGGAGGTTAGTAGTGTCACACTATGACATATGTGCTATATCACACATACACACCTGCACACGAAGAGGTGAACAGATTCCAGTGCTTATTTTAGAGGAACACGGGACAAATTGTACAGGACACAACACGTTAGGTAATTTTTGCATACAAATGTTAAAGCTGAGTGAGAAAAGCAAACTGCGCGGGAGAAACTGAAAATAATCCTTACGGAGGGCGAAGAAGCACTTTAAAGTTTTTATTTTTTTTAATATATTAAGATCCAGAGCTATTTAATTTCCAAAATTATTATCAGTCATATATCATATATTTTCAAAGTACTATATTCCAGAGCTCCGCCCAGGCATTTAGTTAGCTGAGGTGAGAATGGCTAGTGATTCGCTGGCTACCTTTTGACCCAAGGAGGATGAAATTTTCACTACAATATTATTTACTTCAGTACTTCAGTTCAGTTTTTTTCTTCTAAATGTGTATTTTTAATAACACTGCATGCGCACGTGTGCCTGTAAGTAAAACAGCATGAGGCTTCAGTCACCCGAGAAGAGTTGGGGAAAGTATTAGCTGCTAACGCTAGCGTTACTCTGTACTGAAGTTAACTTTCTTAAAGGTTAGCCATGTAGCTGTATAGTGCAAACCCTCCGCTCATCTTCCAATTCCAAGCATGAATAAGATTTGAAGGGTCCTATTTAAAGCTAGTGTTTAGTTTGCCTGTTTTGGGATACCGTAGAAACATCATGGCGGACACCGTGGAAGAGGACCTGCGGCATATGTAGGTCATTCAAAGGAACAAAAACAACAATCCTTATTTTCAAGTGATTATACACTAATGAAAACATAACTGTTTATATTATATTTAATTTATTCCGCATTCTGTAAATAAAGCACTCTAAATCTTCCACGCGAGACCTTTAAATAAGTTCTGCATACTGCTGAATGCAATGTAAATATTTCACGCAGCATTGTGCACGAGATCTTGTATTTATATGTGGAATTCATCCATAACACATACTATGGGTATCCAATTATTTGTCAACAAAGCAATTATGTTCCATATTATCCTTCAGAGAGTCCTGTGGTGTGTTTATTTTTTTCACTGTCAATCATTTCAGTAGAGATGAAAAAAAACATACATTTTGCAACAAATCATATAGCTAATTACTTTTGTATGAACGTGTGTGTGTGCATGCATGCGCGTGTGTGTAAGTAGCCTGTTTGAAAGCCACTGAATAGAAAAAAAAGACATTAAAAAGAGAATTAGAAAGAAAGCAATAATTCTTTTGTTAGACATTCAATTGATGTTCATATCAAAAGAAAATCATTTTGCTCACATTTCTCTATCATTACATCATGACATTATTATCAGACATCAGAATTAAAAGAAATATGATTCATGAAATAAGAAAAAAGAAATGGGTCTTCATATCATTGGGATGGTTTGCTGCATTGTATGACCACTTCTCTGATGTATTCAGTCAGTAATTTCATTGAACATTAATTGAATCGCTGTGGGAAATGAAAGTGCAGTGGAACAGAACGAGGCATATGAATAATATTTCAAGAGCTAATTATGCTTAAGGGGTATTATCTAACTGGACTTTCCAGTTGCCATTCAACCAAGTCAAATTAATTCTCCATGCAAATTTGGCTCTTTTTCAAGAAGAGAGAAAACCCCCAGAAATGAGCAGCAACTGTGGTTGGCACTTCCATTTCTGCCTCTAGTTGTCTAGATACAGACTGGATTTGCCTCACTTTGAGGAGACTGAATCATCTGTTTTCCCATTTCATGTATATTATAAATCAGTTTCGAGATCATTATTTCACTCAGAAACTTTGGAAACATATTACAAGCCTGCAGGGCATGAACACTAAATCGAAAATTCCAAGTACAAGATTATTTCAACTAAGTAAGTCAGATTTTTTTGTTTCATCTGTGCATCATCTTTATACCAGATCAGCAGTAACAGAAAAAGCTTTTTATGTAATGCTTTAACTGCTTAGGTCAGTAGTGGAAGATGTCATGAAATTTCCTAAAACATGGAACTTGATGCTTTGTTGTTGGTGTGGCAACATGAAGCGGAACAGCAAAGCATGTCACAGTATCCAAACTTAAACATTAGCTTAACGCATCAGAAGCAGCTGAATATGCAAATGTTTTGTTGTAACAACAAAAGCTCATTTATAGTCAATGATAAGAAGTGTGTGCGTGACTGCCGATTTAGCCTCTGGAAGACACAACAGTTCAATTCAACTGGGAGGAAGTGAGTGAGCACTCAGGCTTTGTTTTGCATCCATTCATTTGCAGCCCATTATGCAGACAACATTCAGTTGACACTCTCTGATAAAACTATAACTTAAAAGAATAGTCCCTTGGGTTATATATGCATTTACTTTCTATAAATCAAAAACAGTCTTATATGTTTATGCATATTTGAAGTTAGAACAAACAGTTGGTTAACTTAGCTTAGCTTAGCTTAGCCAAAGACTTGAAAGTAAGAGGTAACAGCTAGTCCGGCAGAACTAAGCAGAAACCTTTGTGACTGTGAAGTGAAGTGTCAAAAACTGCAGTTCCTCAAACAGCCACTTGAGGCTGGCTGCAGAACAAGTCAATTACAATAAGCCCCTATGTGTAAATGTCCAACTTCACAGCAGAAATAAACATGTTTACAGCCTGGTACAACAGTTTTGGTCTCTATTGGTAATTTCTGCATTCATGGCAGCTGTCCCGAGGGTGAATTTTTATATAATGTAACTAATGAAATGAAATTAAGGGTTGAAGCTATGAATAATTAACAGTGTGGCCGCTTTGAATTACAGGTGGGTGGTGATACAATTGGCTCGTTTGAGCGCCCAGGTGTCATTCAGACACCTTTGCCAAGTTTTTGAGGCTGGACTGCCAAGATGGCAGAAAACCTATAGGTGATGTCACAGATACAACGTCTATTCTTTATACTGTCAGTGGTATGGCTCTTCTGTTTTTGTACGTATCAAACAAATGAGACATAAAATGTCAATTAGTGAGCTTCAGAGTTGCTGGTACGGCAGATTTTGAAATATACCGTCATTTCTCTCAATTCCATTTAAAGATGCCTCCATGTAATTGAAAATAAAATATGAGATGTGGCTTATTCATTCACAGCATGCCTCAATTAATGGAGTGGGGGATGGACAAAGGGATCACAGGGCAGTTCTATCTCTGAAATCAACTTCACTGTGAAGGCAGGATGAAGACAAAGGAAACTGAGTTACCATGACATCTGTAGCGTAATTAGGGCTTGTCATTATTCAGTTTCACTTACATTTCAGCTCATTTCAGCAGAACTAGAAATGTGCTTAGATTGCACAGATATGGTCATTACTGGTCCCAGTGTTTTGTGTGCAGTTTGCCTGCTCAGCTTCAGTTCCTGATGTCCAGAGTCTAACCAGACAGGCCTGCAGGCAGGGAACTTCCAGGGTCCTGCCAGGGTTCTTCCCTCCCCTTGCTCACTAGACTGGGGAGGGAGAGGAGGCCTGGCCTTTATGGAGATGAATGGATGAAGAAATCAAAACCTCAACAGGCTCTATTGTACCAGAGCATCAAAAGGAGCGGTGGCACGGCAGGAGCTTTGATCATGAGGCAAACACAGGAGGGGCAAGGGGCTGGTTTGAGGGGGGAGAACACCCGTGCTCATGACCTCATAAAAAGACACTAACACACAGGTGCGAGAACATACAGTGTAGCGTGTGGACACAGACATACTTTACTATGCATGCACAATCACAAGCTTGCATTGTCACATGAAGAGCATGTGGCTCTGTTCTTTTTGATGTCCATCTGTGTTTGTACCTGAGGCAAAGTCACACGATCACACAGTTTTCTGGTCGAGGTGCTGCAGTGTAACGTTTCACCATGAATGCCAAGGCTGAGCTGGATTTACCACCGCTGGAATTTGGTAGTTTGCCATTGTGTTAAAAGCACCACACCCAATCATGCAGCTCCTCTGAAAGAGCACCTGTGCACTCACTGAAAAATACCTTGAGTTTCTCCGGATTCTCTCAAAAACATTACCAAAGTGTTTGGCGAGTATCATCTTCAGTCCAACCTACACTGCAAACATCAAAGCACAACTAGCGCTCTACAGCCATGCTAGCAGCTCTAATACTGTATTTAGGAACGGCGGAGCTTTGAGCTAAATGATGACACATCACATTTTCACAGTGCCAATGCTAACTTGCTGTTGTTTGGCAGGTATAAAATTTACCATGATTAATAATTGTTGGCATGCTAACATTTGCCAATTAGCACTATGCACAAAGTACAGCTGAGGATGATGGGAAAACAAATAATGATTTTGACCTGGTGCCAGAGGTAAAGTCAGGGGAATTGATGTATATACAAACTAAAGCAGCTAGAACTAGCTCAAAAAGTCATGCTAGTGCTAGTTTGCATATTGCGTCATAATGCTAATGTGGATAAACCTTAGTGGTTGTCAGTTGCAGTGAGGGAGAAATGACCTTAAACCATCTAAAAAAGTAGATATAGTAGATAGAAATGTTAAGTCATTAAATAACAAATAATCGTATATTTGAAGTTAAACAAATCAAATGAATCCACAAATTTCAGGATTTGGGAGGGAGAAGATCACAAATATATATATATTCTAAAAATTAGCTACTGTACATATTTCAGTGAGATTTGGAAGTGTTCCTGCTCAAACCAGCCTGCCTCAAAACCACATCTACTACTGTCTGTGTGTGAAGTTAAACATTTTAACATGGGGCCTTATGGAGACTGACTTGTTCTGTAGCCAGCCTCAAGTGGCCGCATGAGGAACTGCAGTTTTTGGAACATCCACATGGGCTTCACTTCACAGTCACTGCGAGGTTACTGCTTGGGTACAAGAGGAGATCTAAATATATATTCCTCTCCTTTTCCATATGGTCTGAATGAGTCACTTATTTCAATCACTTTTCAGAAATAGAGTGACTAAGAGGTTCTGAAAAGTCACAAAATCCCAAATTTCACACAAACGTCAGGGGATTTCCAAAGTCAGGAGAAAGATAAATAGAATTAACGAATAAAACTTCTTTTTTTTTTTTTTTTAATAAACTGAAGCAGTTAGAAGGATAGCATTTATACTGTAAGCCCTCGTCTAAGGCTTTGGCAGTTTCCCATTTATCAGCACTGGTAATGGTTGATGTTTCAATAGACCAGCAGATTCCAGCTTCAGCTTATGTCAAATCACTTTTGGTCAGGAATCCTTTCGATTACTTTCCCCAGCCTGAAACCTTGTTATGGCGTTTTCATCAATCAGCTGCCTGCACAACTCCAGCCTCTGCTGACCTTTTTCACACTGCTGTGCTAATCTGCGCCCAGATATACACTGTTTATGTTGCTGTGTACCAAGTTAGTGGACTGGTGTGTTTGACCAGCACAGCAGTATTCACTTGTATCGCGTTTTATGCCTGGGTGTTCGCCAAACCTCAGAATAGATCAACATGGAAAAATTACAAATGTATTTTTCCAGAAACTGAGCAAATGTGCTTTTTAGAAGACAGCGAGTGTACACAGTGTAAGCACCACTAACCAGAAACTAAGCGTGGTGACACTGGATCAAAGGAGTTTTCTGTTAATGATTTCACCCTTGGAAGAAAGGACCAAATTCCTTTAGACAAATGAGACATTTTGTACTAAAGTAAGTGTGTGTGACCCAGTCCAGCTCAGCTTTTAGAGGTCTGTTAAGCAATAGCTGTTACCTGCCCAGGTCACATGTGGCAGAGTTCCCAGCAGGAAAAAGATCAGAAATAGAGGTGAACATCCATCGACAAGCCGGCGGTCACCTTGGGAAGGTAACCTCAGAGTGGTCAAACAGCGGAAAGTCACAGCCTATCTTAAACAGGAGTTAATTCTGTCTCCTGATAGGAGATCAAAAGGTGTATAACTACAGTACAAATAACCATTTGATTATCAAAACACGCTGCAGCACTACAACAATATCCATTAAGACTAGATTTGGTCAAATGAACCTAGTGCTTGCAGCCCGGGCGCCACTGCTGTAAGGGACTGTACGAAAATTGTGCTGGAGAGGGTGGCTGTATAATTTTCCAAAAAAAAACAAAATCCCTGGAAATAATAAAATGAGTTTGAGATGGTGTGACACTGTTTAAACATTTAATACTGTAAGAGAACATGAATGGCTACATCATTCACCGCTGAGATGCAAAATAATGGAATATGCAGTTTTCCAAGCAAGTAAATGATGCATCCAGTTTACCAAATATGTCCGTTACCAATGAACAGATACTGCTACCACTAAATATTTGATCACTTTTTAGGATGGTATATTTCATAAGTCTTAAAGTCTTAAAAACAATGAATTTTAAAAGATTTAAATAACCTCCCCCATTTCTGCATCCCTAATAATTTGTATACAGTCCCTAAATATGAGGTTCAGATGTACTATAATGTGTCTTTTTGATCGCAGTTGTTTCTTCATTACAGCTGCAAACAAAAAAAAAAAGAATCAAAGAAAGTGCCCGCATTGACATGACTGTCTTTTTATAGATCAAAGGTTAGGACTCACTGTCTGTATTGGAACTCGTGCCAGTGGGTGGACTGTTTTGGTGGATCATGTTTGAAATGGAAAACTGGCCGCAGAGATGTGAGCTGGGGACTATTTACACACCAACAGAGTGTTGATGAAGGACAAACACAGCCCGTGAAAGTCAAGGTGTTCTCCGTTATGGAAAGTTTGCGATAACCTTAATCAAAGTTTCCTAATCTGCTGAGAGGGACAGAGGCCTCTGGAAATAGTTGGCCCCAGTGAGTGTGGTCGCACACCCCTACTGGTTTTGGTGTGTTTGTGTGAGGGAGTGTGTGTGTGTGTGTGTATGTTCATGTTTGCATGCGAATGTGTGTGTCTTTGTGTGTGTGTCTGTGTGTATTCTGGGGGTCTTGGACAAACAAAGGCAGGGGTCCTGTTGACGAACCAATTAAAGAGCAGGAAGAATGGGGGAGGACGCAGCGGCCCAGCATGCTTTGCCCATCGTTCAAATTGGAGATGGCAAGTGGAGTAAAAACAGAATGTTATGAAGCTCCTTCATGTCGGTTACTACTGACAAATATTCCAGGGAAATGATATTCAAATGACTGGCAGTGTATCCAAGCCTCTCATTCCAGAGAAATCATGACTGAAAAACACTTCCTTTTAGTGCGGTCACTGCCAGACAAACAGCGTTAGTGTTTCTAACACTTGAACATAACACTTCTTTTTGTTTCATTCAAATATTCAAAACATGAATGAAAATGAAATGAATACCCAGGAATATCTCAGAAGAATATTGTATTCTATGTTTTAAATCTAACCGCAATTTAAAAGTGTGGACTTTTTTTTTCCAGTTTTAGCTGGTTAAAGTCAGATTTTGAGCTATCTGACTCTGATTTCAGCTTCATTGTGATAATAATAATAATAATGATAATAATAATAATCCATAAGATTCAGAGTCACAACAAATCCAAATCAGACATCTTGTTGTAAACAACAACATTACTCACACGTTGTGCATTGTTATTGACTTCTTCATAGTTAACTTTAAATTTTCAGTGTTGACGAAGACGTGACAACCACAACTCCTGTTTTAGATCGACTGTACTGAATGGTACACATCACAATGTTGTTGTGAGTTCTGACCTCATAGAGACCTTTAATGATTAGCTTTTCCTATGAGGTTCAGGGGCAGTAGTCAGCACGTTGCATTATTTTCTCACCGAGCGATGAAGGAAGTGGAGTACACTGCTATGAATGCGTGGAAAATGCTTATGTGGGTTTTTCCGAAACGAACATGATTAGGAAATTATGGGTACTTCCAGAAAGGCTACTGCATACAGGTGTTCAACATTTCATCAGTATGAACACAAAAACACCACAGTGTAACACAGTGTAACGAGAATAGCATTATCTCTACCATGGGTTCGTGTCTACAAAGGGGGTGTTTGGGGTCCTGAACATCTCAGACAAGTGTTGGAGAAACTGCCGGGCCACAAAGTGGAAACCACACTCATATCTTCTGGTCTTGTCCGGAGCTGAGTACTTTTTTGGAAGGAGGAGTTAGACGCCCTGAGGGAAGTGTTCCACCAAAATACCCCTAATGACCCGAGGGTAGTCCTCCTTGTTTCAATCCCAGAAGGTTTTGAGGGGAGAGCCAAAATCTATCTGTTACAAATACTCTTTGGGGGCCGCTATTAAATGTATCACAATAAGATGGTTGAAACCGGAATCACCAACATATAATATATGGCTTTAAAAAGTATGAATGAGATGGAACAAATTACATATGCAATAAGAAAGGTGTACTGTTGTCTTAATACTTTTTATTTATTTTGTTTATTCATTTGTTTCCTTCTTTTTCGCGTTTTTTACTTGTGTATTTTTGTCTCGTTTTATACATGTAGGTACATATTGACGTAGGTATCAGAGCAACTGTAAATGTGTGAAGTGTAATGTAAAAATGTGAAATTGCATTATATGTATAGAATAGAATATTTGGTGAAAGTATAATATGACTTCCAAAAATTAAAGGAGGGTTTGGTTGGTGGGGGTTGGGGGACTATTTGATTGATTGATTGATTGATTGATTGATTGATTGATTGATTGAAGAAACAAGGAACCCCATGCCAGGGGTAGCACTCACAGATGGAGCAGATGGGAGGACGGAGTTCATGCAAAGAATGGCAGTTTCTTGTGATGTTGTTGTTCTGTCGACTTGGTCTTCAACATTTTTGTCTCTGAATTGACGGTAGTTCAGAGGTGAAGAATGAATCAGAGGAGAAGTGGTGAGTCGGGGTGCAAGGAAGGTGAGGGAAAACGGCCGCGTAAAAAGTACAGGGAGCTGGAAAAGAAGAAGAAAGAGCAAGGCAATAAAGAGAGCGGGTGGGGGGAGTTGGCTCCTGCTCACAGGTGTTTCTTCCCTTTGAAGAGGGGATTCCTCCTTCGCCTTTAAGGAAGAAAATAATTAACACCTTTGCGGTTACCATGCCAACGTGCAGTCTCTCACTCTGCTCTCAGCTGTGAGCATTCCTGGCCGTAATTACCCACAGTTCAAGGGCCCTCCATAATTACCCACAATCCATCTGCACTTGCATTTGAGAAAGAGACTGAGGAATGAGGAGCGGAGAAGCGGCGGCACTTATTTGCATATTACGCCTCGTAAGGCGGCGGATAGCTTTGAAAGGTCACGCGGCAATGAACAGAGGGCGTGGCAGAGAGTCACTGCAAGCCTTAACATGACATTTGCTTTAACAATATTTACTTGTTACTCTTCTATGTACCTCCGTCTACTCACCTCCACGCCACATGTTCAAAGTTTTTTAAAGATATTTTTTGGGCCTTTTATTGGACAGAGACAGCTGAAGAGTGACAGGAATGTGGGGAGAGAGAGATGCAGCAAGGGGCTGCAGGTCGGATTCGAGCTGAGCCTTCATAGGTGGGGCGGATGCTCTACCAACTGAACTAATCGACAGTCTTTTTTAAAAAACAAACACCAAAATCAAGTATTTTGAGTACTGCTTTTTCCCATGCAAATAGTTGGTGCTTATAGGCCAAGAATGAAATACAGTATTTATTATATGATTTGCTAATTATCTAGCTTGTGTGTATTTGAAGGTATAATTGGCGTTAAACAAATGTGGTAATTTTCCTTTGATCATCAAACAGTGGTCCCATTTCGCCATCACCAATCACCCGCAGTGATAAATATTTGACTTCGTCCTCATCACAAGATGATGAAATTACGCATGCCAGTATTGACACGCGAGGCGAAAGCTAATTATGTTCACAGGAAATAATTGGACATGTTGAATATCATTATTCAATAAGCACCCAGTGTTATCTTCGACGGGCCCTTGCTTCGGTTGGGGAAGTTGTGATTACGACGCGAAAGCTAACCAATTACAGCGGAGGACTGGAGCGCTGTAGCTCAAACTGCTGAGTGTGCAAAGCCTATTGACGTGCAATTAGTCGGACCATCGTTAGGAGGCATTTCATCTGCGTCGCTTTACAATTAATTCTCATTACCTCCCCGTCTGTGTGTTTATGTGCAGTTTGGCAAGGATTGGAGAGAGTGGACTGTGCAGGAGGTCATTATGCTAATCGGCATCATTACAGAAGCCCAAAAGACCCAAATGGAGCAGACAAGGACCCCCTTCTGTTTGAGATTTCTCAGATGCTGTTTGTTCCTTTAAAGAGGCACTCCATGAATTCAAGCCTGTGACAACTGTTGTATAATATCATATCGTCTATCGCTCTGAAGGGGCTCTTGAGAGTTGTGGGAATTTAAGATACAAGGGTATCTAATGAAAGACATTATCAAGGTGCATTACAGGAAGGTATGATTATGGGAAATGTGGGGGATCCAGAGTGCTTGGAGCTTGACCCAAAGTCTGCATGTCTGTGCTGCATTCAGTTCCAGACCTTGTTGTGAGTCCCTCAACGTTATGGAAGTGCAATAGTAAGTTGCTGAAATCACTCTCGAATTGTAAAGTAAGAATAAACATGTTCTGTGTGCTTTGTCAGACCAACGAAGAACATGTTATTAACCACCCAGCTACATTTGAATGATTAAAAATAACAAGTTTATGAAATGAATGCACTAGAGCCACGCCCACTCATGGGAGCCGTCAAGTAGCCATTATGAAGCGAATGAAATGTGTCAGAATGAGTTCAGAAAATGACATGACTAACTTTGAACCACTCTGAGCGCGATCTCACTGCTAGGGGTGCAGGGGTATGCTCAGGGTGGCCTCAGCGTGTCATCGAGCCACCCTTTAGGACCGCCCACAAAATCCTGACTGAAAACTGTTTTGACCTCTAAATCCACATCTCAGTAAAATATTGTACAAAAATACATGTTTTCAGCAACTATTTAATGTACACACTGCACACAGACTTCAAGTAAATGAAAGCAGTGACTTACTTACAGTTACTTAGAAGTTTTAAGAGACAAACAAGTTTCCCTAGCCTCTGACATCATCATTTATTCTTGTTTTCCTGGATCACATTACCGTTCATTGCACCTGACACACACATACACACATGCCATCCAACAAGGATTTGGCCTGATTGTGCCATAAGAAGCTAAAGCTCCTAAAGGAAGTAGTGGTGATGAGCTGCCAATCACAATCCCACCTTACACCTTTTAATTACCCCAACCATGTAAACCTGAACGGAGCCAATTTCAGCTCGAAGACCCGATAATGCCGACTCCTGTCTCCATTCTTCGCTCACCGCTTAGTTCATTTCATTGGGAGCGCTCAGGTGTGAAGGATTTGTGCGTCAGGGGGCGGGGGACCTTTTTTTTGTGCTGCTGTCATAGGTGTCGTTGGGTGGGGGTCTACAGCTGCTTTTCTTGCTATTGTCACTGTGTCATAACATCAGGACCTATGGATTAGGGCCTACTGAGGGTTCAATTTCTGCACAATGTGCCCGAGCACCGCGGTGACATGTGGCTATTAGCCACGCTGTTGAATAAATAATGATGCGTCCGCGTCAAACGCGGAAGATGAAACATTAACGTGCCGTGAACTGTAGAGCTCCGTATAGCTGGTGCGCAAAGGATGAGCAGCTCAGTTAATGCGTGTGGGTTTGTAAGGACTCGTGCACGTGTCTTTGCACATAGACACGTTTTCTTCTCAACCACCGTGTGTGGTGGTAAAATGTGTGCTTGTGTGTGTGTGTGTGTGCGTGGGCACAGACTGCTGACCAGGCAGCAGTGCCTGGGCCCTCACAGACACACAGTCAGCACAATGCCTGTCACAGCAGCCAGCCAATCAGATTGTTCGGAGCACGGGCCAAAGGGCAGAGAGGAACCAATTGTCATACACCATTAAAGCTTAGCAGACATTAGAAGTAGTTTGCAGACATTAAAACAATTATGGCCCCCTCCTCTATACATTTGTGTGCCGATTCAAAGCCCAGCTTAAATACTGAATCCTTGATTCATTTTGTTTGTCCTAAAAGGTATTCAAATTTAACGACATTGCCCCTATTTTGAACTGCAAGCCCTTTTGTACCATCTAAAACCATTAAAAATGCTCATCTATTTCTTTTCATCTGTTGCGATTGGTACATATTTCAGCGAAAAGATAATGGCATTTGCCTGAGTTCCTCTCATTAGACTATAGTAACTAGTTCTTATCAGTGGAAGGTGCAGGGTACAATCAGAGCTCCCTTGGCCATCTCCAGCCCTGCTGCCCTCCCCTTCCGGGGTCATGGGCCTGGGGGATTTAAAGCTTTTGTCTCAGTATCCTCTTAAGAGAGGGATGTGCAGTTAAATGGATCAAGTCACTGGAGGGAAGTGGGGCACTTAGCTGAAACTTTCATGTATACAGTATGAGGATGGTATATGCGGCAGCTTTGCCGCTGAGGATTAACTACCAGCGCAGCTGCTTGAGGGGAGGATTTCTAAAACGGTTTGAGCAACAGACTCCGAAAGTGATTATTGACTGGTAAATGACAATCTCTTAATAATGATAAGAGGTGAAAACGCCACTTGAAATGTAAACCATTTATGTCAACTGTTAAGTAAAGCTTGCGAGGTCGCTTTGATAGCTGAAATTGTATCCACATGGTCGCCTAAGGAGACCCCCATTAGTAGAAAAGCAGTGAAAACATAGCACCTGTTTTGAATTTTTCCATCAAAACTGTGCTAATCTTTCCTACTGCAAAAGGTTTTACTACCTCAGTTGTGAGTCGGGCAGCGTGCCAGACTTTTTACACGGTATACTCAAAGGCCAGCCCTAACCCAAAACCTGGAGTGACGCAATAAAAGTTTGCTCCGATCCAAATGATCAAATGGGATTTGTTTTTTATGAAATCTCCTACACTAGCCCTGAGGCCTGTTCTGTCCCTTCCTGCAGTATTTATGTAAACACTTGCATGCGCGCACACGCATTCATACCAACAACGTGCACACAGGAGATAGGGAGCTCAGATGGCAAGGCTAGCTAGGCTAATATGGGTGTTTTCATGATGAAACGTGCCACTCTTGTAAAAGAGCGTGCGTGTGTGTGTGTGTGTGTGTGTGTAGCTGAAGGGTTTCATGTGTGCAGGAGTGTGTATGCGTGTGCTGGAAGTTAAAGTCCTGGAGCTTAAGGGCTTAATTGCCCGTGGAGGTTTCACTGAAGGCATCAATGAGCTGGCACATGCTGTCTATGTCACAATAGCAAGAATAAATAGTAGCGTAACACCAGGTCATGTTGGATTTCTCTCTCTCCAAAATAAAATGAGGCAAAACAAACTGCAAAACAAGAGTGTGCTGCTTGAATCTATTTGTGTCCTACGTGCTTAGAGAGTGATAAAAGATGCTAACATCATACATTTCACAACTGGAAACGTCTCATCTAACGCAGTCTAAATACAACCATGTCTTACTCTTCGCTTTGTCTTAATTTGACTTCCTGGCTGGCGGGTTTTACACACACACACACACACACACGCCCACACATGCACACAAGCGAGACTCTGGGCTAACGTTCTCTAGTACAGCTAGGGTAAATATTCATCTGATCATCAGCAGAAGCAACATATCCTGTATAAATTAGGAAAAGACATACGCACGTGCAGTATATGTGAGAAGTGCGAAAGTGAAGGTGTGAGGAAATGTGTAGACAGAGCTAATCAACAGTTATGCAATGTGACTGCCAGATTACGAGACTGACTAGGGACCTGACATTGTTACATAATGCCGAGGCCAGACAGTAATCCATATAGCGACCTGGACGGCATGCAGCACGCATGACTGGCAGCTCCAATCTGTCCCGGACAGTTTTAGTGCAGGTGACCGGAGCGCTGTCTTTCAAAGGAATATTCAAGAAATGTATTTTAATCCAAACGGGCTTGTTGGTGAACTTCTGTAGCTGCAAGCTAGGAATGCTCACCAGGACATGCTACTGCTAGTCAGTCTACATTGGCTCATGTTGCTTCTTTCTTTTTTCTCTGTGCTGTGCCGTTTACTCTCCCTGCATTGTCCATACAAATAAAGACTTTCATTGAAGAGGGACATGCATTTTCAAGTACTTTCAAAAATACATGTTTATATTATTATTTATTTATATTTATATCAGATATTATATTATTTTAAAAAATGCTAGTAAGTTACGATAGCTTCCTCAGTTTTGGACTCTTGCTTGCTGTTGCGTCAAAGATCAACACAGTCAGTTATATGAAATTATCAGGAGAGAGCAAGACGCAGCAGGGAAAAGATTGTGCAAGGACAGAATGTTTTCACATCTAACTCTATAAATTGAGGGTTTCATTTTGACCAAATCAGGTTTTGGTTAGCTATTGGCTAGCTGTTTTTTTATTCTGTCATGTTTGACGTGTTGGTGTGCATTCAGGCACTGCAGTTTTTCCATTCATTTGAATAGGGGGAAGTCCATTCTGGGTTGCAGTGGTACGGGCCACAGGTGTGGAGAAGTTGAGCTGGATCCAACGACACAGCCCACCGTCACAATGTGGCTGCCAACAGACACTCAGACTGGTCAAACGTCTGTCTGGTCTGAAATGTCTCTGAAACTGAGACTATCTAGGATTCATGGATTAAACTCTGATAGTCTACCTGTAGTGACACAAAGTAGATTCCTTCTTTTTGTGTTCGAAGGTTTGAGAGAGACACACACACATACAGCAACAGAGAGAAAGAGCGTAGGTTGACAGACATAGACTGTGAATGAGGGTGAGGGAGCGCCGGCATTGAGAAAGCCGGTTAATCAGCTAAATAAAAAGTTATTTCAGGATTGTTTCACAGCTAGTTACGTTCAGCACAAATAGACACAGCCCCAGCAGACCAGCAGATGTAAAATAACCATTTATATCAATGAAGTCTGGTGACTTTGAACACAGCAATATAATGTTGTTTCTGCTTACGATCTCACTCTTTGACAAAAAGGTCTTTATCTGTAATCTTTCTATAATCTTGGTATTTATCATAAGAATGTGAGTGTCAAAAATAAGCACATAAGCACATTTATAGACATAAATTCACGGCGTATAATTGCTCATAGGGATTACGTTTCAGCCAGTTTTGCGGCTATCAGACGCAGCTCTCTCGCTCAATACTGGACCAATTTTAAAAATTGTTGTCCCCATTAGTCACTTAGACACATAAACATGAGAAAATAGGGTCCAGGTTGCAAAGTACCAAAGTTACCTTCAAGTATTCATTCACTCTACTAATCTACAACATCTTTTATCGTACACACAGGAGTCTTTTACAAGGCAAACTTCAAAGCAGCACACCCTTACATAAGGATACTGCCACAGTAAACATGTCTGCAGCGAACATGTAAATCCTGCACACATGTTGAGGAATCTAACCCCAGCATGATGCATGACAAATTCAGGCCCTCAGATTTCCCTGGCAGAGAGCACCAGCTTCAACCAAGCTGGATCGATTTCAATCGGCGGCTTACCAAAATGATGTGGCTGCCACCGGACCAGCGTGATGGGGCTAAAAATAACCTCGGCCGACCCCGTGGCTCTGATGTGGCCACGTACCCTCTGGTGTGTCTGGTTTTATGTGTCCCCAATGAAACCCATCAAATTACAGATGCAAACGCAGCCGGACCCCTCATCAAAACTATTTCGGCTCGCTGACACAGTTTACTAAGGCAGTAATTAGAGCAAAGGAAAATGGGAGGCATCCCAGGCACGCAGAGAAAAAGGGAGACGGGGCAAAAATGAAGAAACAGGAGAGAGAGAGAGAGAGAGAAAGAGAAGAAGAGAGGGGAGGGTGGACAGTGACAGCTCATCAGTGGGCCACAAGCCATTTTTCTTATGCTCTCTCGGCTCCCTCCCTCCGTCGTCGTTTCCTCTACATCCGCGGATCAAAGGATTGGTGAACATAAATAAAAGCCCTGATGATGATTTCCCATGAGAGCTGTGAACAACTGCATAGCACGCGCTCATACGAAGCCACGGCAAAACAGCTGTCTGTGCTTCTGCTGTCAGCACGCCTGGTTGGCCAACTGCCTCACTTGCTACTCAACTGGTTCACACCACTACGAGAGAAAATGGAATGATTACAATCATGAATACTTCATAGACTGACCGGTCCTTGTTCGGGAAAACCCGGTATTTATTAATACATAATACACTTGAATACTTTGGATGATAGGATTGGGAGATCCCATTATCTAGTGTCAACCTGCCCTATTATGTTCGTTCACAGAAGCAGCGGTAGTTGTTTTGTGGCGAAAATCAAAGAGAAGTGATGATGATTATTATTTTTATCCATGCATACATATCTTTTACATCCAGGATCATGTGAGCGCTGTCCCAGCATGCAGCGGATGAAAGGCAGTAAACACCCCTGGACAGGGACACCAATCTATCATGGGGCTGACACTCAATATCATTCCAGCCGCAACACCTTGGCCCCATCTGCTCCAACACCATTTTCACGATTTGCACGTAGGACATACCATTCTGAGGGCTCTGGCGAATATCATTTTGGGTACACCTGTTGCATCTGCTTAGGGTGCAAAACGGAGACTACCTGCCAGCCGCCCCCCCCCCCGCGCTACAGAGTGCACCTCCTCAGCTGCGGGTGTGACTTCATGTGAAGTGACACTCTATATAGAAGTGCAAATGAGGAGAGCCCGGTTTGGTCGATGAGAGCCATAGACATAAAAGCTCATTCAAGCATGTAACTGCGAGCGATTTAGTATTTCCAATTCACCTGAGCTAATCTGTGTGGACCGTGGGAGGGAATACCGGCGCACTTCACGTGGAAAGGTGCAAGAGATTTGGCGTTTGAGAGAACTTTGGAGTACGAGAATGTGACAAAAAAAAAAAAGCTTCAAATATCTACAATATGATTAAGCGATTACTAAAACGACCCCGGGCCACAGTGCCTCTAAAAATAAACCCATGACCACAGAATGACCGTGCAGCAGAGGTGGAAGGTTTTTTTCTGCAGGGAATAGGCTGTTACTGACACATTTCCTTTGAAGCATAAACTAATAAAGCATTTTCTTTGTCATTTATGCAGATGTCTTGTAAGATAAATGCAAATCAACCCTTGATGCAAACACAATCTGCATGTAAACACTGGTATATACATATACATACATATATATATATGCAAATACTGTGTGTGTTCATGTGTCCTCTTGACATATTTCTTTTAAGGGAGTGCAAAGTTTGTTAGTCATAGCATGTCTTTGCTCAACATGTATGAACACATGAGTCAATGTAAATTATACGGTGTGTGTGTGTGTAGAAGAGCGTGTGTGTCTGTGTGTGTGTCTGTGTGTGTGTGTGCACATTTACATAACTTTGCAGTCGGCAGCCCTATAGCAAGATAAGGTTCCCTGGAACTCTCTGATGCTTCTGTTTGGATAGTGGTCACATACATAGACACACGCGCTGCGCAGGTTATCAGAGGCAGCAGCAGATAAAAAGTGGAAAGTTCACCGAGAGCCAAGGTCATGTCAGATGTGTAACAGTAAAAAACTGGAAAGTTTCGCTCCTGAAATGGGACAGCTGGCCTCCACAGACCCGATTGTGTTCTCATGCGCTATTCTTGTTATCGTGATGAGGTGCTATTTTGTTGTCATACTCTGTCTATGCATGACACAGTGTTCTCGCGTGGCATTATTATGTATCATCCTTCAAATACTGCCTGAGTGTAATGTTGCCTTTTGCAGTGTCATCCTTGGACGGTTATGATTACATGCAGTGTGTTCCCTCTTCTGGCTGCTGATGTTTTGGGGGGGTTTTTGGGGTTTTTTTTAGGATCTGGACGTGTTATTCTCACTCTCGTCCTAATAAATAGTAATAAACACAGTCACGGAGTGCTTTAGAATAAAATAAACCACAATAACAATGAGCTAAAAGCAATGAAACTACAAAGAAAGTGGAATAAAATGTGACATAAAAAGTATTTAAAGTGATTTAACAGTGTGAAGGTCACTCCATCGTCTTGGAGCCCTGGCTGCAAAAGCTGTGTCACCGTTATTATTGGTATAAGACTGGTCTTATTTAATTATCTTTATGAGTGATACCTGTAATTTGTGTAATAAATGTGTATTAATGATGTTATAAACTATGTCAGGCCAGAGTAGGAACCCTTTCGAACATGAGGAGCCTACTGTACCGACTGAGACACCCGGTGTCTGACAGGTAACAGGTAATAAGGGTGAGTCTTATCTCATCTTATTTTGGTATATTTTGTGTGAGATGCTCGTCTCTAAAGAGTTGTTATTAAGAGATTTTTTAATCAGTCATACTTTCATGGTTAAATAATAATAATAAAAAGTATTAACTTTATATAACTCTCATTTCAAGCCTCAATTGTGTGACAATAACATTTCTGAGTGAAATCCTGCAGGGCGGCATGGTAAACATATAACACACAAGTGAGTATTGGCGCATAATAACAGATGTAATCAGTAGTTTGGGGTTGAATCACACTATGAACTGAACTTACCCCTCCAATCATCTCCACTGTGTGTCAGACTCCGTCTCTCACTGCAGAGCTGCGCAGGAAAAAGGGAGGAGAGTCTAAGAATTGCCGCCACGTGCGCTCAAATGCCTGCTTTATTATAATAACTTTGTCCGGATTGGTCCAGAAACGAAACACAGTATTTATATACGACATCTGATTGGTCGTCGCCTCCGAGTCCATAGTGAACACAGCGCAAAGCTTCCAGACAAGGGATTCTTGAGCGTCTCGTACTATGAGAAAGTAGTGCGCGGCCAAAACGATTATCTCTGTATAAAATTCGGATGAAAGTGTGATTGAATTACAACACACACCCCGTGGTTTATGACAAACGCGTGTCTCGTGAAAAAACGCGAGCTGGCGCTTGAATTAAGCGAACGTGTCGACTTGTATTGGTGGCGGAGGGATACCCCCCATCCCACTGCGCGTCAAAATATTGGCTTGTGTAGACCGCGCCAAAGCTCAGACAGCGGCGGCCACTCTTCAGGATATCAACACACTGCGGAGGGCATTTAAACGCACTCTACTTTCGATACGACGACTGTACACATCGGGGAGTGTTCGTGCTTCTTTCTTCTTCTTTTTTAATTACTCAAGAGGACTGGTTTTCGTCTGTTGTTGCTTGAGTCGAGACATACAAGACTGATTTCATGCCGGTTTTCGGGAAACGGTGTACGACTTCACGGTCGTGACACGACTTTGACGGGCGCGGTGCGGCGGAGTTGGCGCACTACTGGACTGGATATATTGTATTCACTTCAAGCCAAGACGGTCTGCACCACCACCACCATTTATACTGCGCCTGAATTCACTTTTCCTCGGTCTGTTTTGGTTTTTCTGTCCCTCGGCGGGTGAATAAAAATCGTCTACGCCGGCTTTTCAGCGTGAATATGTTGCTGTCAAAGTTCGGTTCATTTTCGCACATTTGCAATCCTTCAAGTATGGACCATCTACCAGTGAAAATACAGCTCCAGCCGGGTAGGTTACCGCCACTGAACGTTACTTTTTAATCCTGGTTTTGATATAACAACACGTTTTAAGAAACGCATATCCACTCTGCTTGATTAATTTAGAGTAATAAAGCTACTACTGTTGCGAGTGACCGGCTCGTAAAGCCGTGGAGCTAGTAAACGATAGCTAACAACTTGACCTCCTCGCACTACACGGCGGTGGTTTGTTGTGGAAATAGTGCGCTCACCTTAACGTTTTCTGTCTTTCTTTCACCTGTGCTCGCAGTCAAAGCGGAAAAGGAGCCTTTCGAGAAGGTTTACCAAGTGGGATCCGTGCTTGGAAGCGGAGGATTCGGAACAGTGTACGCCGGCAGTCGGATCTCTGATGGCGCACCGGTAAGGCTGTGAACCGGGGTGGTGGTAGGGGGTGGGGGGGGGGGTCTATGTTTTGGTCCTACATGTGCCGCCATCAAAGCCGGGCGTCCTTACGTTCGCCAGCGGGCACTATATCACGACTTATTCGCTAAAAAAATGATTTCTGTGTTTATTTCAGGTTGCTGTGAAACATGTCGCGAAGGAGAGGGTGACCGAGTGGGGCACAATTGTAAGTAGTCCTCGCCGATCTGTGTGTATGTGTGCGGTCTGTTTTGGTTCCCCTCCCTCCTCCTCCACCTCCTCCTCCTCCCGCCACCCTGCCTGCTGCTGCCGCTGGGTGGGGGGGGGTAGTGTTGTGATATTTAAAGCGATAATATATATAACGTATTTAATAATAAACGTGTCTTTTTGTGTGTGGCAGAACGGAGCTATGGTGCCTTTGGAGATCCTGCTGCTGAAGAAGGTCAGCTCGTCGTTTCGCGGAGTTATCAAATTGCTGGACTATTACGAGCGGGCGGACGGCTGGCTCATCGTTATGGAGAGGCCGGAGCTCGTCAAGGACCTTTTCGACTTCATCACCGAGAAGGGAGCCCTGGATGAGGACACGGCTCGGGGATTTTTCCGCCAGGTTTTGGAGGCGGTCAGACACTGCTACAGCTGCGGCGTAGTACACAGAGACATCAAAGATGAAAACCTGCTTGTGGATCTACGCACCGGGGAGCTCAAGCTTATTGACTTTGGCTCAGGGGCGATTCTCAAGGACACAGTCTACACCGATTTCGATGGTAAGAAACCACCATCTTTTTCCTCTGTTATGTTAATTGTTATTATATATTTTTTTTAAAGAATCTTGGTGTGTGGGTTAGTTTTTATGAATACGGTGTGGGCTGTGTTGTATTTGCCCTTGATGCTCCGCTGTGCTATATTCAGACATGGAGGCGTTCACGAGCCTGTGACGCAGTGGTCTGTTTTTGGTCGAGGGTTTTCCTCGCCCGGGATCTCTCCCCTTTTTTTATCATTTATCCGGCTGGAAGTGATAAATAAAAGCCGCTCCGGTGATGTTATGTCTTCCCAGATATGACTCAGTCCTAATTAATCCTTATCGCGGTCTCATACATCAGGTGTCTCGTGACAGCGAGCGCGCTTTTGAATGTTTCCGGCTGTTATTTTTGTTGGTGAAGCTTGAGTCACAGTCGCAGTTTGTGGGTATTAGGTCAGTGCCACGTAACATCTGTTTGTTGTGAAACCCGAGTCGGTGGTTCACGTGATGGGCTCACATTGCCTTTTTTTTGTTTGGTATCCAAGTTCCTCCTTCCAGGAGGGAGGGAGGGAGGGGGGAGGAAAGAAAGAGAGGAGGGAGGGAGGGAGGGAGGAGACGCAGGCAGGTCACCCAGTTTGTGTTTTGTGGCTGAAGGAAGATGGAAAGCATTTCTACCATGACTCAGCCATTTTAGACACAGACATTAATTATATTTTATTGTTTTTTTGTTTTTTTTGCTGCTCTTCTATATTCTTCTATTTTCACAGCCTCGTACTGTATTTCACAACGCGCTCATCTGTATCCTTATTTTTTTTCGTTTCAGGAACAAGAGTGTACAGCCCACCAGAGTGGATCCGCTTCCATAGATACCATGGTCGCTCGGCGACGGTGTGGTCGCTAGGCGTGCTGCTGTATGACATGGTGTGTGGAGACATCCCCTTTGAGCAGGACGAGGAGATCCTCAGGGGCAGACTGTACTTCAGGAGGAGGATTTCAGCTGGTAAGTCAACACACACACACGCACGCACACACACAGCACTCATAACAAATGAGTTGACTCTGTTGCCCTCTAGCCACGGTAACCGGTACAGCCCGAAATGCACCTCCCCAGTTTGACTCTATCCTGAGTCCGTTTACATCAGAGCACAGCCTCACAATCACAGCGGATCGCCTGGCAGACAGATTTATCAACGATAACTAAAACTGAGAGTCTGGCTGTTGTGATTTCCCTCGGTGCGCTTTGTGTAACAGCCCCGGTTGCCCTAGAGAGCTAACTCAATAAAAGGACACATGCACTCTTTCTATTGGCTGCCTGTGCCGCCTACACACTAGGATATTGTAGAAGTGAGTCATATGCAGTGCAGCCACATACAGTAGAGACAAAACCCATTTGGGATTTTCTCCCTGCGAGTTCAGAGCCTCTTATCCTCAGTGTCGTTTCTGCCTCCTCCTTCCTTCCTCCAGAGTGCCAGCAGCTGATCAAATGGTGCCTGGCCCTGCGGCCCTCAGACCGGCCCACCCTGGAGCAGATTTGCGACCACCCCTGGATGAGGGCGACGGCAGAGTCGCCCAAGTCACCAGAGGAGCCGGTCGCCGGCGACATCCGCCTCAGGACCATCGACACAGACTCTTCGTCAAGCACAAGCTCGAGCAAGGAGAGTCTCTGAGGACGGCTCTGATGGACTGAAAAGACTTTCTGGGGAAAGAAGGGGTTTGGATGGAGGGAGTGATATATGGACTCAAGGCCAGCAGCCTGTAGCCCAAACTGGCCCATCAGCGCCTGGGCACTTCACTCAGCTGGTCTAGCTAGAGAAATGTACTTTAATTTTCCTCTTTTGTAGGGAATTTCTAATTTATTACCATTCGTTCTTCCTTATCTTACTTTCCCCCCATCCCCTCTTTTTTTTTTCCTTTTTAGTTGATTATACTCGTTTCCTGATCGGGAACATTTTTCTGTTTGGGCGGTCTTACCAGCACTATTTATTTCCCCCCCTTTTTTAAAAAGTTTTATTTCACTCGTTTGTTTTGTTACTAGGCTGGTATATGCAGCTGGCAAGGCCCTCCTATTCAGACATGGCTGCTCTCATAGAGCTCGGAGAAAAACCTTTTTATTTAAATGTTTTAATTTTGATTTTGTAGTGCCTTTTTTTGGAAAGCTGCTTTTCTGGGGGCTTTCGTCAACAACTCTGTTTTTTGGATTTGCCCGTGGCTTGGTGGCTAAGTTGCCCTGTGCTGTGATTGGAAAGGAGGGGTGTATTTTTTTCTTTTTTTTTGTTTGTTACTTTGTTTTGTTGTTGTTTTTTTTCTCCCCTCCTGTCCATCACCGCAAGCCAACCATCCTCCAGCCAAGAGGCTAAGATAGCATTAGATAGGAGAGAAGGAGGTGGGGGCTCTTCCTGACAATGGAATACTTGAAAAAACACTCGACTCAACTCTGTGTCGCTCTCTTTAACGCTGCTCACTCACTCTATAGCCTGAACAGGTGTTTGGAAACTGGATCCTGTCTTTTCTGAATGTCTACAAAATGTCAACACACACACACACACCCACCCCGCCCCACCTTTTTCTCCCCTCCTCCCTTCATGCCTGTCGCGGGGTGTGTGGCCCTCTTGACGTGTCTTTTTTTATTTTATTTTATTATTTTTTTTCTTTGCCTCCCGCCATCTCACTGCTTGACACTACATAGCCCCCACCCCTGGCCTCCCTCAGGGTTTTGGGGTGTGAAATGCACAATCAATGCAATATTCATGAACTCAATTATGTATTTTTTCAACAAATATTGTACAGTGTGTTTTTTTTCTCTCTCTCTCTCTCTTTCTCTTTTTGTGTGTACATTTTCCCCTCCCTCCCCATTTGGTTTTAATTTATTTGTAAACATGTAGACATTCCACACTCTGTGGCTATTTATTTATTTATTGTCTATGCTTAAAAGCCCCCCACCCCCCCTAAAATTTGCATATCCTTCTTGGTCTTTTGGTTTGCATTCCTATAACTTATTTTTACATTTCATTGAGTTTTTTTTTTTTTTTTTTTTTTTTTGAGATGTGGAGGATGCACTGAAGCAGCTGTCGATGTAAAGCAGAATAAAACAAGTTTACTTAAATTTGAAAAGAGCATTTGAATGTTATTTAACTACTTTACAAAAAAAAAAGTCTGTTGGTAATGTTGAATGGCTAAGTATCAGAGAAAATCCATCTCCTGTACTGTCATGATTTAATTTGAGTTCTGTGGAAAGCTAAACAACAACAGGTGGAACAGCTTTCGTAGTCGTCACATAGCCTCATAACGGAGACCTTTTCAGTTTAGCTGTGTGACTTGTGGCTGTGAAGGATGGATATTGCTATTTTTTGATACAAAAAGTTTCAATTAAACTCCCATTTTTATGTACAGAAACAAGTCTGGTGTCTTGATCATTGCTGAGCACGGTGCGCCACAGTTACATGATCCATAACATCACGTTAAAGCAAGGTTTAGTAGTTTCTTGATGCAAAAATAATAAATATCGCGTGGTACATGCTACCCGGTAAATGAGATTTTAACACCTTGTACACACGTTAATGAAACCCCCAGCCAACACTCTTCATCTACTTGACAGCGCTCCCTCGGGAGGCTAATATACATGTCCAATATAGCACGTGGTTCATTTACACCGCCTATAGTAATAATAGCAACATTGTTCCACGTGACAGCGTGGCTGAGGGGAAACATCACAGGAGCCATTAACTGGATGACAACCTGCAGCAACCACAGGGCTAATAAGAGACAGATGTGTCTCAAGAGCCGAGGGGAGGAGAGGGAGTGATGCTGGCACGACAAGACGAGAGGAATGGCGATGCCGTGCATCATCACACTTACATACACATGCTGCATCTAAAAAAATAACCAACTGCTCCGCCGTGTACCTTGGACACACGAGTAACTGAGGCTGATGATGTGGTGTGTGTGCAGTGGTGTTTTTTGTGTTGTGTGGCAATGGGATAGTGTGTGTTTTTTCTGAGGAGGTGCTGCCCCCGCTGGTGAGTCAGTGGTATTGACTTTCACCTGTTCCACAGATTAAAGTTGAAGTGTTTTCCGTGTACAAGACAGACGGCGTAGACGGACTGAATGGATTTTTTGGGGGGGGGGCGACAGATGCTTATCACAAGAACCACACTCAGACACACGCCTAAAAATCCTAACCCCTGTGTAAAAAGAAAGTTATCTCAACAGCTCATCCAGACGCCTACACATACGCTTAACACTGTACTTGACTGGCTGCTTCCAATTTGACCCGAGTGGAGACACTTCATAAGACAGCTGCTCCCTAAATCTTCTCAGGGATCTAATTATATGCTTGGGAAAAAGGAATACACTTAATTTTTTTTTAATTACCCATCGTAAAAATGCATCTTGATATATGTAGCAGACAAGTTACAGCAACAACATTTAAAGCAACACTCTAATATTATTATGACTCCATCTTGTGGGAAATCCACTGATTTAATTTTTTTTGCAAAAAGTTCCCTGAGAAAGTCGATACCACTCAATAAATATGTAGCTAGGGACAGTAGCCACTTAGCTTAGCTTAGCATAAAGACTGGAAACAGAGGGAAACAGCTAGCTTGTTTTTACACCAAACAATTCGTCATTTTGTAGTGAGGGTTGTGCTTCAGACTATTTCTTCGCTGGTGCCAGCTTCCTGGAGTCTCCATTGGTTGCATGGCAACTGGTCCCATACCAAGTAATAATACACTTAACCCCAAATTGAACAAAAAATGCGGTTTTGTCTTTGTACGAATCAACATAAAAGGTCTACGTTAGTGAGATTTAGAGGTGCTGGTAGTCCTTTGGACAGAGCCAGGGTAGGTGTGTTTTCCCATTTCTAGTCTTTCTGCTAAGCTAGGCTAAGTGGCTGCTAGCTCTAGCGTCATGTTCACCCACGTGTAAAGGTGTATTTCCGACAGTGTAGAACTGTTTTTGTAATGTTGTGTGTAAATAAAACTTGAAGCCGAACAATTCAGCTTCCAGCGAGGGAATGGGGCGATAGTATAGCCGAAGATGCCTCTCTTAATCAATCTTAAACTGATTTTCCTACAAGCACCCCTGCATCACCCCGCAATAAAACACGGAGCTATAAATGATCGTCGGTGTCAGGCTCAATACGTTGACATCTGTGTTTCTATATGCGTCCCCGGTAATCCTCTATTGTCTTTGTGTCTCCGGGGGTTTTTGACATGCAAATGACCAGCAACTTATCTTCATCAGAATCCCTTCTGCTCAGACTGAGGGGGCCTCATCCACTCTCACTGTGAAATCCTCATTAAATGTAGCGGGGCATATGCCACACTGTTGTCTGCTTCAGCTGAAGCCTGATCCCACAGGCTGGTTAATATCATCTATCACTGCCACTTAGTTCAACTCTATAAAGATTCCACTGCTTTGTAGCGATCTATTAAAAGATCAAATGGAAGGAAACATTTAAAGGTCCGGTGTGTAAGATTTAGGGCGCTCTATTACAGTAGCACAAAATGGCTCTAAAAAGGGCATTTCATGTTTTTTTGGGGGGCGTTTTGTGGCCACCGTTATCTGACACTCGGAAGGTGAGGGTAAAATTAAGGGGTTGCAATCTGTAACTACAACTCCTGAGCCAACTCCTCAGCCTATTCGGACAAGATTTAAAATTGTATCAATGCATGTCAATAGCGCTTAATATCAATCTTCAACATTCAACATTTGACAAGACTCTTACCTTTGGACAGAGCCAGGCTCGCTGTTTCCAAGTTTCTAGTGTTTACGCTAAGCTAAGCTAATCATCTGCTGGCTCTCCAGGTTCAAATTGAGTGAGCAGACATGAGAGTGGCGTCAATCTTTGACACAGTCTTTGTACAACTTTAAATTTGAAAAAGAAGCGCTGATAGACGGTTCTTGTTAGGCGGCGAGTTGTGTTCAGTTATGTGCATTCTGTTGGAGGTATTTGTTATTTTGAAGCTTTTTGACCCCTTTAAATACAGTGGGAAGTGGTTGTAAATAATATAAAAAACATGAATTAAATTGTGTTTCTTTGTGAAAGTATTTTTCAGTATGTATATTAGTAACATAAACCCCTCAGCTGAAGCTGAGGTCGCTGTGTTCAGAACTTTTTTTTTTCTCAGCTACTCCTCTGAACAAAATCGCTGGCACATTAAGGCTGTCGGTGGTGGCCGTCATAGGTGACAACTCGACAGACACAGAGGAAGATGCCAGATGGACTCTGGGCCCTCGGGCCCCGATGGGCACAGATGGGTGGGTGGGTGGCACACCCACACAGGCAGCACAGGAGGCAGCGCCAGCACCAAGACAGGGAAAGAGAGAGAGAGAGAGAGAGAGTTTACACCACCAGTGATACTACACTTCACACTCTTTCTGTCTCTGTGTCCGTGCATCTGACCCTTTGAATAAGGACACGTGGTCATTTGTATGCATGACTTTGCATAAGGGCATGCTGTTGAATTTGTGCACGTACACGCATCTGTATGTCTGCACGCATGCCGTTGCCCCTGAGCACAAGTCTGCGCATTCTCCCACATAAATACACCGAAGGCGACAGATATATCATGTGTTTCGTCTTCATGAATCACATGATATATTTGTCTGTTTTGCTCGGCAGGCCAAACACATGAAATCATCTCAGCTTTGAGTCACCGAGACTCAGTCTTTTGGATTTTAGATGGCAACAATAAAATCACAGAAGAAGAAACATATTTTAAAGTAAATGCAGACAAAAGAGTCAGACAAAGACAAAAACTGATGAATTAATGAAACGCATAAAGAAATCGACAAACACTGGTTGTTTTCATTAACAAAAAAACAAATATGTGGCAGTAAATTTTTAAACTGAGTTTCAACAAAAAAACATCAGATCAGGTCACCGTGATCCGGTCAGTCCTCCATGCTGACTGGTCTCAGAAAAAAAGCCTCCCTCTTGGCACTGAGTGTTCCGTTTAGTCATGTTGATTATGTGATGTGATGTGACTATTTGTCGTCAGAGCCATTTTTAGATTCGCAGTGGAAACCTGTGGGGGGGGGGATCACAGATATCAACGTAATGATGTCTATTTCTGGCTCCAGCTGTTGGTGACAACTTTAACGATCTAGAAATGACGGGCGCTATAATGAAACATAGTACAGGTGCTTTGGGTTGCTATGGGGGTCAAGAGGGTTAAAATCCATGGCACCGCTTCAAGGTTCATTTGCACATCACTCCATGCACATCAGCATCGAGTCAAATAATACACTCCTAATCGCAATCAAAAGAAGAAGTCAGCTGTTTTATGGTCCTTTGCAGATTTGCAGATGAAAAGTCACGCATTGGTTTAATGTATTTACTTCAGATTACTTACACTTCAGGTTCATGTGACATGATAATATACATTCAGTTTTTAAGTATTATTTAACATCTTCACCGGCTAAATAAAAATGATTTGTCTTAGTCCTAAAATCCACGGCTCTGTGACATCGTGGCCATGGCACTGTTTTCATCCGTTCTCCACGCAGCTTCATGTGTGTGGAGCCTTTGTCAACTTGCTCAGCTTTGGTTATTTTTTCTTTGGTTTGTGTGCTTTCTACCATTCGTAAGTATGCTACGTCATTAAAATGTTTCCCTTTTGTTTGATTTTAACATCTGCACAGGGTGCTTTATTTTGAATTTTTACCTCTAGGCCAAATGGACAAAATGCATCGCAACCTTGCCCAGTGGAATTTAGGGATCACTTGCCGTCGTTCACACATTTGACACAGAGTTTCCCTGCACACGAGGCCACTTCAGTGCGGGACATCTAACTCCCCTGATCTGCAAAAACCCGTAAGCCAAATAGCTCTTTTGGCCGCTTCAGGTTTTGTTGTTTTGAGAGCTGAGCTGTACCATCAGTCACTTAGGCAAATCTTCACCTCTCTTGTTCTGACAACATATTTAACAGGACTTTTATTGTGGTGATGTGGACGTTTACGGCTTATTTCTTCGCTCTGAGGTCTGCAGACGCATCCAATGTAGTGCCTGTTCTTTTGGCGTGGTGGAACATTAAAAATGTAAACATGCTGAAACTGAAAATCCTGCCTGTCCTGAAGGCACCATTATTTTATACTGTATGTTCTTTGTCCTTAAACCATGTTTATGTGCTCGTGTTGTGTATATGCCTTTATTGGTAACCCTCAGGGTTGCAGGAGGCCTGACTGCCTACTCTGGGGGCCTCCTGCACTCTGTTACCCAGAGCAGAGCCTCCACAGGGACTTTCCACTGGTCTGGCCCAGCGTTCATTAAGAGCTGCACCACTGCCAGAGAGGAGTACCTGGCTGGCCGGCTGGTGGGAACCTGCTGCCGTCACCGAACACCGTGAAGGAACTCATTGTTCTGGGTCGACAGGACACATGCTGTAAACATAAGGGTAGAGTGTGTTTTAGGAGACGCTGAAAGAAACACATGCGGAGATATCAGACGTACACACAGAAAGGCAAACACACACACACACACACACAGGACATGAGACAAGCACACAAACAGATCCCTGAGATTAGATGGAGGCAGAGCTACAAAGCCTCCGTCGGTCCTGCACGCTGTGCCGCTTGTTGCCAAGCTCCCCAAACAACAACATCAACAACTGCAGATCTCAGCAGGTGAAACGAGGTGACTGCAACAGCTTAATATTCCCAAGGCAGAACAATTTGTCCATCATGTGTAATTGCGAGTGCGAGAGGCAGAAATGTGGTCGGGTGGGGGGTTGGGCGTAAAGGGGGGGGGGGGGGGGATGAGAAGGAAAACATAAAGTGAGAGGAAGGTGAGGAGAAAGGAGGTATTAAAGGGGATGAAAGGGATTGTGTGTGTGCATGTGAGTTTGAGGAGAGCGATAGAGATCTCAATCGTTACAGTCTCTCTCTCTTTTTTTTACAAGCTTGTAATGTGATCAAAGGAGTCATTGACCTGGTGCACATTTTGCCCCGTGGCTGTTATCTGTTTCTCCAGCATGAGAAGAGGCCTTTCTGCTGATGAGACGGGACACTGCTTCTGGAAATATTAGTCCAAAAAAACAGTACAACATGTACAGTAGCGTGTTGCTGTGGTGACGAGGCAAAAAACAACAACAAATTCTTAGTTTTCTGAGCTGTTGCTGTATTGATAAGACATTAAAAAGATGATATGCTCATGTCATGATGAGGTAAGGTTTTCTCGTGGTGAAAACATCACACTGTATTGCCAAACAGTATTACATGGTACTACGTCTGCAAATACAGATCTATGTTGAAATACTACCTGGTCCTAGATTTGCTATCCTAGAAGCAGCAACCTCTGTGGATGTGAAGTGAAGCCAATGTGGAAGTGCCAAAAGCTGCAGTTCTTCAAATGGCCACTCGAGGCTGGCTACAGAATTAAACAGAAAAAAAAATAAACATACTCACCTGTTTAAATTATATTAAGGCTCAAAGTTCTGCATAATTAATGGCATGGCCACTTTAATTGACAGGTGGGTGCCCTCACAGGTGATTAGATTAACTAGTAGGTGGCCAAGGCAGAGCCGCCACACATAACGGCTACAACGGCTCTTCATACACCTGTGGGTGCATCTCGAATACAACATCACATATTTTATAGTGTCTGTAGGTAACTCTTATAGAACTAGCTTTTGTAGGGGCTCCAAATCAGGAAATAAACCCACCTCAAGGTCCCTGTCTTTGGTACTTTGACAGAGAATCCTATTGACTTTGGTGATTTGCATACAAATGAGGTTGACATTTATAGCTTTAAATAAAATGATGGATTGTTGCATTTCAGTCAACCAAATACCTGCAAAACTAAGGACACTCTCCTCAGCATATTTAAAGTTTAGTGCTAATGAACACGCGGTTGCAACATCAAAATGATAGCTGTTAGCTATGCTGTGTTTAGTGAGTGCTAGCGTGGCTGTAGAGTCTTAGCTATGTTTTTTCTTAGATTCATATACGGAGTTCTGAGAGGGTTTGAGCAGCCAACAAAAAAAAACGCTTGAACTGTGAACTTCAGTTCAGTAAGTTATAAAATCGTTCAAACTAGAGTCCGTTTTCACATGGCGACACTGATATGTTGTCCTAGTAAGAGGGCACAGTGACTCAGTTGTTAACACAGCAAGATGTTTCTAATTCCTTGGCTCCATCCACTCTGTAAAGAGTTCTCACCCGATGCTCAGGTTTCTACATCCAATCCAAAGGCATCCATGTCAAGTACAGCAGAATGAAGAGTGAGCCCAGTGATGGATTGCGACCAGACCGGAGTGTTTCTTTTTGGCACAATGCATGGTGGGATTGGCTCCGACCCCCCTGTGCCCTTATAATAAACAGGTGAAGAGAGTGAATGGCTGAATGTTCTCATGGTTGAGAGCGCCGCAGGACTCCCTGTCAACCAGGTTCTGTTACAGAACATTGGATCTCAAGTGCTCCCTCCAACTCAAGACAAACATGACCTCCGCGGATATCAAAAATTGCCGGCAAAGAGAGCTCAGATCTTGCATAGAAGTGTAACAAACGGATAAGTGGTTGCATTCTTTCACTGATTTGTCTGCACCTCAGGTGCCTTTTTGTTGTGTTGTCAGTGAAGACGTGGAGTTTCAAAGTTCAGGAGGGATCAAGAGAAGTGGAAAACTGGAATGTAACATTGCCCGATTGTCTATGTGTAGCAGGTTTGTTAGTTAGCGTACATCTGCAAAGAAAATATAAGATACACACTGAGGAAAATATTTTTATACACTTATCATAATTGTGCCTCAGAAACTGATGTTTTTGTTATAGATTTTTAAAGAAGGGATACATCTGGGGCCTGGAAAAGGTAAATAAAAAAGCAGCGTAACTGCTTTGGTTACTGCATATTCAGATACCCTCCATTATATTTTACATGTTAGCAAACAGTCGCTCATTCATACATCCTGCAGACACAGAGCAGAATTATCCTTCATCTCGAGTCGTGTTGCTGGCTCCGACGTATCCGATGTTTCCCACCAAATATCTGGCTCTTTAGTTGCTGAATGTTCCACTGTGTTCACCAGATATTCACAAACTTTGTCTGTTAGTCATTTGGTGCTGAGCATGTGGCGCACACTGAGTTTATCAGAGCTTTTTTTCTTTCTTTTTTTTTTTTTACTAAAAACAGCTGCCTGTTGCATCTGGAGAGATGAGGCTGATGAGAGCAGCGAGACGGAGCCAAAACAGTAAAGTTGCGAGCCAAACCAAAACAAGAACTGAAAGACGCTAAAACGCGCCGAGAGCTGAAAGACGTCTGAGGAGAACTGTGTTAAAAATGTGTTCATCGCTATGAGTGACCCGCTTGTTTATGTATTCAAAATACTGATTAGAGCAGCTTTAATGTCGAAAAATCAAGCAGGCAAAAGAAAGAAAGCATTATGTGACGAGTACAGACTGAGAGGAAGAGGCCTGGACCTGAGTATCACTCCTTTTCATGGGTTACAAAAAGAGATGACACACCGAAGTAAGTCCAGCGTGTGGAGACCTACATTTCATCAAGTCTTTTTGCTATGACTCACAACTCCTGTACACAGCAATCAAGCTATATTTATCATGTTGCAGGGTCACTAACCTTCAAGCAAATGTTTTTCCTCCACTACCTCAACAAAAGCTTTTGGCAAGGCAAGATAGTGATTTTACATTTCCAATTCCTTCAAAATAAGAAGAGTTATTCTTCTATTACCCTCCTCTGGGCACTGTCTCGTCAAAGAACAACAAGAAAAGACAGTGGCTCGCTAAAAGGGTTATATCAGGGCAGTAAAAACAAATCTACTTCCCTTTTATTTCAGCTGAGTAAATATCACGAGACTGACACGGTTTATACAAGCAGCAGCCGATTACAAGCTGTGAGAATGGCAGGGCGTTCAGCCTCCCATTCAGAGCTGTCACGAAGGCTGGCGCGTCTCCTCGATGACAATGATTAAAGGGCGCGCGTTTCCCGCAGGTATGTAACGACCACTTCGGGCTGAGCTTAGCTCCTCTCTCATGCTACCAGGAATGTATGGGAGCTGAGCTCAGAGAGGAGAGAAAAGTGCCACTGTGTGGGGAAAACGCCGCCCCTCCTCCAGGCTTTCTCGCTTAAACCGCATACGGTAGGTGCACCACCGGACTGCACTTTCACCGCTCGGTCGAGCCTGAGAATATATGGCTTGGGAGGACCCTGGGAATCTGTGGGAAACGGAGAGGAGAGAATTATGGGTGTTGTTTTGCTTTCTAAGAAGCGAACGTGCTGAGAAATGAAACTGAGAGCTTTGGAGGACGCCTGTAATAACTGAGCGCAGATAGTTTTAATGCCCGGAGAAACATTCACCATTCAAAAGACGTTCCCTGTTTGTTTTTGAAGAGGAACGCCACGTTGAGCTATACCTTTTTGTTCTGTACACGCAGTCGCATATCCAAACTCCGGTGGAGATCCACCTCGATCGTTCCCACCAACTCCATCAAGTGCCTTGTTTAAGGGCACCGGCCTCAGACACCTATAGGGCTCAGTACGCCTCAAAGTAACTCGATCTAAGCCATAGCCAAAAATGTTTTTAGCTGTTCCAAGTGGCCACACTAAGCAAGGTGAAATGTGGATGCAATTGTTCCAATCGCCCCTCCTCAGACATTTATGGAGTTACGCTTGGGCATGGTTAAACACAGCAATCGGTGAACACCAAGTCTCCAAACATCAGAGAGGCGTTGGGGTTGAACATCCAAAAAGCTCTTCAGTGGAAACATCCTGAGGATATTAGACAGAATTCATCTGTAGTCTGGTATCTCTATACCGTGCAACTTGGACCTGTTAGGGTTTGAACTCATGACCTTCTTGGTGTTGACTTGCATAAATGTTACAGGCTAGAGTCAAACCCCGCACAACATGACCCCGCACATAGGCATATCATATTATAATACCACAGTGTGTGAGCTGGCCCAGTTAACTACAGTTTTTCGTTTGTTTGTATGGCCATGCCAAGACGGCAACAGCCTTGATGTACAGGTTCAAAACAGCAAATTAACCCTTGAAATATGCATATAGTGTCGAGTACTTGATGAAAACCAACTGGGATGACTTGAAAAGAGTAGACAGAGGGGAAAGGAGTGAGTATCACCACTTCTGTGGGGTTATGGGAAGAGAAGAAGCAAGTGTGTGTGTGTGTTTGTGGTTATGACCCAGTTAGCCAAGGCCCATGTTTCCAGAAGGTTGTGTCAGAGCTCCATTACTGGTCTATGCTTCAGGGAGCTCTCTCTCTCTCTCTCTCCCTGTGTCCCTAACTGATCTGACACTCTGGATAAGTGTGAAACATAAGTGTTAAATTAAATCATGTAAACCTGTTTCTTCTTCAGTCATTTGGCAGAAAAACATTTGAATCTGCTTCAAAATCAGCGCACGCCTTTCCAAATCCAAAGTGCTAAACACTCTGCTGTATTCCCTGATACATTTATTAATCGTACTGTATTTGTTGTTACATCTCTGGAAAAATTCCACGATTAATAACATTTTAATACTGCTTTTCATATTGCCGATACGGTCAGAACGGTACTGATTTCTGTCAACATGTCGCTGGAATCGTTTGTCCCGCCTGCCTCTGTTCAAGGTGGCTGCGTTCACCAGAGCATCGGAGCCCGAGGTGTGACTCAGCATTTTTTCATGTAAACATCATCGCTTCCTCTTATTTAAAAAAAAAAACAGTCCGTCATGGAACAGCACTGGAACAGTGTGACCCCATTGCAGTGCCAACGTGTCACAAATAAATCCGCCATCTACATCCTGTTTACCTGACTGTACACCTCTCTGGTTGTGGGTCAACTTCCCCCCCTTCCCACTCTGCCCTCCCTTGCCCCCTCTTTCTCTCCTTCTTACATCTCCCTCACCCTCATTTCCCCTTCCCCTCCTCGAGTTTCCTCTCGTCGCGTACCTCCATCCCACTTTTCCTCTCCTCTGCTGTCCTCTCCTTGCCACCCTCTTCCTCGCCACCTGCTGTTCCTCGACTCCCTTTCACCCCTCCTTCCCCTTGTTTACCTGTAGCTCCGTAGCCACGGTGATGGCCGCCGTTGTCACAGTGATCATGTTACAACTAGGACAGCCAGTTCCGAGAACGGGGAAACAAGGGATTCCCAATAATGTGCCACTATTGTTCCCAAAAGGCACTCTCTCTCTCCCCCGGTGCCACTCGCTCCCACAACACAAGAGCACGCTAGGAAAAGGACACCAGATACACACTTGTACGTGAAGGCACAAATGTGTACACACACCAGCAAATGCAACAAACAAACAGGTGCATAGTGTTTGCTGCATAGAGAGTGTATTCACAGTTTCACATACAGTACCAAGGACATTAGGAAGGTGAATGGTTTTTGTATTTACAAGAAGACTCGGTCTCGAGTCAGGCTCGAATGTTGACTTAAAAAGAGAAAAGAGACTTGTAATTCAACTTTAACACCAATGAGTTCAGGGCCAGGACTTGACATGGAACGTATTCGGCTTCCATTGGGATTTCACTTACCGAGACCTGAAATAAATAATGACTTTGACACCTCTAATATTTACCATTTACATGGCACTTCCTGTTCCATGCCACCTCCTGTTCATTTCTGTTCTTTGTGAATGAAAGGAAATAAAATCTTCGCTTTGCTTTGCGTTCCCTCTTTGTGTGGAGTTCATCACTGGTGAACTTTCACCGGTGAAGTCGCAGCCTCAACTAATAGAAAGTGTTGTGTGTGTTTCTGACCCGTAAAATGAAACTGAAAACCAGCAAAAACCGATTTTGCATGCAGCACATTGCGCACTGCCCGCATTTCTTCTCCGCACGCGATGGGTCACTTGACTACGTTCGCCTTATGTGAGCCTGTCGCCTAAATCTCTGTGAGCTATGGCCGCCCCTGATGAAATTATTGGAAAAATTAGCAGCCTGTTGGGAACATCTTTCATGCCACGTTTCCTGATCTCACACTTCATAACAGGAACGACCGAAACGTCAAGAGACAGAGCAGGAAAACTCCTGGACGATACATCACACACCAGTAAGATAAGATAAAGAAAGTCATGAAGTCACGCTGGTGTTAAAGAGACCTGTGGTAGCGCTCCTTCTTACATGGTGGGAGTAGCAGTCTGTTGCTGAAGGAGCTGTTTAAGGACCCCATAGTTGGAGTTGTTCATGGATGTCATCTTTGCTAACATCCTCCTCTCCCTCACTTCTTCTACGGGGTCTAAGGGGTAGTCCCCGACAGAGCTTTTGACCAGTTTGTTGAGTCTTCTTCTGTCCCTCTATGTCCCAGCAGACGACTGCATAGAATGAAAAGGGTTACTTTACTTAAAGATTAAAGAGGTCATTATATCCTGACTTCTGGGTCAAATTCCAAAATGCTGGATCCTGCGATTCCCATAATGCAATTCACCCTCAGTGCAGTTCACCCTCACTGTCCGTCACGTAGGCGGTAGTCGCAGTTGCTCGAGCGAGTTAACTGAATTTGTAGTTATAAATGAACTTATATTTTGAACTTTTATTATGAATGGTGCTAACTGCAGAGGAAGATGTCGTCCCCATTCTTAATCCCACCTACTAATCTTAGACTGGTTGATTGTTTCTCTAACAGCCAGCCACGGGCACTGCACCAGATTTATTTAAATCTCCTAACAAATCAGAGACGTGGGAAGAGATTCAGAGGTCTGGAACCAGGCTATATTTAGTGCCTTTTGTCTTTATTTTCTCAGACTTTAAAAAGCTCGATGCGATATTAAGCGGGAGGTTTTCCCGTTGTTCCCATTCTGTCAAAAAGGCATAAACACAGTCGTTCCACACAGAGAGCACGACTTGAAGCGACGGCCGAGCGCTGCCAGTCCACACACTTATCATCACTTATGATGAATGTGTGTGTGTGTGTGTGTGTGAATGAGTAAAGGTAGTGGGATGGGGCTTAAGTGTGTCAGATAAAGCAAATGGAAGAATCAGTGGTGAGCGCTGGAGTTTTCGCTCACGCCGCTGCGTAGAAGCCGCCGTTGTTCCTCCGGCTCCGCTGCAGCCGAGCACGAATCCCCACAGGCTTTTTTTTTTTTTTTTCCCTCTCTGCAACCCAGCGTGTACCACAGGAAGCCAGTTTTATAGGAAGCGAGCGAGTGCAATGCAGTATAACCTGCAGCAGGGAACTCAGATGCTGGCCAAACAGAACTAGGTCACATCCAGCGTCATAACACACAACAGCAAAGTGGAAATATGGTTGAGCACCAAGGCCACTGATTGCGGCCTACTTTCTGCCTCTTTCTGCAACCTTGCTGTTTTTTGAAAGTTATGTGGCACACAAAAGAGGTTTGACACAGTAAATACTCCAAACTGGAGCCATCAAAATCACATTTGATGGGTCTTTGACCGGATCCCTCAGGCACGCACACACTTCACAATCCATATTTCTTTCAAAAAGAGAGAAGGGATTCGCTTGACGCGTACAATGAAAAACACAAGGGGTCAGTGGATCAATATGGCCTCCTCTAATGCAAAGGATGATTTTCTTTTTTTCCTGCGACCCTTCTGTTCAGTTTGGACGTGGAGCGAAGGCGCGCGAGCTCAAAATAACTCTCCCCAATCCACCTTGCTCTCATGTTCTCTGCCAAACAGGGGAGGAAAAACACACAAGAAGAACAAAAAGAGCGAGAGTAACAGGAAAAGTCTGGAAGTCAACCAGAAAGAGATACTAATGTGGGTGTACAGGTGGATGGCAAAGGTCCCAGGACACTCTGTTACTCAACAAGCGATGATGCCGCCAGGGCTGTGGACACTTCCAGAACTTTTTTTTTTTTATAAGCTTTTTAGGGAGGCGAGGAAGCAAAGAGGCCATTAGCGTAGTGGCTAAAAAGGAGTGCTTTAAGTGAGTGGTGAGAAGCTCAAAGCGGCGGATTGTTTCTGCTTCACTGACTGTCATGCCAGATTTCGGACTTCCAGAGTCCAGCATCATGACGACACCACAGCTTGGAGGAGGTTGGAGCTTAGCTATTCTCCTCCCTGTAAATGAGTGTGTCTAAAAACCCATTGTAAAACCCAATCTACCGCAACCAGTGAGTACAAATGAGACGGCCACTTTTGTTGTTTCTATGTCAGTTCATTCAAGCACATGTTTGCATTCTCTCTATTTGCTCCTTATTATCATGGAGGCCGCTGATGTCAGCCCACACAGTCTGTCAATATGAACTGTTATTAGTATCAAGTATCCCATCTGTTCTGCGTTGGATCTATTTTTGGGGTTTTCCGCCGTGCATAAACACTGTGGTTAAGGCTGAAAGCCAGCCGGACGTCGCTCCATGATGTCATTCAATCACTGTTTACGACTCAATCAATGCAATCATCTGACAGCAGAAAAAAACAACAACATCAGTGACATGGAAACATGGAAGAGTTACAGAGTGACAGGTGACAGAAATATGACTGACTGAACTCAAATAAGTGAAGTTGCCAATAAAATGTTCCTGTCTGTTTGCCCAAGCATTTTTGAATATGTTCAGCAAACATGTTTTTGGATATGATGGGAGAATATATACAAAGAAAAGAACATTTTAAAGGAAACATTTAAATGAACAGCTTGGCTATACATTGGCTGTATATTGGCTATACATTGGCTGCATTCATAAGAATATATAACTACAGAGAAAGAGCCAAGAGACCGGGTGTTAATTAGCTTAGCTTAGCATAAAGACTGGAAACGGGGGGGGAAATAATGTTCAAAAATCTGCTTCCTAGCACCTCTAAAGCGTTTTAATTGTGCATCTCTCCATCCATCCATGTAACTGCTTATCCTTTTCAAGGTAGCAGGGGGCTGGAGCCAATCCCGGTTGGCATTTGGCGAGAGTCGGAGTACACCCTGGACAAGTCGGCAGTTCATCACAGGCTTGACACATACAGTAAAACTGCATATCTTTGGACTGTGGGAGCTGGAGTACCAGAGAGAACCCACGCAAACAGGGCGAGAATATGCAAACTCCTCATAGAAAGGCCCCACCCGGGAACCGGGAACCTTCTTGCTGTGTGGTGACAGTGCTAACCACTGCACTAGTGTGCTGCCCCTTATTATTTTTTTTTTTTTTTACTCCATGCACAAACAGAAGTGTAAAAAGTTGTAGTTTTATTGGACCAAAATCTTTAATCTTGGCTTTGAGCAGTTACTTCCTGAAGAGTCAGCTGCTTGCCTGGCACCTCTATACGGTGACGACAAAACTCCAACGTCCAGCTCTATGCTTAATTATAGTCACACACACACAAGAGTGGTTTTGATCTATCTCTATTAGGCAAAGCAGACATCAATTTTACTGTCCCGGTTATGGGCATGGCAAAGATTAGTTTTATTGTCTTGATGTCAAAGATCAAAGCTGAAATATTATATACTCATGAAATATGATTAATGGAGCAGTTGTTCTTCATTTCAGACATTATTAAGAGGTCTTAAAGTAAAAAAAAAGAAAAGAAAGAAAGCAGCTAAAACAAAGAAGATATTGTTGGGAGCTGATGATTCAGAGTGAACATGGTGACGCTATCTTAAGCGAGCTTTCATTTGCTTGGTGGTCCGGCTCCGAGTGAGTGACATCTTTTCTGATCAACCGTTGGTGACTTTGGTATGCAAATAGCCAGCTGTCAGACCCGGAGTCACGGAGCGCACCGATGACGTCATGGAGAGGCAAATTTTGTTCGTGTGTGTATTTAAGACGTTTAAGAGTGTGTCAACATTCCCTATCGCATTTTCCTACATTCCCTTGTCACCCTTAGGCACATACACACACGCACTTTTAACCACCCACGCAATATGCACGTGCTGTGCACACACACACACGCACACATTCATGCGCACAGCCTCTGAGTATCTCTCTTTTATCCTTCCGTCCCTCCTCGATGTGATATTCCACACGAACCCTTTAAAAAACCTCCACAGCAGCATGATAAGACATGATATGACAGCATGGATCGTGCTGGTTAGTGAAGCAGAGAGGACAAATGCAAGGCATGGTTGAATAGAGGAAGAAAAAAAAATAAAATACTGGTCCGCAACTTTATCACACCGAGCTGGAACTGTTTAAGGAATCTATGTATATTTAAAACCTATATATACACATCTATCCGAGCTGTGAGGTCAGCCAATCCCAGCCTGCCTAGTTGCTGGGGAGGATGCTTACCCATCAGGCTTTGGGGGTTCATTTGTAGGCCAGAGCACAACGGCAGGTCACAGGAAGCTTGAGGGGAAAGTATATCTACGTTGACCATATATGCACAGTCTCACATGTGTGTATTTGCATATTATCTTCATGACATAGTGATATATAGCCTGTTATGGTTTAAAGTATTTCTTTGAACATTAAGTTAAGCCCTGTGATCAGTGGAAAGGAAATGATTTAAAGTGCAAATTTAGGTTAAGGTGTATTGAAAGTGGTTTCTGGCTGGTTCAATGTGTTTGACTAAGGTATGCCTCAAGGTATGTCATATGTTCTATATTTTATTGTATTGACTGTTGAGGCTTAGAAAAATTGTATCTTAGGCCTTTGAAAATGGGCATTATGTTGCAAAATATACAGGATAAAACATGGACGTCGTATCTGTGATGTCACCCACAGGTTTCTAGAGAGCCGTTGTGAAGCTCAGATTGTGGTGGCTCTGACCATGCTGTTAATTATGCATAAATTTAAGCCTTAATAAAATTTTAAACAGGTGAGTTCAGCCTTAATGCAGTTGTCATGAACGGGAAATTAGCTATAGAGGCAGTTTTTTGTACCAGGCTGTAAACATGTTTACTTCTGCTGTGAAGTTGTATATTTTAACATGGGGACTTATGGAGATTAACTTGTCCTGTAGCCAGCCTCAAGTGGCCATTGGAGGAACTGCAGAATTTGGCATTTCCACATTTTTTTTTTCACTTTTTCACTTCACTTTTTTTTACATGGCTGAAATGTACCAAACTATTTCTTGGCTGGGATTAGTACGTCATGGAATCCTACTGGTTGCCTGGTAACAGGTGCCAAGAAACTGTCTCCTTTTGTCTGGATTAAACAAACAAGGAATGAGGGTAATAATGCTTTTTGTAACACTTGGACAGAGCCCGGCTACATATACCATAAAGACATGGTATCCATCTTAACATCTAACTCTTGTTCTAACTTTGCTTCAGTTTGAGGGCCCTGGTATTGTGCAGGCTGGCTCGCTGTCACACTCTCATTACTCACAGGGAAGTTTAAAGCCGTAACTGATTTCCTGGATCAGGTATTTGCTTGATGAGTGGCTTTCCTACAGTTGAAGTGTGACCTCTCTTTCCATTACATTACAACATCCCTCTGCACAAGTGTTGACAGCTTTTCCAGTGCGTTATCTTGAGTAATGGGGACCCGTTGGAAAGAGAGGTCGTCGTTGAATGTCTTAAATCAGCACCACAAATGGAGTCACAGTTACTTTCATTGTATTGGGATGGAAGAGGCAATTTTGTGTCACATTTTTTGGTCACATGTTGTTTTGTTTTTATTTTTGGAACAAAGCGATGACTTGCATGACTAAGTGTCACTGGGAAAAAACTCCTTAGATGTTATTGAGGAACTCATCCAGTATGATTCATGACATCGGCTCACTGTTTTCGTCAGAGGCAAAGAGCTGCCGTCACGTGACTGTATTTGTGTGTGTGTGTGTGTGTGTGTGTGAGTGTGTGCACAGATTATGATGCAGGGGAGTGAAGTGTGTTTACAGCCTGAAAACAAGATTAGGTTTCCATGTGTGTATGTATATGCTTGAAAGCGAGCATCCATATGTATGCATTTGCGTGAGCGCCGTTTACTTACGTTTTAATGAGTCATGACCAGCTCATGCTGACTAAAATTAGTTTTAGTTATCTGCTCAGTGAACTGCTCAGCGGTGCTTAATTATTCAAGACCTGGAAAGGGCTGAGGGCTGCCATTTTCTCCCTCCCTCTCAGCCTCCCCTCCCGCTTTGCTGTGTGTGTCGTTTCCAGGACGTGAAGTGGAAGACGGATGAAAGCTCCTGCGTCACCGCCGAGTGCGTGTCACTGTGTCATTCACCGGTCGCTGAATGATAATAATATCTTTGAGGCTTTTCCCGTGTGTGTGGAGCCACGTTCACGCTGTTCTTGAATAACATCCAGCGTCATAGGAGTAGGAGGTGTACAAGTCACATGTTCACTCACAGGAACACACACACACACACACACCTACATGTGCACAGTTATTCCCTTACTTCCTGTTTTAATGTCTAACATTGACTGAAAAATACTGATTTAATCATATTTCAGATCCTGTCTGGAAGTCCCTAGGAGTGCCAACAACGTTTTCTTTTTTGTTGTTGCTCCAGTGAGGATGGTGGTCTTGTTTGAGGCACAGATTATCCAACTGGGCCTGATGTCCAAATAAAATACGATTGCGAACAATTTTCTGTATTTATTACAAGCAAATCCCATGAAAAGACTAAAGTGAACAACGTATTTATACCCAAATGACAAGTTGCATGCGTAGCCAAAACTCAATTATTGTCCAGAAACTATTAAAAAAAACATAAATTAGCCACACAGTGACCTCAGCGGGTTTGTGGTTGAAACATTAGGAACAAACTGCACTAGCTGTCTTTCACACAGACTATCTCTCACTGTCCGACTGCCATAAACATCGACTAGCAGAAAAAAAGTGTATTAATCTGCAGCTGACAACAGTCCCCAACAGGTTTTATGTTCCTGTTCAACCTTATATAAAAATGAAAGTATCCAAAAACCCATTTTCAAATGGTCGTCTTCGGTATATAACAGATAGCATAATGACGTCACTCACTGCACGTAGGTTGAAATAGAGAATGCTGAGGAGCCTTGAAGGACGGATGTCACTCGTCCTCCCTCTTCAGCTGTAACTGGCGCCAAGGTGAGAGGTCATTGTCGGAGGTGACGATTGCGTGTGTTTACCTTTGTGTGTGCAGCTGCGTGTCACATCCACCCCCTTCGTAACACCTCCTGTTCCCCGGCTGTCACCTCCTGTAAGTCAAACACTTCCTCCATCACTGCACACTCTCACTTTCTTGTTGTCTTTGTGTGTGTGTGTGTGTGTGTGTGTGTCTTTCTCTCTCTCTCTCTCTCTCCTCTGTGCCTCTTCATCATTCTCTGTTTCATCCAGGGTCAAACCCAGGTGACGTCAGTATTCATCGTTTTATAATGATGTAGGATGTTTCCTTTACATCATCAGAATTATTTCTGTGTTTGAAGCAGATAAATATACTTCTCTCTGAAGGTGATAAACACATCGTCAACCTTTCACATTTGAATTTCCTCAAAAACAAATGTTCCAACCATCACACTTTGTTTTTGTGGCCGGCCCGGGGTGTGTGTATGACAGTGTGTATGTCAGTGGGTGTGTAACCAATGATGCATGGTTAATAACGGTTGTCTGAGGCTTCAAAACAAACTAGCTTGTCTGACGCGTTGTCTGACCACGTCTTAGGGCAAAAGTGTGTATACCTGTTTCAAATGGCCACAATCAAAGGCAACGTGAAAGTCTGTTATCAGAACCTCCTCCTAACTGTATCAGGCTGCTTTCTTGATCTCTTTCCAAGAACCTGCATCTTTTTGTAGTCTTGAGACACACTATTTCTCGCTTTCTTGGAAAAGAGAACTGTTACACCTCCTCCTCGTCCTTGTCAATTGCTACAAAAATTGCTGGAAGCAGCTCCCTCAATTCTACCATCAAAAAGAGTGTTTAAGAGGCTGTTAGATGATCCCAAAAACACTTTGTTTGACGCATGCCGAGGCCCTTTGACCAGAAGACATTTGATTGTACGTGTCAGTACTAGTATCAAATGGTTTCTGTGAATTTGAAATGGCCCAAAACTATATTTTGTAAATGGAATGGTAGAAGAAGACCTTTTGCTGATTGTCCGAGTTGCTGCAAGAAGGTTTGAACTGGAGATGGCTCTGCTAGATCCCTAAGTACGAATACGGATGGGTGAGAAATGACAGAAAATCACTTTGCTGAATAGAAAAGAATGTGTGTATCAGATGCTACAGCCTTCACAATCACACCAATCGAACACCTATGGCAGATTTCGTACCAACTCGTTGACAGAGGTCTCAACCACTATGACTAAAAGACCAAAACCTTAGGAAGAATCGTGATATGGTAATGGTAAATGGACTGTACTTGTATAGCGCCTTTCTAGACTTCCGACCACTTAAGGTGCTTTTACACTACATATCAAATTGCTCCCAAATATCAGATAATAAAGGATATTTGGGAGCAAATTGGGGTTCAGTATCCTTTCCAAGGACACTTCAACATGCAGACTAGAGGAGCCGGGTATTGAACCGCCAATCATTCAATAAGTGGTTACCTCCTGAGCCACATCGAGTCATTGTGCTCATCTCTTTGATAGGGGTCCAGAAAAATGACATTTGAATGAAGAGGTTCTTGGTGGCCCAAAACTGTTCCAAGCCAGGTCTTTCCATGAACTGATCTCAACTCTTACTCTAACCCTAAACAGAAGACGGACTTCCTCAAGTTGAAACCATGTAGGCGTAAAGACAAAGTAGTCTAAGCTAACACATTATAGGACCTTCTATGGAGCTGCCACACGTACAGTGGGTAGCGCAACAACAGTGTGAAAAGCAGAATTCAGTCACTGAGTTCACATGGGCCATTCATTGGCAGCGTCTGTGCAGCACGATTGCCCTCAGTCACCCACAGACAAATGCATGAACCCCCCTGAACCCCCCTGCCATATAAACAGGCAGGCATGTTAGGAATGCCCACGTGCATTTACAGACATGTTTTGTGCCATCGGTGGCATTTGTTTGGTTAATCAGTCTAAGCGGGCAGCGGGGTCTTTTGTTATTGGCTGGGGCACAGGGCGGGGCCTGCTGGCTGAAAGAACCTATGAGCATCAGCAACATCCTGCTTCTTTCAGCAGGGAATACAGGATGCATTCCTGTAACATGGCAGCATTGTCATCTCGCATAATGGCAGAGAGAACAGGGAGGAGAAGGAGGAGAGAGACCTCATCTCTCACTGTCAGAGCTTCTCTCCTCGCCACAGAGGAATAAGATCAGAGTAAATGGAAATTCAAGGACAGGAGAGAAGATAATGGGGAACATACAACAACGAAAAGCATACAACACATTTCTATGTTACCATTCACAGTTAAAATACTGGTGGGTTGGTGAACAAATGCCAACACTATTAGTATTTTCTGGCATTTCACTTCAATAGAAATTGTTTTTTTAGTCACATTCACAACCCAACCTCATTGGCACTAAAAAATCATGTTTTCATGCTTGTTCTTAAAAAGTGACTGGACAGACAGCACTGATGGTTTAGCATGTTTCAACCAGGATTTGGAGATTGATTTCCTTCCTTTAAACTTCACTCCACAAGGATATTTTTCAACGCTTCCTGCTAGACTCCGAAGCAAAATGTCAGTAGCACCAGGGCCACGCTCGAATTGGTTGATTGGCATTTTCGTGCGTCAAAATCACTGGTTAATTCTCAGCTGTTTGGCCACCAGCTGACTAGTAATTATTAATCCATTGTAGGTGTACAGCATGGGCACTTTTGCTTGACACTTCTTACTGTTACTCTCCTGATACAGTCATGCTAACCCCTGTCTGATCTTTCCTTCCCCAGAACCTGTCACCTAGTGGTTTAGTTGTTGATTGTAACCTCGCCTCACCGTTCCCTGCATAGTGGGTAGAAGAAAGTGGTGGTGACCACAAAGCCTACAAGAAATGTGAAAGGAACTATCTTGAGCCAGTGTTTGGTTTGTAGAAACAACTGGTTTGTCCATCTCATGCAAGTTTCAAGTTGTCAAATTGGTTTGTTGAGGAGAAGAAGAAAAAAAAACCTGTGAATCAGATGCTACTGCCGTCACAGTCACCAAATATCAAAGCAATTGAACACCTAAGGGAGATTTTGCACCAACATGTCTAGACAAAGCTCTCTACCACCATCATAAAAAACAAATCTTTTACAAGAATCGTGTTTGTCTCTGATAGAGCTCCAGAAAATTGAAATCTGAAGTATTGAGGCTGGTGTGGAGGCTCTTGCTCATGGTGGCTCAAAAAGATAGGTCTTTCCACTGATCACCCATCGGTATGTTTACCATTACAAAACAGCAGAAGACGCCTTCCCCAAGCCGCACCGTGTAGTTCCAACTGCTATACAATGAAACCTGTAGGAGAAATGTCAAAGTAAAGCTCTATCCAGAGCCGGTGTTTGTCTGTTTCAGGCTACTGAAGAGACAACTGTTTTGTCCATAACATGCAAGTTTCAAGATGTCAAGTTCATATTCTGTACTGAAATAAATAGAAACCGATGGCTACCTGGAAAAAAGGAATGTGCAAATTAATCGTATGCTTTGTAAATGTCACACCGCGGTGAGGTCAAGTTGGGGTTTTGTCGTGTCTTGTCACTTCCTGTTTTATTTTGAAAGTTAACTCTCCTCTCGTTTCAGGTCACTTGCCCTTCCTCATGTGTCACCGGTCTGATTGTCTTCCCCGCCCTGATTGTTTCCACCTGTTCCCTATTACCTGGTGTATATATTGTCTGCGTCTCCTTTGTCCCGTGCCAAAGTGTCTTTGTACGTTCTGTCGTCGCACCCAAGCCATAGAATCCAAGCCTGTTCCACGTGTCCTTGTTTTGTAATTTTCATAGCCTTAGTTTAAGTTTAGAGAGCATTTTTGTAGCTTGTTTTCGTCCTATGGGATTGTTTTTGTTTGATAGTCTCTTTCTTTTGGATAAAGTTTTTTCATCCTCCGGGATTGTTTTTGTTTCTGAGTCAGTTTAGGAAGATTAGGTCAAAGATACAGATAGTACTGTTTCCTCCTCATTTTTGAGTGAGTGTTTTTGTTTTGGTAAATTTTGTCAGTTTATTCCTTCCCATTTTGGTGAAGCGTTTTCCTTTCTAGATTAGTGCTTTTTGATTTTCAGAGAAGAGTAGTGGAGTTAGTAGTGGAGTTTGAGTTAGCGTTAGAGTGCCAGGCAGTGTAGCCATTTTTGTTGTACTTTTTCTAAGCTGTATCAGCAGCTTGGAAGCAATAAAAGTTTCTTCCCAAACCTGCCTGATCCGCATCTGAGTCTGCCGCTTTGTTCTGGGCCTGACAATAAATATGCTGGTAAAGGGCTTAAAAAAAAAAAAACTTTGTGACCAATCTGCCTCTCTATATCTGTATCTCCCCATTTAGGGATAAACACAGATTTAATGGAAATCGATCAACTGGACTTGCAGTTTAGTCAATTTAGGCTTCCTCCCCTTTGGGGGGGGGGGATTCCCAGGCATTACACCATCTATGGGCCACCAACACTTTGATGTCACATGAGAGTCATTGAGGTCAGATGTGAATCGTTCAGGTCAGATGGCACTCATGTGAGAATCATCAGTGTCATCAGAGTGACAGAACGTTCTCAAGACCAAACAGAGAGTCCAGCTGCTTTTGATTTTGGTGAGTTATCCATTAGTAGTAACAGTAGAGGGGATAATGACTTTTACCAGGGTTTATCTCATCAGGGCTTCTCATGAACAGAGACACTCTCTAAACAATAATGGAAGAAGTATTGAGTGTCTTTACAAAAGTAAAAGTACTAATACTACATTGTAAAAATACTCTTTTCTCAAGTGAAACGATATGCTGTAGTTGGATAACGTGGAGTTCATTTGAACTATATACGACTGCAGCTAATGGTTATTTTCATTATGGATTAATCATCTGATTTATGTTCTTAATTAATCGATTGCTTGTTTGTTAGTAAGAAATTAATGGTGACCGCTTCAAGGTCTGTTTTGTCCAAACCTCAAAATATATTGAAATAAATTAACATTATTAAGACTATGGAATGACGAGGCCCCCGTGAGCCGGGTTCTGCTCAAGGTTTCTTCCTCCTAAGAGAAGGTTTTTCCTTGCCACTGTCGCCAGTGACTTGGTGACATGCCAGTGCTCATGGTGGGAATTGTTGGGTCTCTGTAGATAATTTCATAAAGATTATGGTCTAGACCTACTCGATATAGATACCTTCTTTTATGATTTGGTGCTATATAAATAAAATTGAATTGAATGGAAAAGATTGTTACACAGTTTCCAACTGATTAACTGTGAATGAATCAGCTAATTATTTCATCTGTATGCATGCTGTTAGTTTCATTTTGAACAATGCACATTGTTGCTCACATATGCTCATATGTTTTTCTTCTGTGAAGTACCCTCAGCCCCCTCTCAAATGGAAATACTTCCAGCACTGCCTCTAAACTTTAAGCTTTCATTTAAAATGCAACACGTGCGAGGGGCAGTACTCCCCTTTGCTGGAGACCTGAACTAACCCCGCCGCTTCTCGCAAGCAGGATGCGTTTAATTTAATCCAGAGAGGCCAAATGTAACCCCCATGATCAGCATTCAGGGGTCTGACTCGCTTACCATCTAACGCGGAGCTGTAGGGAATCATGGCTTTTATAAAGGAGCGATTGTTCTGATTGCAGTTTGCATCAGAGCTGATCGTAAAACATTAAGGAAGGAGGCAGAGAGAAGAAGAGGGAGGAGGGTATGACAGCATGAAGCTTGTATTTCCCGCCTGAGCTCCAGTGCCAACACAACAAAGCTATTGTGTCGCTCTTTGTGTGATGTGGCCAGGTGGGGAAGTTGGCAGAGAAAATAGAGACGGGGGAGGGAAAATCCACTTGAAACAACAGCAAACTGTGTTATGCCTGAGACAGCATGCGTGTTGTTCAAGCTGCTGACAGGTGAGCGAGGGCGTGTTACGCAGATAGACAGAAAAGCAAGACTCCGGGGAGACAGAAATAGTATTTAAGACTCCTTCCCACATACTTGCTCTCTCTGCCGGTGTCTCCCAGGTCGTGGTGGTGCGGGGTGAGTGGAGAGTCACGTCCCCCCCCCCCCTGTAGGCCCTCCTTGCGCCCAGACAGAGTGGCCTGTGTCCAGTGGAGGAGCAAGGTGACGCCAGTGGGCCACACTGGGGCTGTTGTTAAAACCTGCACGTTAAGAGTTGGCGGGGGGGTTGGGTAAGACGAGGGGTCAGGGTGTAAGACACGGTGGTGTTCGGGGAGAAGTGTAAGGGAGCTGGGGAATAAAGAGGAAAAAGAGGCAATATTGGACACAAGGTCTCAGAGGAGGACACGAGCGAGGCAGAGATAGGGAAAGGAGGATTAAGAGTGTGTGTGTGTGTGTGTATGTACGTGGCAGAAGTTACATCTGTTCCCAGTTACCCCCCCACTCTCTCTCTCTCTCTCTCTCTCTCACCTCCAACCCCCTTTTCCTCCCCGGCTTGTAAATGGTAGCATTCTGCCAGCCATGTGGGGCCATGAGAGGCAGGGGTTTTTTTTCGCTGCTTGGCGGGAGATGAGGCGAGATGCACTCGATTAACAGTCAAATCTTGTTCTCTCGCAACCTCTAGTTGTGTAACTACCTCCGTGACGGGGTGAAAGTTTGAAATCATTGCGAATGCCTGTTGCATTCAATAGCGGAGAGCAGTACAGATTTGCTACGGAGGTTTTTAATGGGTGTTACGGGTTTCCGCGGAGTCAGCTGAGGGCGACTTCTCCGTGTTATGGAAGCAACTTTGTATCCTTGAGTGCTAAAAAAAAAAAAGTGGTAGTAGTTTTGTTGATATCAAAAGAGCATGTTATTAGCATAACTGTTGCTATTATTACAACGTGTGAGTTTTAGGCTATTTGCATCTGTAATAATATGTACTTTCAAAGTTAATTAGTGGTCTCACAACATGATTTTTATTAGCATGACTGTTGCTATTATTATAAGTTAAATGAATATTATTACAGCTTGTGTCTTATTTGTTGTAGTTTTTGCCTCTAGGCATTTGGTATCTGTAATAATAAATAAATAAATAAATGTTATCCTGTATGTGCACGCGATTTCCTGTGCAAGGAGGCATTATTAGAAAAATGTGGGCCACCTCCATAAAAGTGGTATAGAGTCATATGTAGCAAATCTTTAGCTTGCTTCCAACCTTTCAAGAGCAGCCGTCTCAAGAACTCGTTTCTGACTTTGTCAGGCTTCATGTTCAACAAAAAAAAAATTGTTTAGTGCATGACCATATTCATAGCAAAGGGTCGCGTTGTAATAATTTGCGATTGCAAAAAGTCACGGTGACGACCTTCAAGGTGGCAAACGTGCAAATGAATGGAACAAAATCTCACTGTTTAAGTTTAAAGTTTGTAGTTTCAAACAGTCCTTTGTTACATAATTCCTGCTCTGGTAGTAGTCCATCTGGGAGTACTCTACTGGCATGTACGAACGTGTGAGAGTGTGTCAGTGTGTGGGCGAGCGCAAGATGGAAAGAGTCAAGTGAGTGAGTGTGTGTGTGTGTGTGTGAGTGAGCGTTGTGGGTGTATTGGCCTTATCCGCTTTTAATACAATCGATTAAATCAACTTCGCCTTGATATTTAATTTCGTCATGTCTATTTTTTCCCACCTGATGATCCGAATCAGAATGACAACGCACCAAAGCCATTGGCGCTGCCAAATGCGCGAGCGCTCCTGCGCTGTGTGTTTGTGTGCACGCGTGCGCGCGTCTGTGTGCGGGGGCGGCGGCAGGCTGGTGAGTGGGCTGCTCACTGCCTTCCATTCTCTCTGCAATCAGAGACACTTCCACGCTGTTTGCTACCAGAGCCATTCACAGCCATCGCTAAAGACTCCCAGAAACAGGATGTAGGCCAAGCCGGAGCTGCTATTGCTTGGCCATGGGTAACCGACTCAGTTCCAGCATTATGTAAGCCTGCCAGATCAAGCTGTGTAGTCATTTGGTCACACGCTTAATTTACATTTTCAGGCGATGGAATGAAACACCGGAAACCCTTTTACTCTTCTCTTCTCTTCTCTTCTCTTCTCTTCTCTTCTCTCTTCCTGCAGATCAAAGACAGAGGAGTGTATTATGTCAGCATCATTTAACCTCTTATTGGTCAGCTTTCAGCGGAAAAAGAAAGAAACCAGCGAGTATTGATCGGAAGCGGGGATATAACACACATACATAGAATACAAAAATAACAGCAACCACCCTGTCTGCAGAGATTTGCAAGCATGCATGCATGCATGTGCACCAGGCACCTCCGTGGTGAGCCCTGCTTAATTGGTCTGCAGTAGGAACACAAAAGCAACCTTAAAAAAATGATTGTGCGTCTCCCACGGCACGTGTGCTCACGCATACAAGACTGATCATCACCTGAGGGTATGTTCTACCAGAGGAGAACATAACGGGGGGGGGGGGGGGGGGGCAGTGGAGTTGTTTACGTAACTACAGCGAGGAGCGATGTCTCTGGTCGTAAACTAAAAGATTCAGGTCCTGAGGCGAAGAAGAGGCTCATGCAGGCACCAGCTCAGAACAGTAAAACAAAGACAAGGCCGCCTGGAGGAAAACGCTCTGCTGGATGATTTCTGTCAACAGCTGTGTCCAGCCTTTGAATTGCCCGTGTGTCCAGATGTTTCTGGCTATTAACTCAGTACATGCGAGGGCCACAGTGGGACAAACTGGCCGGTCGCCTCTCGTATCAAGGTCGCCACCTAATGGACAGAGGTGTGAAGACAGGAGGAGAGGGGCCGGTCAAATAACCCCTGCCAGAGCTACCCAGGGTTTAGCTTCAAGTAAGTCAGTGGTGGAAAGTAACTAGATACATTTCCTCAAGTACTAAACTTGCTGAACTGACATCTTCAATGATAATATTACATCTAACAATATAACACACATTCTCAGTGTCGTACTTTTACTTGACAGTTTACACTTTTTTTTTGCACTTTTCTGTGACAAAAGTTCACAGCCAATTAGCAGCGTTTGTCAGCTATTAAAGGGACACTCCACAGACTTTACACAGGAAGTTCAGTTTACTGTAGGAGCCAGTGAAAACGGTCGTTTGAATGTCTTCTGTGGCTCTAGAGAGAGTAACCAGTGATATTATTATCCATCATGGGGGGCAGTTCCTGTTGGGACTGGCACGATGTCAGTTCATCACACAGGGCTGACTCATAGAGACAGTGCTCACATTCACATCTACAGGTCATTTAGAGTCAACAATTCATTACAACTATTAACCTGCACGTCTTTGGACTGCGGGAGGAAGCCGACACGAGGAAAACATGCAAACTCCACCGAAAACCAGGGTTCAGACCACCAATTAAAGAGGCAATGAAGGACTAAATTACTGGAGGGCACCTTTAATCTCTTCAGCCTATCAGTCGACACATATTAAAAGCTCCAAAGGAAATCATCTGTGTGCAGGCTGCGAATATGCAAAGTGTAGAGGGAAGGGTAGCTCACCTTGCAGAGCGCGTACCGCATATTGAGTCTAGGTCCTTACAGCAGTGGTTCGGGTTCAAGTCTGGCCTTGTCCCTTCTCTCTCCTCCTCTCTCGCCTAACCTGTTTCTCTCCACTGTCAATAAATCAAAATGCCAAAGAAAGGAAAAAATGTTGTGTTGTATAAACCGGGAAGCAGCAGTCACACCCAGCTGATAACTGTGACGTGAACATAATATGAATTTAAAGTGTTTTTTTTCTAGCCTAAAATAATACGGAGCCCGTTTAATTGGACACGTTTTCAATATTCTGTGCTGTGGAAATGATTGCGGGGACGTAGGAAGTGAGCGGGTTTAGCAGAGCGAGCCTCGGTGGGGAATGAGTGGCGCGTCACCGGACCAGCAGCTCTACATGGTAGATATATGTCCAAAAGTGCTGAGCTTGACAGAGGGGTGACAGGCAAGGCTTAGCTGACCCAGCAGTGCTGCTGCTGCTGCCCCCCCCCCCCCCCCCCTCCACTCACTCTGTCTGACTGCAGACTCATCAGCACAGCCTTCAATACAAAATGTACTCTCTTTCACAGAAATCCGATGCACACTTTGCTATAAAAAAAAAAAAAACTGTAAAAAAATCTATGATTGGCGTAAGTTTTTACCAAACCAGGCACACCCCTGTCGCTCATCGGGCAGAGATCGTACTACATGTACCACAGCAGCCCAACCCGGGCTTTTGTTTCTCCCCTGAGGTTGTTGCACTGAACGTGAATCACCCCTTGCTCTGACCGAAAGTAGCCTTGTCAGTTGCATAACTGCCATCAGTGGGGTGGTCAGCCCGGCTAAGCTGCTGAGCCCTCCTGTGATCACGGCTCTCTCTCTCTCTTTTATACGGTTCTCATCCAGAAAAAAACAAAGCCATATGAACTGATAACGGCCAGGAAATGAGTTCCATGGAGAGTGACACAGAAGCCCGGGCCTGTTCCACATCCAGTCGATTATAATAATGGGAAAATTGAATTGATGCCTGTTGTTGTTGTTGTTGTTGTTGTTGTTGTGATAGGCCCGCTCTTTGCTTTCATGTGGCCGGCGTGTGGCTTTGAAGGTTCATAACAGACTCCTGTCCTCTCTTATTACGTTGCAGTGAAACACGTTGACTAAACTGCCCAATAAAACGCGGATTAGGCCGAGTCACGTTTCGGAAGCTGAACCAAGATGTGAGAGCGTTTTTTCACGACCAAGCAGCAGTCGGCTGTATTTTGGCCGTGCAGCTGACAAAATTGAGATTGAAAAAATACCATTTAACTGCCATTTAAGACGAGACTGTGCTGCAAATTGAGCTCATTCAAAACAACAAACACCACAAATTAGACTTGGAGAGTGAAGCTATATATACGCATATGTAGTGATTTGCAACCCACTCATCAGCTAAGAGCCAGTCTTCCACTTCAGCCCCCAGAACAGCATGCGAGTCTGTCACAGTCTCCAGCAAGGAGACAGGGCTGCAGTCTCACATGCATCCGGCCTTTTTTTAATGGTTTAACACTTTTAAATAATCATTTAATGTTTACATATATTACCTTTTTTGGATTCTTTCATAATATCAAGCTTCTGTTTAATTCATGCATTTAACAAGGCAAACTGCGTGATTATGTTGCATTACAACAATAAAAACATTTCATGGCATTTTTACCTTCCGAATTTGAAACGACCAACTCCCTGTGGACTGCTGTGAGATGTGGGACTGGATTGTATCCACCCCACATCTGAAGAATAGTTCTTCTTAAATGGAAAAAATACATTTAAATTTTCATTGTAAAATAATCAAAATATCCATTCATATTCAAATGATTATGTGTAATGTGAGAAGTATTTCCCATAGTGACAACCCAAGGAGAAATATCACTTGACTTAAATGTCCTCCCTTCTTTGTAATTTGTAATTTTCAGATTAGTGAGTTATATAAAAAAAATTTGCCTAATTCTGCTGTGAAGTTGAAAATTTTAACATGGAGGCTTATGGAGACTGACTCGTTCTGTAGCCAGCCTCAAGTGGCCAGTCAGGGAACTGCAGTTTTTAGCACTTCCGCATTGGCTTCACTTCCCGCCATTGTCTTCATCAAAAAAGCTCAGATAAGCTCAGATACGTATGCTACCTCTTGTTAGCAATTAGCTGGTGATCAGAATGTAGCATCTAGCCTCTAAAGAGTTACGTGATTTTATTGGTAGAGACCAAAAATGGGAGTGAATATGAGCCAGAAATGTGATTCTAAATGAATGGTAATGTTGCTCTGTGTCTGCTGGATGTTTAAGGTTTATCATGTTGACCATAGCAGCTTTAGAACGTGAATATGCTGATAATATGTTGAGTTTAAAACTTGTTGCTTTTCCCCCAAGTGGCCAACAAATTAACCTTAACAGAGCTTTAGATATGAAGCAGGCCTCAAACGCTTTAATCAAATTATATTTATGAACTTTTTTATTTGCTTTTGCTTTTTCATATGTTCAAAATAACAATGGGGAAATTTGAGATAATGGACTTCTACCATGGAGGTCTCACTGTGTGACTGTTGAACATCAAAGCTAAGTTTCTGAAAACCTGAGCTCCAGTTGTGACTGGTTCAAGTTGCCAGGGTTCGTCCGTTTATCAGTCGAATTAGAAAAATGCATCAGACAGATTTCAGTCTGTTTGAGTGTGGCTTTATCTGAATTACTGCACGGCTTCCAGTAAAGGTACACACAGAATCAAACCTGTGACCTTCCAGTCTCACTAAACACTAATCCCCCCTGCCGCCCAGACTGTGTTGTCTGTCTGAGCTTGTGTGTGACCTCCTCAATCCCCTACACTCCGCCACCTTGTTCCCTCTCCCTCAGGTCTGTTTACACCCTCCAGTGTCAACACCGCCGGGGCGCCATGGCAACACACACCGCTACGTGGAGACGCGAGCTGGGGGCCTCTGCTTCCACCGTGGGTTTTTACAACTGGTTTTAGCGAAACGGCTCTGGAAAATATTTTGAAGTCGTGTCCAACAGCGAGAGAGAAATATGCCTTTGATGTGCGGAGCCAGCTCACGTTTTATGTTACTGCAGGTGTTAAAGCAGGTTAACAATACAAAATGATGCCTATTCATACCACAAAATCCAGTTTTACAACCCCAGTGTGAAGTAGGTCATATTATCACCTACACAGTGACTGATACACCTTTTTTAAAGCTTAAACTTGAAGCTAGAAATGGGGGAAAAAATATCTTGACATGGTATGGACTCTCAATAAGCCTCAATGTCTGATTTTTGGGTCCTGACAGCAGGTTTTATCTAACCAGGTGTTGCACATCTGCCTGAGCATGTCAGTGTTACTCAGAGTTTACTTAGGTGAGCTCTGGAAATATCCAAAGACAAATCTTCTGGGACTTGGCAAACAAATTTTTTGAATCACAGAATCTGTTGTGCATAAACATCTGGTTGGTTAGTTACGATGTAAGATAGCCCTGCAACGAAAAGATGAAGGCAAATTCTGTCCTTTCAGCTGGAAGTTAACTCGCAAGCTCGCTTGAACTTGGTTTTCAGTATGAATGAAGCCCATGAAAGCGGTCTTCATGATCTTTCTGATCTTTATTTTTGGCTCTTAAGTGTTTTGAGCTGTGTATACTACATGCCACAGATAAAGTTATCTGCTAAAGCTAATGAGTCTCAAATGTTAGAGAAACCAGCGCTAAAAGGAGAGTAACTTATATTTGTCATGTGGCTGGGAACACAATTCAAACTGAAAGCTAACGTAGCTATGTGTCAGTTGAATGGCTATTGTTTGCCAATGTGTCTATCAAGTTGCCTTCAAATGGCGATATTATGTCAATGTTGTGTTTACAGGTTGTTAGGCTGCATCACGTTGGACCAATAAAGTCCTTGAATTGACCGATGACGTGTTGTTGTGACAGTAATCCTGATGTCAGGAACCAAAGTACTGCACAATTCAAAATTTTGAGCCGATGATGGCGCCAGTTCAAAAGTCAAGGTCAGGTCACTAAAGGTTTTACGGTTCGTCCCGAGAAAGACAAAATTTCATGGCAATCGCACAGTAGTCGCAGAGACATTATACTTAAAGCAGGAAATGTCAAGCACGTGGTGGTGCTAGAGGAAAGAGTCAAGACGCCGTGAAAAACATGTCAAGTCATCGAGACAAGGAAGCAAAAACACAGTCAAATAATGTCATGATCAACCCCGGCAACAAAAACCTCACAACAATGTTTGAAAGACGGAACAGAAACATGTATAAAGGTTATCAGTTAACTACCCGTGTAGGTGTCAACGCCCAAATCTACCAAAAAGGTCACTGCCTCTTGTGCCATTGTGTTTTCCTTTTGTTATGTGGCATGCTTGCTCTGTACTTTTTCCAACTGTGGCTAATCTGGTTGATAAAGAGAGAGGCTTTCGTGATGGAAATCATGACGTTCAAGTAGCCAGGTTACCGGAGGAAGCTGATTGTGGGTACTAAATGGAAGTGAATCAGTCTAAGAAAGACGACGAACCATCTGCCTGTTAGTTGAACTGGTTTAGAGCGTCAGTTAAAATACTCTCGTCTGATTGTGCCATTTAAATGAGTGGCAGGGAAGAGATTTATTCAAGTTCTGTCCCTCCTTTGGCTTCCCCATCCGAGCAGCGAGATTTTAGAAAAGAAGACTGACGCGTCTCTTTAGAGGGAGATCAAAGACGCCCTCTCTGTCTCCTCTCATTTCTGATGGGAGTGAAAGACCAGAGGCCAGACGATGCACTAGCAACGTAGACGCACACACTCACACACACACGTGAGCCAAATCTTATCACACTGTCATGCAGGCGGACACGCAGATGCCTTCACGTGCAGACAGACACACACATGGGCGCTGGCTTTGGGATCAAACAAAGGTGGGAAACATCAATCCATCCTACCTGTCTGAGAAATTTCTGCACAGCGGAGAGCGTGCCAGCGCGCACCACGCCACTCCCTGTCTACTAGTACACCACCACCACCCATACTCCTCTTCCTCCACCTCCTCCCGCTACTGCTTTAGCCGATGCATTGCTCCATCGGGCGCAGCGCAAAAGTGGACCGTGTCTGAAGATGGAAGACTTCCATATATACAACAATTCTATGCGCATGCAGTACTTGTATTACCATTAGCCGTCCACACAATAGGAGCCTTTCATGGCAACATCTACTTACGAGTGAAAAAGAACCGTGTCAAATTGAAAACTGACTATTTTCTCACCAGTGTTTCATTTACAGCACAACAGGGACCACGTAACATGTTGAATAATTAAAAATGTTTGGACTGGTCTTATTGAACAGAATAGTTCCAGGTAGAATATCATTTTTACACGAGAGGAAAACAATGGGGTTTTTTTTCTTCTAATATTCTATTTCTCTCTTGCTTCAGGCCCACACCTTGACCACCCCCGTTGTGAAAAAAAAAGATCACGACCTCACGGCGTAAATAATTCAGATTCACGTTATGTTTCCCTGTTTGCTCCTACCAAAAGTCAATTGGAAATCCAATAGATGGGCATGTTCATCAATCAAAAACCTGCTCAGTAAAGGCAGACTCTGCGTGAAACAGCTCTAATCTACTTCTACACATTTACCAGACAGCAAGAGGATCTATATTCACAGCATGCAGTATGAATAATAAACCTGCTTTTTGAAATTACCGCTATAAATTGTGTTCTTTACTGCAGTCCGAGCAAAAAAAACAACACAGAATTAGAATCCAGACTTGAAGCGTTTTAGGCACTTTTAGCTGATTGTTTTGGTTTTCTGACCCGCACTTTTGGTTCACTCTCACTGCTCTCATCCACAACATTTCCAGCTGCAGTGCACAGCTGTTTTGAGCTGTGTTTGCAACATGCTACAGACAACGTTAGCGAAGAAAGTTAAAACCAAGTGGTGAACATCGTCAGAAATGCAGCATCGAAGGAGTCTCAGATGTTAGAGACCAGGGCTACAAGGACAGTGAATATTGCACTTATACTGTATTTGTTGGGTGGCCGGGAAAGCAATTCAAACTGAATGATAATGTAGCTATGTGTCTGTTGAATGTGTATTGTTGCTGATGTCCATCAAGTTGCCTTTATACGGCGATAATATTTCAATGTTGTGTTTGCAGGTTGCTAGGCTGCTCCAGGGTGGGCCAATGAAGTCCATGAATTGACTGATGATGTGTTGTTGTGACAGTAAGAATCACTCACAACGCAGTTACAGTAAATATTAGTCATATTTACTCCATGCACCGTGTCTGAAACTAGATGAAAGCTATAAAATGGCTTATATAGAGATAGAGAGTCATGATTACGCGCTTGCGTGGACACAAGCCAGCGTTTCAATTCATCTGCAGACTTTGTCAGATCTAAAAGTGCATGTGTGTTTGCATGTGTGTTCTTGTTTGTACCCTCACATATAAACTAGATAAGAAATGAAATCGCCTCTGTGGCAGAATCCAACATTTTGGGTTCATCTGTTTCGGCGGTCACACAGACTTCAAGTCAATGTGTTGCATCTCTCTTGCACACAACACAAATTTTCAATTTCCCCTCCTTAACCTCAGGCAGGCCGCTATTGCTACACATGCAGTCCCAGCTGCTCCTCTGGCCTCCGTCTAATGCTTTTCCTTCCCGCCAAAGTCTGCGTTTTATAAAGTGTCACCAGCGCTGGTGTCAGTTCATTCGCTGTACGTCCTTCGCAGTGCCCTGAAAGAGAGCAATTCCCAAGCAGCACCTTGAAAATCTATATTTGAGTTCCACTTGGGTCTGCTCTGCAGAGTTTCCAATTTGTCTGGCTTAATCGCTGGCGGCTGAGCGTCCAGCTGGGTGAAAGGAAGTCAGACACAACCGCATCAGAGAGGGCAGCAAGTTTAAGGAGTGCCTGACATCAGAGGCGGTGTAGGCCACTGTCAGCTGAACAAAAGCACATGGTGCCACATCTGGCTTCTAGTTTAGCATGCAGTTTCCCTCAGCGTACCTCAGCACTATGATTATCTCTGTCCCACTGCCTTACAATGGAACAAAGAGGATTGTTGTCTAAGGATAGCCTTGGGAAACATCAGCCCTGAGATTTAACCACCGATGAATGAGGATGAGAAGGTAATCAGAGTTATAATTTGATGCCTGGGAGAGGAGGGCAGGGTGCCCTAACCTGCTAAGATGGAAAGCAGCGTAAGTGCATTTTCTTGCTCTGCAGGTTTCCTCTGTAACCCTGTCAATGTCCTCATAGTCACCCCGCTACAGCTGGACCATGTGCTCCACAGCTGAGGTTTACTGGCAGAAGAAAACCACCACAAAGTCGAGAGAAAAAAAGAACAGGGTGCCCCTCCAACCACAGAGTATCCGTGCATGCTGCTTCAGCGTGCGTAAACACACACATTGGGCATTGCTGTGCATGTGCGCACACAAAAACACAGTTGACTTTTTGGTGCACGTTTTGTGGAATCCGACGAGGGATTCACTACACCGCACAAAAGGGGAGGCCAGCATGTGAAATAAACAATACTCTAATTTCAACTTGAGGCAAGCCCAGTGGTTAGAAGAGATGTCTGAGGAAGGTCACAAGTTCACAAAATACTGAGGATTTTAAGCAAGGCAAAGAAGTTCTACCTGTCTGTTCATTTTCTTGCAATTTTAAATTGGCCTGAGGAAAAGTGACAAGTCAGTGGCTCAAGAAACCAAATAAGTACTACTTTTGAAAATCAATGCCCATTTATCATGTGACATTTAGTCATGAAACTGTACACAGAAAGACAGAGTTCATCTCTGACTAGGTGGAAGCTAATCATTCCTGTTTTGTTTTTTCACACTTGTTACCTAAACCGATAAGTGTGGGTAAGAAAGTAGCCATCTTGAATTAGCTATAGTAGCTAACGGGCCATGCTAACTTGGGAAACGCCATGGCGAACAGGCCCGTGTCCGCATTCCAAGTTTTATGGAAGCACAGACTCTGGCAAAACGCATATATTGGGACACACAATGTCAGATCAAAACCAGTGTCTGAATCTGAATGAAGTCAACACAGAAAGCAGCCATCTTTATTAGCTATCACAGCTAACGGTGTAGAAACCTACTTCCAGGGCAACTTGCTGCAATTTTGTGTTTCCTGTCTTTCTACGGTAATGGCCAATGCAACATGAGAGCAAACAAAATGATGAAAATTGTTCGAGTGTCCTTTTATTTTTTAAATCATTACTTAAAAGCCCCCAAAGAGGTGCAAGTACCTAAGTGAAAGTCAATGTGCATACACAGTGAATTCACATCTCTAGATGAAACATAATACCATTTCTGCCTCACTTTGTGGTTTAGGCTGATAAGATGGGTGGAGTATATTAGGTTACACTAGCTTGAATCACCAAATCTCTGCTGTTGCACTGTTTGGGTGTGTGTGGTAAATAAGAAAAACCCTCGGGTGAAGAAAAAAAGCCAGGTGAATCTGTAGCGATTACTCATGGTACCCGGTCACTCAGCATCAGCTTGCCGCGACATGATCGCAAACTTTCATGGATGAGCTGCTTCTATCACTGAGGTGGTGAAAGTGGAGAGTCTGTCTTGTTTCCAAGCGATGAAGCATCATATCAAATAGTTCCCCTCTATGTTGTCACTGCGCTAATAAAAGCTATAGTAGCCGAGATGAGTGTTGGAGCATAGTATGTACATTGATTCATGTATTTGTCAGTACGCTGACTCATGCTAATGCCCTCTATTGCTGCGTCTGCTCTTTGGGTTTTCATTTAACTTAACCCCTCTCATAAAAACAAACACTTTTTCCCTTCAACTATTGATGATACATGCATTTTACCAGCTTTTATTGTTTATTTTGCTGCTTTGGCACAGTTCTGTCTCTGTCCTTGATATATTGTTGCTTTAAGCGGGGTAATAAAGACATTTTAAAGGAGTATTTTGCTGAGAGTTGGAAAGAAGATTGATACCATCCTCATCTGTCCAGTTAATTTGTACTGCCAGCAGGCGGTTAGCTTAGCATAAAGACTGGAAACGGGGAAAGCTAGCTTGGATCTGTCCAAAGGACACAAAAATATGATAGCCAGCGTCTCTGAAGCTCACAAATATTTTTTGGATATGGTTAATGTGTACACAAATCAGTTATACAGTGTTAATTAGTGAGCTTTAGAGGTACTGGTATTTCCCATTTCCAGTTTTTGCGCTAAGCTAGACTAAGCTAAGCTAACTGGCTGCTGACAGTAACTTCATATTTACCATACAATTCATATTTTTTTTAAGTATTGTGTTGTGTTTATCGGTTTATATGTTCAAAAGAGTTTTACACAAAAGTATTTCATATATTCCTGACAGAACATGGAGGTCGGGATGGGAAGCGAGCAAATGGGACTTATTGGGCCTCAAATATGTCAAGATTATTATTCAGTCCTGAGTTTCACATCTGTATCAGCAGCCTGATAACAACGTACAACTGGGTGAGAACCTTCTTCCCATCCTCCCTCATAAAACCTCATGTAGCGGAGAAAAGCAGAGGGGTGGGGAGGGTCTGTTGTAGTATGATTGCATCTCTGCTGCCTCACTACCAGCTCAGACAGGTCTCAACTGGATGCTGCTCCACCTTGTCAAGTCAAAACAGCTGACATCATCCCGCAGGAAGCCGGGAAACCTTATTGCAAGGTGAGACATGGGTTAGGAAAATATGCTTTGATCCAAACGGGGCCACAGGAAAGTCTTCCCAAAAAAGTATCCTAACACCTGAGTGGTGACGGTGTTGGAAGGCTTTCAAGTCCAGGCCACATCAGAAAATTGTAGATTAACATTGCGTGTGGAAATTCTCCAAGATCGAGGATATATAACATGTAGGTGTGAAGATCTAGAATATGATTTCTTATGGTGAAACACGCTCAAAGCAGCTTAGAGATGAGTATAAACCATCTAGACCTTTTTACTTCAATTTAAGCGAGGCAGTCATCTTTTGTATGACTAGACTGCCACCATGTGGTCACCTATGATCACTGCGGCACAGCACAACCTGTGAACTTAACTGGATCCACTGCACTGCTCAAGAGGAACACGTCTTGTTGACATGGATTTACCTTAAATTCAACATGATTCACTTTATTGAAACATCTTCCATTTTAAAACCATACAACAGATAAAGACGTCAAGTGGTAGTTTAAGCACATCTGAGAAAAGCAACAAAAACCAGCAAACAGAGAGCGGAAAATGTCTCTTTTTTTTGTTTGTTTGTTTTGTTTGTCCTTTAATCCACGATCCACTGTTGGAGCAGCTTTTGTTGGTTCTAAGTGCAGCTGGTACGTTAAGTGCATGTAGTCGACAATTTTAAAATGAACGGGCTTCGAATGTGCAAGTGTTCTTCCTGATTCAATCCCGGTGGGCAGAGTTTTTAGATCAGAGCTCCCCGTGTGGAGATGTGGTTGTCTCAGATGATTCTGACTCTTCCTCTTTTTCTGATGAGAATGAAAGTATGAATAAATTTTAATGAAAATATTATAATATATTTAATGTAAGATTACATTCATGGAGACACACTTGATTTAAAAAAAAAAAAAACACGGCATCAGTCCTCACCTGGCTGTGGCGCTGGGACACACTCGCCATCTTGCTCCTCGTAGCCACTTGAGCAGATGCACGTATAGCTTCCTTTAGTGTTGATACACTCCCGGTGCTCCTCGGTGCATACCGCCTCTGGCTGGGAACACTCGTCGATATCTGGAAAACACAATGCAACGCTGACCCACCGACCTGACTCAGGATGGACTGACGCACACTCAAAATCAACCAACCGGATACGGTAAGAAGTAGGACTCAGTTTAAAGGATGAGTCTGGGGATAAATGACAAATTTCAATAATAATAATAATAATAATAATAATAATAATAATAATAATAATAGCCCTGGCTGAGAACAATTTTCCAGTTAGCTCTATTTACTCTTGAAAAATAATTGGATATGTGTGACGTGTTTTATAGATTTCCATAGAAGTGATCAATAGGAACTAATGAGCTTAAAGGCTGAAAGAGATACACAGATACATTGTTATTTTTAACCTTTATGGGATATTATTTCATAATAAGAAAAATATAGAGGAAGCTATATAGAGGAATCAGCCTTATCCTTTGTTATGTTCAATATTTTAGCTACTTTTTAGGACTATGCTTTCGCCAAAACACAAGTTTAATTAGCATCACATTTTTCAACATTCTTATTAGCACATCATTTTTTGAAGCACTGACTCTTGACTCTAAAATTTTTATCTACAATTATTAATTAAATATCTAATCGAAAGCTCCACAATGGTGGGAAATACCTGCTATTTTTTTGGTATAGTTCAGGCAATGCGTCCTTTCACAGTTTTCATGGCAGTCATGAAATAGTGATACTGTTTAAGTAGCCAACATGCACCGCAGCAGCACCCTGACTCTGTTTGACCTTGATAGAATGGAGCCCTGATTCGCGTCACTGGCAACACGTGTGTTTGCCGTTTCATGTCAAAATGGCTGCTTTGAAAAAGGTCTATTTCCACCATTTTGGGCACTTCCTCTGGAAATCTAACGAAACAAAACAATCCCCTTCCTGCTTCTACCACACTCGGTCCAGCCTTCCAGAAATGAGCTTAAACTCCTCCACTTTCAGTTTCACATATGTGAAGAGAGACCAGGTAGAGATGTATCTGGGAAATTAAATGAACATTACAATGGACTTGTATGGTGCAGTCGTGTTATTTACATGTAATCTACCTTTTCTAACGAATGTATGCTTAATTTGCCTGGTGGAAGATAAAACGGGCAGCGCTGAGGATGGGGAAACTCAAAGTCGTGCAGAATTATCTACACGCCTGCAAGATAAGTTGTCTTCTATTAGACTACCTATCCGTGAGCACGGAGGTCAGTTGTCTATGTACTCGGGTTCATCAAACAACCAACTCAGGCTGCGCTTGCTTGACGTACTGATGAAGCGCACCTCTTCAGCAGAGCACATGAGGAACTGCCTCAACGGTCCAGTGTGTAGGATTTAGTGCCATCTAGTGGCGAAGTTGCAGATTTCAGAATCCCTCCCCTCATCCTTGCCTTCCAGGTGTGTTGGAGAAACTTTGTAGGAAAGTTTTGCCATGGAAAATCAAAACCATGAGAGTTTTTCTTTTGGTTTTTTTTTAAAAATAGTGAGCAAAAAGTTGCATGTAGAATGATGTGGTTAAGTTAATTTACTTAACTTGGCATCGCCTCTCCCGCAATGTGATGTTGCTGATGCAGGAATGATATCGCAAAGCCTTATATATATATATATATACACACCATAAATAGTGAATTATTTAAAATCATACCTGTGCAGGTGCCCTCTGTGTCCTGATACCCGCTGGCACAAGCCTGGCACTTATCAGGACCGGCTCCAGTGCAGCCGGAGCACACGCTGTCGCAGGCTGTGAAGGACAAATATACAAAATAACTTTTAGATGAATATCACTCAAAACATTCGAGAAGCGTCACTGGAGATGAGATATTTCATATAAATAGAGCAATTACCCTTGCAGGAGTAGGAGCCCTCTGAGTTAAGGCAGTATTGATCTTCTTTACATGGAGAAGAATCGTTGGCGCACTCATTTACATCTGCAACGACACGACAGTGGTGCACACGGACTTTAATGCACTGAGCATCCTTTGTGTGATGAACTTCTGTAAAGGGGTCAGTCAGGCGCAGGACCTCACAATATTTGTTAGTTTTTGATGAAATGCACGTGTTAGTAGACGTTTTCCACAGCAGCCACCTTGACATGAAATAGCAGAACCATAACCATAATTAGTATCACTATGATCTCACGTCAAGATGGCTGCTGTGAGAAAGCTCCATTCTGGAGGCCAGAGCTCTGCATCGTGTCAAGTCTCCCTCTTCGGAAATAAGTAGTCAAACGTGAAAAAGGACAATGATCAAATATTTGTGCATTTTTTCTGTAACAATTTAATAAGGAAAAAAAAAAACTATATTTAAAAGAAAGTGAAGAATAATTACAGTATCATCTTTCCTTTTTTAAAATTTGTTTATTCAATAAATTATTTTGAAACGTTTATTTAAACTTTATCATGTAGAACATACTCCATACATTTTACTTAAATATAATCATTTGGTACCTCCACATATTTTTACAATACAATCAGCAGTTTTGATTTTGAACTCCACACGTGATCTGAGGCAATTTAAATGTAGTCTTCAGCTCAGCAAACGGCGAGTTTGTTGGTTCATGCTAAGTACTTTTGTTCATTCTTATGGATCTTCTGAAGTATAAATACTAGATTTGCATTTGTTTTATGTATGCACTTCCCCAGACTTCCACACATCAAGATATATATGTGGAACTATAAAGAGAATAGAATGGCAATATAACATGAGGCTTGGTTTAGAAAATCATTCACTTAACTCAACTTCAGTGGTAGCAACTTTTTACAGACTTCAATTCATTTTCCACTGTATTCAAAAGCTGATTCAAATTATTACTAAAACTAAATTATTAGTATCATCTGTAAACAGAATGCATTTTATCCCTTACCGACACAAGCTTCCTGATCATCCTCCTCCCAGCCTTCTTTGCACTCATCGCAGTCCTGATTGGTCGCTCCGGTGCAGGTTTTGCAGGATGTGTCGCATTCTGTAGACGATGAATCACGACAGAATTACTATTGGCAGCGGTCCTCGTGTTTGTGCGAGGCTAAATGAGGCGTCACTGCTCGTTCAGCCTGTGGGCGGTGTGAAGCGCACCTGTACACAGGGAGAAAGTGTCGTTCCTCACTTCGTTGAAGTAGCCGTCGATGCAGTCTAGGCAGAACTCCCCTGTATAGCCGTGGTCGCAGCTGCACTTCCCGTTTCCTCCGCGAGTCCCGTCGCCGTCGCACATCCCGTTCCCATGACACGGTCTGTCAGAGCCCCCCACACAGGCTTCACATAGAGACAACACGTGCATCAATGTACACACAGGTTCTTGGGGTTATTTGTTTAAAATACATCATTTTTAGCTACAGTGTGAAAACAGAAACAGAACCAGTGCACGAAACGCTGTGCTGTGGTTTGTGATTTCCTTACAGTTGCAGTCCGGTCCAAATGTCCCCTTTGGACAGCACACTTTGATAGTTTCAATGCAGAACCATTTATGCAGATCCGGATGTTTTGCTTTTCTGCAACAGGAAACAAAACAGGAAGGAGGTTAACCAGCATTTTTAGTGAAACAATCATCTAATAAACACCTCTGTCATACTCGCTTGTCACTGTGACAATATCTGCGAACAGCAGCACTCACCTCTTGAACCACCAAGTTTCAAAATGCTCCTCGTGCTCCTCTACCATGCGGTTGCACTCGAAGCTGCTGCTGTCGCACAGCCCCTCCACGATCTCCATGAGACGGATCTCGCTGTGGAGAAAAGAACGCGATGCAGGGATTGAAGTTTGAAAGAGGGGTGCAGGGGGTGTGTTTTAGCTCGGTCGGTAGCGCATCCGCCCCATGTGCAAAGGCTCAGTCCTTGCCGCGGCAGCCCAGGGTTCGAGTCCGACCTGCGGCTCTTTCGCGCATGTCATTATCTATCTCTCTCTCCCCACATTCCTGTCACTCTTCAGCTGTCTTTATCAAACAAAAGCTCAAAAAATACAATCTTTAAAAAATAAAAAAGGGTGCAGGTGGAAATGAGTGTGTGCGACGACAGAAAGTGCGTGATGAAAAAAAAGGAAGTGTTTGAGTAAAAGCAGGAAAGTAGAAGGGTTACGTCAGGCAGCCCTTGCAAGTCGACCAACACCTGCCAAATGCTGCAGTTTGAAAGTTTGCCTATATTACCAGATACACACACAGTCGGCCATGGATTCAAATTCATGCTTATCTCAGTGTTTCTCAAACTTTTTACTCCATGTGCCACCTTGGAATATATTTGTCTAAGTACCACTATTGATTGATTTTACGGGGGTTCTCCTGATCTGCACGTCTCTTACTAATATTTGGAGCAACGATTGCAGAGTTTTTTTAACCACTCATTTAACGTTCGCTTACTATTGCATGTCAAATAACCATGGACGCATCTATCTGCCTGTCAGGCTGAAAAAGTTGTAAATTACATTCAAGTGATCCTCTGGTTTAATTTCATTCAAAATGTTCTGGATGGTTTGATGCGTTTTCATTTATTTGGTCCTCGTGCCACGGTTCGAAAACCAGTGGCTTATCTAAAGCTTTTTCTAACGTGCCTCTTGTGCCAAGTAAAACAGCTCTGGCGCAAAGCAAACACATCTCTGGTGACCTGCGGCTCCCGTGGCAGGGTGACCTGTATCTCAGACGGGACAGGACAGGATGCACCGTCTCACCTTGTTTCATATTTAGACAGTTTCCTCTCCTCCCAGGCCGTGTTGCCTCCACCAAAGTTCTGCTTTACCGTTCGATCGAGACCCTAAAATACAAAGAAAGCATAGTGAGTGTTTGCACAGGGAGGCAAACGGGCAGGAAACACACAACACAAGAGCGTGGTGTCAATACACTGAGCAACACAACACAGTGCAGGCTTTCACACACGTCCTCCTTACCTTGTGGAAGTTGTCAATGATCTGCTGGCAGGTGACACAGGCGCCTTTTAAATCCCTCTTGGCGTCGGTGACTTGAAAAAGTAAGACAAGAGTTACACAGGACAAAAGCAGCAGCAGCCGCAGCTCTGGACCGGTGGACAGCATCTCACACTTTCATATCAGGACACACGCTTCAGCCACTCGCAAGCAAGCTTTCCTACTGATATTAAACCGTTGCGCGGGTCGGACACATCTAAATGAGCTGCTGTTAACATTAAATCTCTGTTAGCGTTTTCTATGCAAAGCGCGTGAAAGTAGTATTTACATGCCGGTTGTGTGTGGGGGGAGAAAAAAAATGATGCGCTTTTAGATTTCCGCGTCAGCCTAGCTGTCGAATTGTGTCTTGCGCCGATTCGCTGGAGTAGCCCGCCAGTCAAAGAAACAGCCAATCGCAAGCCGCCACGCGCGGGACAAAAGGGTCCTTCCCCACGTGGAAAATTCAGGAACCCGAGTAGAAATGTTCGAAATAATTTATTTTTTCATTTCTGGTGACACATTTCAGAACATGACATACATTTAAGTACCATGTTAACCTAATATTGAGAAAAAAATATGTTGATATGAAAAACATCGTTCACTTCCTGTATTGACCGGAAGTGATAGAACCCCTTCAGCTGTCATGGCTGAAAAGAGGAATGTTTTGGGGCTGCCTCTGCTGTTTTTACTAACAGCTGTGGCCCTCTTGCATTTATTCATTTGCCCGTTCACTAAAGTCGAGGAGAGCTTTAATTTACAAGCGGCGCACGACATTCTCTATCACAGACTTGACTTTGACAAGGTAAGCAGGTGCTATAGGTGTGCTACATGTGCTAACAAGCAGCAGTGAATGAACTCTTGACAGAGACAAACATTGTGAGAACGTTACACAAACCAATACAGACAACGCTTACAAATATAGCCCAAAATCACACTTTTTAATATGAAGTTAAAGAATTGCAGTAATGGTTCCGCTTCATGTTTATTATTGAGATTTGAGTGGGTGCTGTTGTTGTACAGGAGTGCATTATATTGAAAAGTATTAACACCTCTGACACCTCTGCAGCCCAGTTTACCTCAAACCTCAATAGTAGACATAACAGTTAAATGAATACCTCTCTGACAGTGTCAACAAAACAGAAACATTATAAGCTTTGTAACAATAAGATTTAGAGCTGTCGTATTGGATTGGACAAGCTTACCTAATGAAATAGCTGGTCGGTGTATACTGTACGTCATGTAAGTATTTATCATAATATTCACAATAATACAACAAAAGGCCAAAAGAATTGAGAAAATAGTTGCTACTTTTTTTGAAAGATGAAGTTTATAAGATGAAAGTAAATTCTGTATTATGGTTTGGTTGTATAATTGCTGTCCTGACTTTCAGTATGACCATCATGAGTTCCCCGGTGTGGTGCCACGGACTTTCCTCGGCCCCCTCTTCATCTCCGTGCTCTCCTCCCCTGTCGTGTTTCTGTCCTCTCTGCTGGATGCGCCGAAATTTTACACACAGCTGACAGGTTAACCGCAAACGTCTCACTTCCCGATCCACTGATGACTCGCCAAAAACGATGTTTCCTCTTTGGGTTTTTGGACTGTTTGAATAAGCGTTGTTCTCTCTGCGCAGTCCGAGCTTCCCTGGGAGTGTGTGTCATCTGGGCGCTGTGGCACATGCAGAAGGAGGCGAGGAGGCAGTTCGGCTCCACGGTTGCAGGCCTGTTTTGCCTCATGTGTGCTTCTCAGTTTCACTTCATGTTCTACAGCACCAGAACGCTCCCCAATGTGTTTGCACTGCCGATAGGTAAGATACATCTGTAATAATCACCGTAATCAAGACTTTTCGGAGTAAATGTACCAGTGCCATGATTGTAGTCCATTTTTCTTCCCAGTTCTGGTAGCATTCACGTCTTGGATGGCTCAAAAATATGGAAGATTCATCAGCCTCTCTGCTTTGGTCATCATCGTGTTCCGCTCAGAGCTCTGCATCTTTCTGGGCCTCATGTTACTGATATCACTGCTGAGCAGGAAGCTGGGACTGCTGCAGCTGCTTTACTATGCTATTCCTGCTGGGATCTTGTCACTGGGTGAGTAGTGAATGTGAAGTATGTGAATGATACGTAATCGCAATAATAAACAATGCTATATAACGGTTTTCTTTCCGTTCTCTTGTACAGCTCTGACTGTGGCCATCGACACCTTCTTTTGGAGGAAGCTTTTGTGGCCTGAAGGTCAGGTTTTGTGGTATAACACCATTCTCAACAAAAGTTCCAACTGGGGAATATCCTTTCATTTATTCACTCACACTGGATTTACTTTTTGTTAATTTAATATTGCTGAAAATCATCAAGATTGATCCCCCTACCCCGTCAGTTCTCCTTGACTCTCTTCTCCCCAGTAAACCTCTCCCTTTCTGTGGTACTTTTACTCCGCTGTACCCCGCGCACTGGGCTGCACGCTGTTCTTCCTCCCCCTCGGCCTCCTTGACAGGCGGATGAGGCTGCTGCTGCTACCCACCGTGGGCTTCATCCTCATCTACTCGCTGCTGCCCCACAAGGAGATGCGCTTTATCATATACACTTTCCCCGTGCTCAGCTTGGTGGCCGCCCGAGGCTGCTCTTTCATGTAAGTCGAAATGTGCTTACATTCAAAACACAGAGTAGGAAATATACAACCAACTGATGGATTCCAACTCTAACCAAACGCTGTCATTGCTTTATAAGTCAAATATGACCTATAGAGTCCTCAAATTATTCTCCTTTGTGCTTCAGTTTGTGCAACTACCAGAAATCCTGGATCTATAAACTGGGCTCTGCAGTCGTGGTTGGCCAGCTGTTGACCAATTCAGCGTACTCGAGTATTTGTCTCTATGTTTCCCACCACAACTACCCAGGGGGCCGAGGAATGCAGGAGTTCCACAGGCTGTTGCCGGACACAGCAGGTCAGAATCGCTTTCAGCATGTTTACATGCAACTAAGAAGAAAGTAAGAAACACTGTTAACTTGACACTTTTAGAAGGAGCTAAAAGTCAGTACTTTCCATTTTATATTTAAATTTTAATCACTGAAAATGTGGAACTTTATTTATGCATATATGCACCATATTAGCATAGTTAAGTAGATTTATTGTGCATAAGACAAAATAATCTTAATTTTTCAATTATATATTTTCTATTTTGTTATTTCTTGAAAATATGTATAAAAGATTTGTTCAGAGACTATTTTTACATGATACATAATACCTTTGTCCCCTCAGATGTCTTTGTTCATATTGACACATATGCTGCTGAGACTGGAGTATCTCGCTTCTTGGAGCTAAACACAAACTGGAAGTTAGTGATTTTTTTTTTTTTTTTTTACTGCAGGTTGTCAAAAATAATCTTTCCAATACGATCACTTTTGTAATACGATCACATATATTTGTTTTAAACAGATATGACAAACGTGAGGACTTGAGTGTCACAAGCCCTGACGTCAAAATGTACTCACACCTACTGATGGAGGCTAATGTCACCAAGATACAGCTAGTCAAGGACACCCATCAGCCTCTGGCCTTCATAGAAGGTTACAGCAACATTGCCTTCAACAAGTTTCATTTCCCTCCTATCAGTGTGCGACTGGAGAGAAAAGCTGTGTTGATGGAGAGAAAGACTGGCCAACACAAAGAGAGACTATAACCGGAATGAGGTGTTGAATTAAGGAGTTATGTTCACTGACCAAAGTTCAGAGGTGACCAAAACAAGTGTTCAAGGTTAGACTGGGATGTTTTTCTAGGTATTAAATAACATGTCTATCATTTATATTTGAGTACAATTCAACTGCTGAGATGTCAAGGAGTAAAAATTGTTCTCTACGATGTTGCTTCACATCATGCTGATGTGTAACTAATTGCATTTCCCCATGAAAAAAATTAAATGTCATCTTGCCAACTGCTAAACTGATCTTCTAGACTTGTATTTTTATATTTTTGTAGATAGATTTCATTGATGAATAAAGCAGTTTTCTGGGTGAAAGAAACCACTTTTCTGAGTTCTGTCAAGCCTGCACATGACCTTGTAAACTCCAAGGTCTGAACATTAGACGTATCTCTAATACATAACCCCTCCCCCCCAAAAAACCTCTGCAATATTGCATAAGGAAAACCTTTATTTACAAATGACCACAAAATTTGCATGGTTCCAGTCTCAATGCTAAAACATTTATCAAATTAGGTTCAGAAGTCATTTAATATAAAAATGTACAGTACATTGTTTTACTCAATAATAAACCCATAATTTAATCCCCTGGACATAAACTTAAATTGTGCTTAAGAGACAAATTGTATATTCCAAACAAACTGCTTATTCTGAAAATACAGCAATATTATACATGTTCTTATTAAAAACATTTCAGCAAGTAAAAAAAAAGCCTATTTCTAAATGACAGTACCATGAGCCACAAATTCACAATGAAAATTAAATAACATTAACTTAAAACATCTTTCAGTCACAGCATTTATTTTTGGGCCATGTTTTCATTCAGAAAACAACTCTCTGCATCTATCTTTAATACATAATCAAAAAGCATCCTGATGTGATCTGCGCAATTTAACAAAATATTTACAGCATTTTGACCTGAAGTAGTTTTGGATAAGGCACAAGGAGAGAGTAGACACGGAAAACGAAAACATCAATTTACAAGCAAACACATTATCACCAACCCCTACAGCTAGAAAAACCCTCCCTCCCTGATACACTTTTGACTGAGACTTTTCATCACGACAAAGTGTTTAACAGTAGTACACAGAATACAATAAAACCTCCAAATCTGGCCTTTGCATTGAGAATCAGTGTATAAATTGATATTTTACATTTTGCCCAACAGAAAACCCCCATTTCACAGCTATTCAACTTGGTCCTTGATAAAGGGTTTTCAAGTTAATGGTCAACAAAAATCAGTACTGAAAATAAATCAAAGGGAGGTTGACCTTGAGGAACAGCAGACCCTCCATGTTTTCCAGTAAAGGTCTGGGCTGATTTAGGGTACAGTTGACACTAGCTGTGCTGAACAGCGTCTCTGCTGGGACGATGTTGGGAGGGCAGCCCACGTAACGGGCAGCTACTTTGGCAAGATCGGGCCACAGGAACTTTTTAAGGTTCCAATAGTCAAGGGGGTCACAGCTTTGATCAAGTATGTCTTCCTCAAAGTATTCCAGCACTGTCATCTCTGAAGACTTTGGCTTCTCCTCATGTTTTATTTTCTGTCGGATGTCAGCCATTAGAGACCAAAGGTTGTCCTTGTTTGGGTGGGGGGTGTCAGATGAAACGGGGCCCTCACTGCAGCCGTTGGGCAACTGAGGCTGAACTGCCTCTGAGGTAGGGGAGCACAATTCGAGCTCCTGGATTAGATCTTGTTTACACTGCTCAGCTTCTTCCTCTGTGAACAATGAAGTCTTGTATCGTGGGTCCAGCATGGTTGCCCAGGTGTATCGTGGATCGCGCAGGGTTGCGGACATTCTGCTCACCATGGCTTCCTGTAGAGACCTGAGCATATTGTCTATGCCCACAGTTTCATCAAACAGCAGGTCTATCTTTCTGTTGAGGATGTGAATGAGTGGTATGACTTGTCCCAGAGTGGCAGTGCGGTTGCTCATCTCTTTGTAGGCGACTTCAAAAGGTTTCAGTGCATTGCAGACTGACAACATCACCTCCCACTGATCGCAGCTGATAATTTCCCTGAAATTGCACTCAATCGACATCTCGTCAATGGCTGTTTTCTGTTCCACCAGCCGCTCCAGCATGATTAAGGAAGTTCTCCATTTAGAAGGAACGTCCTGTATCAGTTGGTTCTCCGGCAACTGGTGGGCCCTCTGGAGCTCAGTCAGCTTCTCCTTTGCCTTTGCTGAGCGCTGCACGCGTTCACAGATCTTTCGTGCAATACTCAGAAGGTTCTGAACCATTCTCTGGCTCTTTATGGCTTCGCTAACAATGAGGTCTATGGTGTGTCCAAAACACTGCATGGTGACATGGCCATGGTCCTCCAACGTGTTTCTGATGGTGGTGTTATCGGTTACAGTGAACCCCTTTTTCAGCCCTGATGAAGTGATCCAAGAATCCCACAGATACTCAAGCTGCTTTGGGATGTCATGCATATCATGATCACAGTCTATTTGTGAGACACTTAAGAGAGCGGAACAGTGAAAGTCCTGACCTGGCGGTCTGACACTTGACTCGTACGTTGCCCAGTGGGCAGTAAGGGTCAGGTATTCCCTTGTCTGGCTACTGACCCAAATACTAGTTGTGAAGTGGACAACACCGCCTTCAGCCTCTTTCAGGTGGGTCAGCACAACATCCTTCACCTTTTCGTACATATCTGGTATGGCAGTGCTGGTAAAGAAGGAAGAAGGTGGTAGAGAATACTGAGGCTGTAGGAACTCTAGCAGTCTGTTCAGTCCAGCATTCTCCACCATAGCTGATGGCTGAAGATCCAGTGCGAGCATTTCTGAGATAAGTTTGGTGATTTTTTTGGCAACCGGGTGGTTTTCATCAAACCTCTCACGGGTCTGTTCTGGTTCATACACAGAAGTGTCCATGAGCTCTTGTTTAACTTGAATTTCAGCAGACGGCACATCACCTGAGATAGTATTGTTACTTTCAAGAACATGTCCATGAAACCTCTGCATGTGCCTGAAGAGGCAGCTTGTGCCGAGGTTTGTAGTCTTTTTGCCTCTGCTAATTGTGCGGCTACAGTGCAAACAAACCACCTTTGTGGGGTCAGTAGGTGAAATGGAGAAATGATTCCACAGTTTTGACGTCTTTTTGCTGAAAACAGGCAGGGTTTGTGGCTTTTTCTCACTGGCTGGGCTCTCAGTTTCTTTGGTTGAAACTGCGTCCGTAGCGGTGAGATTGGAGTAGGGATGAGGGGAGGATTCCTTCTCATCTGTGCTTTTTTGGTTTTTGAGGACGTCTGGGTGGCGTCTCATGAGATGCCTCATCAGACAGCTTGTACCAAAGTCACCCCGTTTTCCCCGACTGATGACGCATGGACAGTAACGGCACAGTGCTTTTAACTGGTCAACCGGTGACACTATGAAATGGTGCCACACTTCGGATTTCACCCGTTTCATGATCTTCTTGTTTTGCTGGAAAACTGAATGATCCTGATTGAGACTGGGGCCCTCAGAGAGGTCGCACGGTGAGGAAGTCAGGGGTGTGTCCTCCCTCTGAGTTTTGAATGAGAGATTGAGAGAGGAATCCTGCCCTGAGAGATGCATCACCTCATCAGATTCCTCTTTTATTCCCATGCTTTCCTCCATGCTTTGGGGTAATTCATCTAAAATGGTTTCTGGTGAGGAGGGGAAAAGGGGCGATTCTTTTTTCAGTTCCAGGGGGTCCTGAACTTGTGTGCGGGACAATAGTGAGGGTGGGTTTGTATAGGGTGGGGGAATGTGATTGCCCTGTCCATTTTCCTCAATGACAACCTCTTTGTGGGCCCTCCACATATGACGAATAAGACAGCTTGTCCCAAGATCCTTCCCATTCTTACCCCTACTGAATTCATTCATGCAATGGATACAAACTGCTTTGGAATTGTCCGCAGGCGACAGGTAGAAGTGTTTCCATACAGCTGATCTCCGACGGGAACTCGAGCTTTTAGGGGTCCCAGGAAGGCGCTCGGGCCCTACATCTGAAATGTCGTCAAGGTTGTTTTCATTGGAATGTGAAGATGAGAGCGTGCTGCAAACAGTGTCAGTGTTGGCAAACAGTTCTAGATTTGGTTCAACTTTGGGCAACACTTCTTTGGATGACAGGTCTGAAATTTCAGCTGAGGAGGTGGACGGTGAAGTGTTCTTTGAGGCAGAAGAAATAACGCTATTTGTTAAGTCTCCATTTTTTGGTGAGTTTGGGGAGGGAGGTATCAAAGATGAGGCAAAAGAGCTAGTCAGATTATTTGAGGATACGTCTGCTCCGTCTTGTAAAAGCACAGTGGGATGAGCCCTTCGTACGTGCCTCATTAGACAACTTGTGCTGAGGTCTTTCTCATTCTTACCCCGACTGAACTCTTTCATGCAGTATAAACAGATTGCTTTGGTACTGTCTCGTGGCGATATGCAGAAATGGTTCCATGCAGGGGATTTCTTCCTCGGGTTGGTATTACTCCTCATAGATGACAAAAGGCTCTGAGTGACAGCATCCATGGCAACATCATAAAGGGTACTTGTGTATCCACTTAGTAAATTACTATAATCGTCACCATCTCTAGTTACAAAAGGGCCAATCGAGCTACCAAATGCCAGTGTTTCATCATCCTGGGTTTCCTCCTCCAATCCATTTGCATCCCCCATTGCCTTGTCTTTGATATGTTGACTTTCTTCATTACCATTTTCATAATTTTCACTCTCCATATTTAGCTCTGTATCGATATTTAGGCATTTGTTTGAAAGAGTGGGGGAAGCTGGATCAGTCTCACTTGCTTGATCTGACTCCAACTGTTTGTCATCCTGAGAAGATAAAAGAAACGAAGGGGGAGAGTCTTTATCCAGTGTTATTGAGGAGCAAGCGGGTGACTTTGCCTCTGCAGTCTCATGAGGGGTGATGCTGTAGGATTTGAACACATAGCCATCCTGGCCCTCAATTTTTAGGCAGGTCCCTTTTGCCTCTCTTTTTTTACTTTCAATGGAGCCATTAGGTTCACCAACCAGTTCCTCAATCATGCGACAGACCTCTTCCTCCCCATCCATGGCAGCAGCCCAAGGGTTCCTGTAGAATAGTCAGGTCTGCGTTGTCGAATGTAATCACTTATTGCCAGGTGTAGTCATCGATACTGCAGCTCTCAAGCAGGTGTTGTAATGCGCGTGTGGCTGTCTGGGACACAGGGTGTCTGCTCGTCCCTCTCCATTTAGGACTGAAGTATTTCCACCTTTCTGCACACAACCTAGAGAGGAGGAAAGAGAAAATAAATCAGCGTGTATTCTTAAGAAATAAGACTCCAATGGACAGTCATTTCTAAAACCAATTAACCAGCGTGTGGCAGCAACAAACAGTGTGTTGACATAAGACGTCACAACTCCTGCTGTTTAGTCAAGCTTCACAAAACTCTGCCCCCTGCTGACCACTTTGATTTTACATTTGAAAGCACCTTTGTTGGAATAAACATGGCAATGTTTGAATCTGAAGTTGTTAAGCACCGCCTGAACGCATGATTAGATTTGGTCTCTGTGGGGGTACACGGCCTCATTTACATGTGGGGGTTCAGCGTGGCCTTCAGGTCGTCTGGAGGACCTGCATTCATGGGTCACAGTTTAGATATGCAAGCAGCCACATGGGGAATGGTAATGATTCATCAATGCCTGGAAGACTTCTTGAAGCTTTTTCAACTTAACTGCTGATCAGTTCAGTCAGCTCTCGGAGTTATAATACCCCGTTCTCAACCCTACAAATGAAATACTCTTCAGTACAGTGTGCAAACATATTCCTGTTGTTATTATTAGAATAGAAATGTTTCTAACATGTAGAATTTTCAGTTTTGTGACTTTAGGTGTGCTCTGTAAAGCTTTTTTCTCCTCACATTTGATCATGTATAACTTCCTCATGGTACAGTAGAGATATATGCACATCTGAAAATGTGCTACAACTTTACAAACATGGCGCTTAAATCTTTAACATAGTAAATGTGGATCTTTCTGTGCACACATTTTCGTTATATTGACTTCAGCAGCTGTTGGCTCTGAATAGTACCTCTTGAGGAACTAATGGTTGAGAAAGACCCAACCCGATGACTAACCATTTAAGGAACGCCCAGTCTGCCAATTTTACCACAAAATAATCCTGTCCAAATGTGGGTAGGTGTATAAGTATGACATTTATCAATACCCACAGTGAGATATGCCAAAAAAACAAACATTTAGCTGTCAGCTTATTGCAATACAAAGTACCTCAATGGTTATGATATTCAGCTTTTGTTGGAACTGTCCGCAGATCTGTTAATATTCGGTAATGTTTATTGGTATATAATGTCTAATACTAAATTGAGCATTAGTGATGTAAATATTAAAAACTAAACAATTCAATAGTTAAAACAGCATCAAATGGTTGTTGGGTCGAATCTACAACTCTCAAAAACAGCGGAAACAAAAACTGATTACATAATCTTCACGAAAGATTTATTTAATGCGGGGCTGTTGCATTAGAAGACTACTTTTGGCTAGATGTCCATCATAAACCGGTAACTCAGTGAATAAAATGTTGTGAACAATACACACCATATTCTAATTAGCATGTGTCTTTATGCTTAAATGTATATCTGTCTCTGTAACTCAAACCAGCGGCTGTGGGTGTAGATCAAATGTGGTTTGCTGTGAATGACTACTTTGCACTGTGTTGAGTCTATGAACATTATTTTCCTCACGCCACTACAGATTGTGCTACTTTACAATAATGCAGTTCAAGATCAAGTAAGATCAAGTGTGTTGTACATACATTCAACAAAACCAGAGACAAAATGAGAATGAACTGAGACAAAATTTTGCTTTATCTACAATACAGGAGCAAGCTATATAGACAAGAGATAGAAGAGGGTTCACATTACACAAGATCCAGTACGTGTACATGCAAGACATACCGTTAAGCTCTGATTTGCCTAAGTACACAAGGATCACCTAGATGTAGTCTAACTTGAGGCAATCTATAATAAAAAGGTCAAACAAACAAAAAAACTCATTCATTCATCTTAATGTAACCGGTATATTCAACTGCATTATCTATTATTAACACATGGTTTAATCTAAGTAGGCACCGAAAACAAAAAAAAAACAGCCAACGTTAAGCCATTTCCTAAGTGAGCACTGACAGCCAGTTTTTCCGGGTTTGGCTTAAGTGCGAGCCAGGAAGATGCGAGAGGACAGCAGAAAATTACCACCGCTGATTAGCTTTCATTTTCACATAACAACTAGCCCATTGGTTTCACGTCTACACAACGGCTTTGGGTTCGCCCTCAATGAACAACATCTAACACAAATCCTGAAACGTCTTCCACCCTCATACCAATAAATGTTTAACGGTATAATTCAGCATTCGCGGCAGGTTACGCTACATCATCAGTAAACACCACGGTGGCTATCCTGGTGCTAACAGGGCTAGCCGCAAGGCTAATAATGACACAAAAACAACACACAGGTACAACACTTGTGTCACATGGCTTTGTGGCACAAATATTCCACACAACGTTAACTTCTACAGCTAGTCAATTTACGTCGTGGTGGCCGGGGGAAAGACGTTCAGTAAATTTCGGACCACACCACGACTGCTAGCTGGTTAGCTGCCAGCTAGGCCACACACAGGACATACTAGCTAACCTGGCGAGGCAGAACCCAGCCGTGGCAACACACGAACCACACGGGATCCGAATCAGACCAGCGCTCACCACGACGTCCCCGGTCAAATTAAACCGTTACCAAACACTTACATGAGCTCAGGGTACTTACTGTGAAGTGTGACGTTAGGATCACTAGGTTTCGGCTCCTAAACAGTTAAATATGACACATTTGATTGATCCGGAGGGGGGTTCACTTTGTTGCTTTTGTCTCCTGGTTTGCTAGCAGTTCACGTTCGGCCGGAGCAGCTCCACACAGCGTCGGACGGAAGGAACATGTTTTAATGATGTCACCGGCCGCGGGGTCTTCAGTATGGCGAAGGGGGCTAACACATTTAATGTCACATAACACCCCGCTTCACCTTTATTTTCACTCATTAAAATCAGCCATGCGCGACTGGATATTAAAATAACAGTCGAGCAGCCTGTTGAGATACGTTGCTTTATATATAACAAGACATATAACCTATAAATATTAACTTAACGGAACATTTTCAGAATAAAAGTAACATTGAGCTGTAATAACAATGCTAATTAGACTAAGCCAAACTACGCAGTTGCTAAATTATTAATTATTATCGCTTTTAATATTATAAATATTTCAAAATAAAGTTTAATTAAGCGAACAAACGACGACACACAGGCTACGTTAGCTTACTACAAAATAAGTACGGCTTAATGAATGCATGACGCTGGCGTGTGATGCATTCACGGTCCTGGGCTACAGCTTGGATTTCATATAGGAATATTTAATATGGTTTTATCCCCGCGGCACGACGGGGTTTAAGGACCTCAAGGGATACAGTCTAGGGCGAACTGGTCACCAGGGTGGGGCATTTCCAGCCGTGGTTTGTTTGTTGTCGTTTAGCCTGTGTCCTCCTGACTGTCCTCTGTGACTAGAGGAGAAATGCTGAATCAATAGCCCACACCATGACAGATAGACGTACCAATTTGAAAGTCATGACTTAACACACCCCGGTATGGAGAGCCCAAAACAGAGATAGGTCCCCGGCTTTATTCGGAAAGTGTGCCGCTGTCTCGATTCGTGCTTTGTTTGGCGCTTTGTCTGCGTATGGCTAGTAAGGATTGACAAAATGCAACGCATTGATTGTGTGACAGATGGGCTTTTGTGTAAAATCTACGACTCACCACCAACATGACCTCCAGCGTCACACGTAGAGTAGTGCGTACGGGTGGGAGTTGTCTGGTGAAACGCATTGTTGTGTTGGGGGATGAGCCGTACGTAGTGCTGCTGCTGTTGCTGTTGCTGCTTGCTTTTTGCTCCTGGTCGACTATGGCTAGCGAGCGACTCTTAACCCTATGAATGGTCCACAAAGCAAAAATAATTGTGTGTTTTCTGCGGAATCTAATACCGAAACTTCACTGGCACCAAGCAGGCATCTTTCTCTTTTTATTAGTAACTGAAAAGACCCCAGTATCGCCCGTTGGATGAGAACACTCTGTACGGAATTAGAGCCACTTAGCAGGCCGTATCGCCATTGCTTTGTAAGGCTGCGGGCTAGCTACCGTCTTCAACTGGCAAAACTGTTGGTGAATCCGAGGTACGTGCTTTGCTTTTATATGCTTTTTTTCTGGCGACAACAAGACGGCGTGCAGTGCGCCTGCAACGTATCTGTTTAATGTTCCACATTAGGTATGAATTAACAAACGTTGCTCTTGTTTTTGTTAGACGCCATTTGTTCCGTTAAAGGGGGTGGCTAACCGCTCTGGCTAGTTAGCTCGCTAGCTAGCTGGGCTGCCAGGCTAATGTTATTGTTAGCAACTTGGCCACTTCGACTGTTTGTCGTTAGTTGGGGGGGGGGGGTGGAAAGAAAAAAAAAGAAAAAGAAAAGGCAATTGCATCTCTGCACCAAATGGGCAAGCGCTAACTCATGCGCAGTCATATTGTAAGTGTCCTGTGTGGCCGCCTCCCACCGCATTTAAATGCCTCGGCTCATTGACAAAGCTGTAACGTACTACTACGGTACAGATCACAACAAACTGGGAGATGGTCACTGTAGTATGAAGCGTCGGTGAAAAGCTGCACCACCCTTTTGCCCCACAACAAGCTGGTGTTAAGGTATAATGCATTCAAATCACACAATGTTAAACCAGTGTTTTGGTCCAAAATGTTTTAGAATACCTGTAAGTGTCAGCGTGAAACAGCTGCACTACCAGAGTTAGAATGAACGGTATTACTAATCTGCACAACTCAGCTGCAGGCTACACGTTATTCTAAACAATCTGGGCTTGTACTGGGTAGATAGATAGTTTATTGATCCTGATGGAGATTCAAGCATCCAGTAGCGGCATGAGACACAGTGAACAAACATTAAAATGACAGTAAACAAACATTAAAATTAACCTATAACACAGTAAACACGTATTTAAATGAACCTGTATCATAAATCTGGTTTTAAATAAATATATGCAAATAAATAAAAAACCTGGGCTAAGAAGTTAAACCCGTGTTAAGATATTTACAACCAGAAAACTCTAGTAAAAATAGAAATATTTTTTAATAGAACTGCCAATAGAGATTTAAAAAAAATGTGAATCAAGGTAACAGCATACAGTAGAGGTAGTACAAATGGAGCCAGAACGTACTGTAGCCGTACATGATCGCAGTCCTTGTGTTTTAGCTACCTCAGTGAAATGCATCCTCGCTGTCTTTGCTTTAAACTCGCCCAGCGAAATACACGTAGATCTCTAACTGTCCCTCACCGCCTGTCCGTGTCTCCGCAGCAACACGGAGCGTCAAGATGAAGAAGAAAGCTCGGCAGCACCGGGTCGCGGTGCCGCAGAGGCCGCCGTCTCCCATCAAGCCTTCCCCCAACAAGCAGATCTTGACGTACGCCCAGGCGCAGCGCATGGTGGAGTTCGACATCGACGGCCGCGTCCATCGGATCAGCATATACGATAAGCTGGACGTGATGTCAGACTACGACCCCATGGTGCAGGAGATGATGGAGTGCACCAGCAATAAGGAGAATGCCGAGAAGCCGCAGCAGCAGGTCCTACTGAGGTCAGTGAGGCTAAAAAACAACCAGGAGAAGAGAAACGCAGCGCTGGGCATCACTGCTCAAGGAGAAGGAGGCGGACATCATGCTGGCGTTAACGCGGGACCAAAGCTGCCAGAGCCTAAATTTCGTACGGTGGAATATAATCTTCCGGCAGTTCCTAAGCGTTCAGCTGCTTTTTATGAATACACTGAGAAGACGGAGGAAGAGCTGGATGAGGAAACGGAGTATGACATGGACGAGGAAGATTATTCCTGGCTGGAGTTGGTCAACGAAAAGCGGAGAAGTGAAGGGGTCAGTCAGGTCTCTCACAACGTCTTTGAGTTCCTCATCGACCGCTTTGAGAAAGAGCTGTACCTGGAGAGTCTGGATAAAGGCAGCGAAAAGCAAGCTCCCATCGACGAGGACGCCGTCTGCTGCATCTGCATGGACGGAGAGTGTCACAACAGCAACGCTATCCTGTTCTGCGACATGTGCAACGTGGCCGTGCACCAGGAATGTTACGGTGTGCCCTACATTCCCGAGGGCCAGTGGCTCTGCAGACACTGCCTCCAGTCGTCCACCCAGCCCGCAGACTGCATACTTTGTCCTAACAAGGGCGGGGCGGTGAAAAAGACAGATGACGACCGCTGGGGTCACGTGGTGTGCGCCCTCTGGGTCCCCGAGGTCGGCTTCTCCAACACCACCTTCATCGAACCCATCGACGGCATCAGCCACATTCCTCCAGCCCGCTGGAAGCTCACCTGCTACCTCTGCAAGGAGAAGGGCGTCGGAGCGTGCATCCAGTGTCACAAAGCCAACTGTTACACCGCCTTCCACGTCAGCTGCGCCCAAAAGGCCGGCCTCTTTATGAAGATGGAGCCGATCAAAGAGGTGACGGAAACGGGAGAGCCCACGTTCTCTGTGAAAAAGACGGCGTATTGTGGCGCGCACACACCTAACGGGTGCGTAAGGCGGCCTCTTACGATATACGACGATGCCAAACCTAAAAATGGACTTTGTAAGAAGGTGGACAAAGGGAGAAGCGCCAGTAAAGGACAGTCCAAAGGGAAGCAGAAGAAGAAGAGCAAGAGTAAGAGGCCCGAGCCTGAACCTGAAAGCGAGGACGCAACACCTGCTACTGTGCCTACATTTCCTGCTCACAGGTATGTTATCTTTACGTTTACGGCATAGATTCTTGGTGTGTGTTGGTCCAGGGAGGGATTTCTTGTCCTTCTCAAGGACACTGATGGCACACAAGGTTGTTGATGTACAACTTTATTTGAGCGTGTAATTTGAGCTTGGTCTGTATAGAGTGCTGGTCACAATCACAGTTTGACCAGCCACTGTTCCCGTTGTCTGCTGTGTCCTAGCTGTTGGTCTCTCTCCCCGCCGGCCATCTCCTTCTAACACCCCGTCTTTCCGGCTCCTCCAGGTTACAAACCATTCTGAACCAGGTGTCAGTCCAGAAGAAGAAAGCATTTGTGGAGCTGGTCCTAAATTACTGGACACTAAAGAGGCAGTCCAGGAATGGGCTTCCCCTCATCAGACGCCTTCAGACAAGCATGCAGTCTCAGAAGAATGCACAGCCGGTTTGTTTATCTGTCAGTCAACCACAGAAGACTTTCAGTCTTCATTTTGACTTTTAAGTAGCTTTTAGAACTTCATCTATTTGCCATTATTCTTGCACATTATTTTTGTTTTTCCTCTTTATTTTTATCTCTTTTTATGTATTTTATTTCAGCGTTTTCCTCTCCAGTGCGATCATTTTCGATTGTGTTCTTCAATGTTTGCGTTTTTTTATTTCAGAGGCAGAATGAGGAGGAGAGCAGGGCCCTGAAGGACCAGCTGAAGGAATGGCATCGCCTCCGGCACGACCTGGAGAGAGCTCGGCTGCTGCTGGAGCTGATCCGCAAGAGGGAGAAGCTCAAGAGGGAAGAGGTGGGTGGAGATACGAGCTGGCACATGGGTAGCCTTCTATCTGAACCCGTGGCCGCCGAAATTCCGGTCTGATGTTGGTATGGTCTCTTCTGTTGATGCGTTGCAGATTAAACAGCAGGAGACAATCCTCGAGATGCAGTTGACTCCCTTCAGTATTTTGCTCAGAGCCCTCTTGGACCAACTCCAGTCAAAAGACCAGGCCAGGATCTTCACCCAGCCGGTTGATGTCACTGAGGTGAGCTTCAGGAGAAACTTTTTAGCTGTATTGTTGTGTTGCTTTTTCATTCGGGCGTGCATAAGTGTTGCATTTCATGAGCGATGATTTTACTTTGTTGTTTTGTACTCTCAGTCTACGGTTCTGTTGGTTCATCCACTGCGTGCAAAAGTTGAAAACTGTAGTGTTGTAGCGGGGAGCGCCGGCAGGAAAAACAACAGACAGACACTTCCTGTTTGATAAGCCTTCAAACTGGACTTGCTGGTTCGTATTTGAACACAGCCCTTTGCCTGCTGCCACCGTGCTGTTGTCAGGATGAGAGCCCATAACAGTATTACGGCCGGTGTGTTCCGTATAACCTGTTTCGTGACTGCGTGACTGCCAGGTGACGGCTTCAGAAATGTTGCAGTGACGTCACGAGAGCTAGTGTGACGCACCAAAAAACGTCCAAAGGGAGAACGGCCACAGCTTTTGCTTTCACTTACATCGCCGCCTGTCTGTTAAAAGTCGCACTCGTACGCACGGCAAAGACTCAAGCCAGCAAACAACTGCTGCCTCCACGTCACATGTTCTGACCCTGGTGAGCTGTAAATCACCACCTGCCCCCACCCCCACGGTGTTGAGCAATGTGGCTTCCTGCTAAGATAAATGTGTAACCTGAGAGCGCGCTGACAGACGTCTGAAAAAGGTGAAGGGTCTTCCTGTCTGCATGCCCGGCTAGCTCAGTCGGTAGAGCATGAGACTCTTAATCTCAGGGTCGTGGGTTCGAGCCCCACGTTGGGCGCTAGCTTTTGACTGAGTCACTACATTACTGGTAGATCATTAATTTTCTTGGTAGCTTGTGTGAAAAGGGTTTGTGTCGGCATTAAGACTTCTAGATCTGGCCCTGCTGATCTGAGTTTATTTTCTAAAGTATAGAAGAATAGTATATATCATATTTACTCAAGCTTGATGTTTTAACAAGCCACATGTTGTGATATTTGCCTTTCATTTTGTGAAGTCATTTAAAAATAATTAGTTCTCTTTCCTGTTTCCTGTAGGTGCCCGACTACCTCGACCACATCAAGCACCCAATGGACTTCTCCACCATGCGGCAGCGCATCGACGGACAGGGCTACAACAACTTGGAGCAGTTTGAGAATGACTTCAACCTCATTGTTGACAACTGCATGAAATATAACTCAAAGGACACATATTTCTACCGGGCAGCGATTCGCCTCAGAGACCAGGGCGGAGCCCTGCTTAGAAAGGCTCAGCGAGACGTGGAGAAGATCGGATTTGACACGGAAAGCGGCATGCACCTGGCGGAGGCTCCTGAGATCAAAGCGCCACCGTCTTTTTCTTGGGAGGACGGTAAGGGTGCCAGCAAAGACGCATGTTTTTGTGACATGTTTGCATCAGTAAATATATGTGAAAAAAAATATTCATGTTTCTCCTTGCTCATCTCCTTAGTGGACCGCCTTCTAGTGCCAGCCAATCGGGAGCATCTTTCTCAGGAGAAGCAGCTGCAGCAGCTCCTGGAGAAGTTCGACCTGACCTGTGCCATGAAGTCCAGCCCCTCCCGCAGCAAGCGCCTAAAGCTGCTCAAAAAGACCATCAACGACGTGCGCAACGAAATGAGCCTAAAGAGATCCCTACCCTCCCACCACCACCACCACCACCACCACCACCATCACCACCACCACTCTTCTTCCTCCACAACTCCCTCCACGTCTGCTTCGTCTTCGTCAGCTGCCAGCCACTCGGAGCAGAGTAAACCGACTAAAGAAGACCGATTGAAGCCCAACGGACATTTTCCAGACGATGAAGGTACGTGCGGATCTGCTTTAACTCATCAAACAGCCTCTGTGCGAGGGGAGAATCACATGTCCTTAATATCCTGAAGCACGGGTCGGAGGTCAGAGATTAGCCCTCAGCTCCCAACCCAAAACACAGCCTCACACAGCAGAGTCACATGCTGTTCGCCGCACCTAGATTTAGTACTATGACATCAGCCTGTTTCCCGACCTCTAAATTACCCCCGACATATTTTTTTCTGAGCAATTCGAAGAACAAAGTGGTGATTAAGTCTGATTTTTAATCTACTTGACACAAATTTTGGGAGGGAAAATTGCTCAAAATGCTACAGATGACTCCTCAGATTTGGGAAAGCAGTGAGCATTAAAACTGGAATCAAGACAGCCAAAACTTAATTATGTCATTAGCTGATAAAAACCATTGAACGTTAATAGGATTATTAGTGCTAATGTTATTTGTTAAGGCCCGGTAAGATTTTTAAGTGGCGTTGGCCGATACTTAAGAGTATTTATCACGGCAATAAAGTGGATCTATTTGACAGAGAGCGGGTCATAAAAATCTGAGGTTCACTGCAGGTGGAGCAGCAGCAGCTTTTGTGTCCAAATGGCAGAGTTGAGGCGGGGAGTTGATAAAAAAAAAATCAAATTTCAAAAGTATACACGTACTCCTGCTCATTTCCTTCTGACGTTCCAACGTTGTTGGAAACAATGGCTGATTATTGAACCCGAAAAATGATTCAACAAACACAAAACTTTTTTTTTTTTTGCGACCTCCTTGTTCCAAAAATCACAGAAGCAGACAGTTCAGGATTACATGGATGTGACAGTTGTGCTCTCGCAGCGGCGGGAAGGGAGTGTCGCCGGTGAATCCTAACAGCGTTCTTACGCCTCTCCGCGGAACTGATCCCCGAATAGATAGCGTTATAATGAGCTGGCGGGGGGGAGAAATGGAGGGGGAAAAAGTAATTTTGCTCTCATTGTGTATTTATAAAAAGCGCCCCAGTGATATGCTAAGTAGCGCCTTGTTTTACTTTTATGATAAACCCAAAAGCCGTACCGTGAATGTGCTGTGTCAGCGCTTTCCTGCCAACACGAGGACAAAGTGTGGGTGTTGCGGCGCATTACTGTTGGTAATAGTGTTACAGTGTAGGCCATATTTCTTGTCTTCGTCATTTTGCGATATTGTTTGTGTTTGTACTTTTTATCAATAGCTTCTGTGTGGCTGCTCTTCCAGAAGAGGATGCCATGAGATTTCATTATGTTCCTCTGCATAGCTAATCTTTTACCACAATACAACTTTATTTCTACAGCGAGAGAAAGAGAGAAAGGGAAAATACATTAGTAACAATAAAAAGAAAAAATTATTGTAAAAGCAGCCCGTGTGCCATGACATGACTAATGTGTGTTGTGTGGGTTGCAGTTTGAATGATTAATGTTGGCTCTTTGGTTGAATTACAAGCGTAAACAGTTTGTGTCTGTTCTTTTCTTCTCTCCTACAGGAGACAAGTCCCTTCCTCCTAAGCTAGAGCCTTCAGACTCCATCCCTCCCCTCATCCACTCAGACACAGACCCGGAGCCCCCCACCCTCAAACCAATCGACGCCGCCCCCGAATGCGACGAGAAGGCGCACAGCAGGCGCGTCAAGTTCGACGGCGAAATACCAGACCTGCTCTCCTCGGTGCCGCGCCTCAACGGCTACTCCCACGACAGCCTCCAGAACTCTCTGCTGGACGGAGACGTGAGCGTGGTGGCCACGTCGACCCTCGCCGAGCCCACGGGCACAGTCAACCGCCGCACCGCCGTGCTCTTCCGCAAGTCGAAGACCGCCAGTCCCCACAAGCCCCCGAGGGTCGGAGACGAGGGTTCGGAAGGAGTTGAAATAAAGGAGGCCGACGAGGAGGAAGATGAAGACGGCGCACAGCTTGGCTCCAAATCCTTCTTATCAGTGGTCATACCGCGGCTGGAGACGCTACTTCACAGCAAGAAGAGGAAGCACAGCGGCGGCAGGGACAGCGAGGAGGACGGAGGAGAGCACGAGGAGGAGGGAGAGTCCCCTGTGAAACGTCTCGACACTGGTAAGAAAGAAACAACAGCTGCGTATCTCTGACTGTGCGCCATCAATATTTTCACCATCTCAAGCATTTTCGCAACTTTCTGCGTGACTGAACGTTTCTTTGAGATACCGTATGTTTGCATTTGAGCGACATTTCTTCAAGGCTCCGATTAAATTAGCGCCGCAGTATTTAGCTCGGCTGCCAAAGTCTGAAACTGGCAGAGCAAACGTTGCAGTGAGCTGTCACGCCACTTACAAGTCATCACAACAGACACTTGTTTACTCTTTTACATCGGTTTGCTTAAGTTAGACTCGAGGCTGATTGAACAACCTGTAGCCAACGCAGATACATGTGTACGTTTTGTGCTGTAAATCTACTATGACGTTGCGCCTCCTCTCAGGCCTGTCCAGTGGTTTTCTGGAGGTAGAAGAGGAGAAAGAGATAGAAGACTCTAGCAGAGCCAGTAGACCTGTGGAGCCAAGAAGACGCTGCGCCTCAGAGTCCTCTATCTCCTCATGTAGCAGTCTGCCAGGAAGCACCAGGTAATCCACTAGAAAGATCCCTCTATTGTTCTCTTGCTGGTCGTCCAAGACTTTGACCCGAGCCGTCACGAGCGCTAGATGTTTTGTTTCTAAAGTTGACTCTGGTGTGTCCTTTTTTTTGTTTTGTTTCTAGCACTATTCTCAGTCTTCCAAAATGTGGGAAGGGGAAACCTGCCTTGGTCCGGAGAAACACTGTGGACGATAAGAGCGAATTAATCGCTTGCATCGAAACCGGGAATTTTGCAAAAGCTGCACGAATTGCTGCTGGTAAGTTGCCTGCATAACATGTCTCAAGAAGCTGCATGTGCGTGAGCATTGTGTATAGAGATTTTATTCACCATTTCAAAAAGATATGCAGAATTTAAAAATATTAATATCATATATTGAAACTCTGTACTTCAAGGCTACACACATTTTTCGATCCATACTGATAACTCTGATACAGTAAACACGAGTTGAAGATATTTGACACAACAATTCACTTCAAACTAAATATTAAACATGAGAACAGTAAAACCTCACTGGACTTTCAGGTCATAGAAAATAAGCATCCTAAATACGGCTTATCTCATGCAATTTCTCAATAAATATCAGGCAAATATGCTAACTCATCTGTTGAGCCTAACTTCAAACAAAACACAGCATTTATTGTAGCCTGTTGCACTCTGGCCTTGTCCAGTAATCAGCATGGCCTGTAGTAATACAGTACAGTAAGTAGTTGTGTATGTCTCCAGCAGTCTGCAGATTCTATAAAATATTAAAATCTTTTGAAAAACGTTCTGAAAACTACTAAGAGTTCTTGAAAACTGGCCTCATGTTTCTACTTTCAGCATCAGTTCGGTGTTTAAAGTTTAACTCGATAGAACTTGCAGACACCTGGTATTCAGACACACACAAAAAAAAAAACTGCAGGGTTGGAAATTAACTGCAGCCACCAGCCAACATCTTGTGACTTTTGGCAGTGACCGGTGAGTCCTTATAGTCTGCCTGCCATCATGGCATGTGACCAGCGAGCACCTGGGGACTCTTCCACTCATCTAAGATTCAGATTTGGCTAATGAAACGCTAAAAGTGGCCGGTTCATTTTAATGTCTGTCGTTCACTCGTGGCTCTTAAAGGGGGACAAAGTTAATTTCCCACCCTGATCTGCCGTGTGCTCTTTCTGCACTTTACAGCACGGCTTTGGAAAATGTCTTTCTGTCCGTGTTTTCAAATCCACACATAACCTGTCTGGTGTTGTTCCTGCTTCCATAGAGGTTGGCAACAGCAATATTTGGATGCCCGCTAGTGCTGCAACAGTTGCATTGGAACCCCTAAAGCTAGTTTGGGCCAAATGTAGTGGATACCCTTCCTACCCTGCCTTGGTGAGTGTTTGCTGGACAGAGAGCATGACAATCACTGACTGAAGTCTCTTTTACTCTGACGTTTCCTTATCTTCTGTTCGCGTCGGGACACAGTGGAACCTAATTATGACACTCTTGTCACACAGGTTTCTCTACAGCTGTTCTTTTTGGGGTCCAGTGAACAGTTGACTTTTTGAAATGTTTTTTTCCTCTAGGTGGCAGCCTGTCACTGTTAACCAGTTTAATTTGACCTTTGCATGAAGGGACAAATGAGGAAAAGAATCTAGTGTGCATGCATTTGTGTGTATGTATGTGTGTGTGTGGGAGTGTGTGTGTGTGTTTACAGTATAGACATCTTCACTACATGCTCGATTGATTCCCCGGATGAACGCATGTTTTCCATGCGTTTGCATTCATGAGTGTGACTGCCTTAACTCCCCCCCCCGCGCCTCTCCCGCTGTGTGTAGATCATCGACCCTCACATGCCGCGGGTGGGCTGCCAGCACAACGGGGTGTCCATCCCCATGCCCCCCATGGACGTGCTCCGCATTGGAGAACAGATGCAGTACAAAGCGGAAGAGAAACTCCACCTCGTCCTCTTCTTCGACAACAAGCGCAGCTGGTGAGTGCCGTTATCTGCTGGAGTGATTTAAACTGCCGCGGGTTCCTACAAGGGTAAACCCGTCAAACCTGTCCGTCAGCTGATCATTATGCTCTCACGGCTGCGTGACATCGAATGTCAAGAGACAGTAAACGACTCTTTGAAAATTTCACCTGGACTCCCAGCACTGGGAGAATGTTTTTTCAGTCTTTAACTGTGATGATGGTACTTACCTTTTATCTGCTACGAGGAAATATTCCACATCTTGAAGTGAACATGATGGGCCTGTGACTGACATACTGTACTGCGCCTTTAAGAAACACCTTCCATCCCTTCGAGCACTGCACATGACTGAGATATAATTGTTGCAGCAACAATAGTAGCAATTTACCACTGTTGTGAGTTTTGTGATTCCTGCTGCTACTAGGGTTGAATACCAGGAATTGAGGCTGCAGCATTTACTGGGAGTTGTGCCATAATTTTCTCTCATTTCCATGCAACACTTCCTGCAGAAACCCTGTGATTTTATCAAGGAAAATAAAGTTTGTTCATTGCAGCTCCATTAATATGAGCTTCTATTGCTCAACTGTTAAAACAGTAATGTTTTACATTACTGAAAATTGAATATATTTGGACAGAACAAACCAAGCAATTGCCAAGCAATCACCTTTGTCAGAGCATGTGTGATTGAACGAATACGTTTATTACAGTATTATAATAGGATCAGTTGTTTCTTCCAGTTTCATGCTAAAAAGTTTCATGGTTAATTAGCTCTCGGTCTTCGTTTAAAATCACACTCAGTTTGAAAGAACATTGAACCCTAGCTACTGTTCAGCTGTTGTATTATAGATGCTGTCTTTTCGCCTTCAGGCAGTGGCTTCCTAGATCCAAGATGGTTCCTCTGGGAATGGACAAGACCATAGACAAAATCAAAATGATGGAAGGACGCACATCCAGCATTCGCAAGGCTGTCCAGATCGCCTTCAGCCGTGCCATGAACCACCTGAGCATAGTGCAGGACGAGCCAGTCAGCGACCTCAGTGACGTGGACTGATGACATTCGCTGCCTCTCTCTTTCTCCTCCCCCCCCTACACACACACACACACACACACACACAGACACGCAAAGTTGTACCTCTCCTGTACCAAATACCCTTCTCAAGCCCCTCAACCCCCCACCTCCCCCCACCCCTCTCTCTCTCTGTCTCTGCAGGAGACTCAAATGTTTACTGGGCACCTGCTGTAACAGGTGGTGTCTCTTCCTCATCCATTCCTACTCGCACACACTCCTACCATGTGCCGATGGGAAAACGGCTGCTGCTGAAATGAATGTGTCTATCTTATCCACCTCCAGGCTTGTAACTGTGCTTAGAGACTGCTCCTTTTTTTTTTTGTCCACCCCCTATCCCCAACTCCCCTCACTTCACCAATCATTTAAATTGATCATTTCAAGACACACACACACACACACAAAAACCCTTACATTTTGGTAGCCTTACCAAATGCTACTGTGGTGTCAGGACTTTGCAGTAAGACAAAAACCTTTTTACAACTTGGTCCGTTATGTTGGCAAAGAGCCAATCATCATTTATGTTACAAATGATTAACTATAATTAATAATAATATATTTTTTAAAAAGAAACAAAAGTAGCTGGTCTATAGACGTGTTTCAAAGCAGCCATTTTGATTTGAAATGGTAGGTCAACACAGGCGTCACTAATGATTTCCAACCTTAATTAGTATCATTTGTAACACCTGTGTTCGCTGTTTCATGTCCCAATGGCTGCCGTGAAAAAGGTCTGTTAGCTAAAGTGGGCAAAAACATGCATTTCCCGTTGTAGCCAAAGCCTAAGTTTATGTCAAGGTCACATTTACATACTGGTCATCTCCATTTACAAACCCCCTCCTTTGTATTTAAACTGTAAATAATGTGTACAGTTGCCTGACACTAACTTATTTTGTAGTTTTGACATAAATTAGTACTGTACAGGAGGTTTCTTAGTATTTATACTTGATACATTCTCGGCACCATGGAGTGAGTGCTATTTTGACAGTGCTGTAAGATTAAGAAGAATGAAAAAAAAAAGTGCAAAAGCCTTAGTGTTAAGGAGATTAGGGCTAAAATGTCATGTTTCTGATGAGTATGAAAGTATTCCCTTTTTCACTTTTTAAGTTATTGAAGTTTATAATCGTAAGCTTCCATTTGGCATTAATCCTTTTTGTATTAAAAATAGTTTTGGTATATTTTTGTTCATATATATTTATATGATTTGAATACACAGTTAACAGAGTATGTAAGTCTCTGAAGCTCATACAGGCAGTCTGACGTCGTGGACACGGAACTTGTATCGTTCTCAAGAAACCAAAAATGTTGCTACCCAGAAGTTTTTTCGCTGATTCATTTTTCCGTGTGATGTGTGAAATCGTTGCCAAAAAGAAAAAAGGACAAAAAAAGTAAAGTGTATTTTTTACGTGATACATTTGACTGTTACTTGGTTTCGCTGTAGTCGTAGGGAGATGTGCCTGCGTTAACTTATTGTAAAGTACTTGCATTACTTTATATCCGAGGAAAGACGTGCAGACTGATTGTGGAAAAGTGGCACATTTTGTGGTGGATACTTGCCTTCTTTTTAAGTAACCTTTTCTAACTTTTTTTGTAGTAGTAGACTTCAAGACATTTCATTTTATACTCTTTGCCTATTTTTTCTGGGTAGCATTGGGTAGTTTTGGTATATTTCATTTTGTACTTAACTGTAGTAGTTTTTTTAATCAGGTCATATGAAATATTGCTGGGACTGTTTTTTTTTTTTTTTGTTTTGTTTTTTTTGTAGCAAAGCAAAAAATAAAATATACAAATATGAACACTTCCTCTTCTTTTTGTAAATGATTTTTTTCTGTAGTCTCTCGGTGACACAGTGCAGTATTCAAAATGAAATTAATTATTTGGGTTCCACTTAAAACTTGTTATTAAATTTAAATTTCTAAGGCTTATCTGGGGCACAAGGGGGACTCAAATTCTCCTTCATGCTTGGCAGGTTACTTACACTAATTCAACCTCCTACCTGCCATATGGCACTGCACCCTGCTCATCTACTCCGCTGCTCATTGTCCACGTATGTTGCACACTGTGTCCTATAGGCTGCCAAGCTACATAATGTAGGCACAGAGAGAGGTCAGCTTATGAACTGTGACAGCACACGTTGCGTGGACCTGACATGATCTTGACAGGTTGTCGTGCGCTTCCCCCGCACTGATTAATGGTTAGGACAGTACTTCGAAAGATTAAAATAGATTTCCAAATGACTGTGTAAGTGCTGCCAGAAGCAGGTTATCCTTAGCCTCCATCTTTGTTTATTATTATTTTACTCCATCACATTTTCTGGCATCTAATTACTTCCAAATGATTTGTACAAAAAGGAAAAAAAAAAAAAAATCAAATGAATATCAAATTGCACAGCTTACTGAGCAGATGTGGCTGATTGCTTTTGGTATGTCAAGCGTATTGCAGCCATTTTTATATGAATTTTTGAAGATCATAATTTTATAATGGAAGTTTATAATGGAGGAACGACTCCACTCGATTCAGGCCTACTCAACTTTGAAATTAAACTGCTCTGACATATGTCTAGAGAATTTGTTAGAACTTTAAAATTCGAACAACATTTCGAGCCTTCAAGCTTGTGATCTGCGTCTTGATCGCTGCTACAGCTTAAGTCAAAATGACGTTTAGAGACTTCCATTAGTGTGATCGAGAGTGTGGTATTTCTCGACCAGCGGGGAAAATTAGAAGCTGCTCTCTGCTCCCACAGCTTTACATCTACAGGAACATAATATATATCCACAGGTGTCCAAGTTCTTGAGATCTATACCATAATGAAGGTAAAGTACTACCCTGACTTTTCTCTTTCTGTAACTGAATATTCACAGTCTATGAGTCACAAGCTTAATCTTAAAGAAGACGTGAACTTGTGCTGCATTTCTCTAGGATACCTGTGGTCCAATATCAGAGCAAAAGGCTCTGAGATATACAATATTTTGGGAGGTAGAGCACTGTCGAGCAGTCATTCTGACATGTCTTAGCTTTAGCTCTCTTGGTACAGGATTATCCTTGTTGATTGAGCATTTTAAGTTTGAGTCCCTGTAGTGCCAGAGGACTTTTAAGTTTGAAGATATTCTCTCGTGTTCTTGAGCTGTAATCTTAAACTGTGAGCAAGCACACCTGCTTTTTCTCAAGTAAATGCAGCTTTTCGAGTGTCAATATGCGCTCTTCAAGCAACGGCAGTAGCTTCAGCCTGCCAACTCTCACAGGCATTTTCTTCAGGAAATGCCTTCTCAGGTTATTTTTGATGCTTGTGTGTATAATATTCTGAATTTCCAAATTAGGCTGCAGCCTGAAAATTCATGGTTGCTAGTAAACATCCAAGGTGGAGTTTTTGAGTTAGGAGGTTTTTTAGAGTCTCAGGAGGTGTTTGAAAAAATAATATCGTTAGAACTTTCCCTCTCCAATTCCCAAGTTAGATTTTTAGTGCGCCTCAGCAGATATGTCAGTACTGACTGTGCAAATCTGAAGATCAGGAAGTAAAATATCAATACAACTCTCTAAAAGTACTCCATTACAAGTTAAAATCCTGTATTAAAACCATTTTAGTAAAAATACTGTCAGTAAAATGCAGTCAAAAGGAAAGGTAACTATGTAAATATTAAAGTATAAATGCAATGTACTTGTACTTTACTTTAGTGTTTCCATGTTATGTTGCTTTATACTTCTACTCCATTACATTTATGTAACAACCTTAGTTACTTTACAGAAGGAGATATATATTATAAGTACTATAAATCAGCTCCACTTTTACCATCTGCAACAATGATGCTTGTGCACCAATTATTCTAATTCAACAATATAACACACATTGTTGTGAAATACCTTTGTTTAGTGACAGTAAACTCGAAAGTATGCCAACACTCTTCACGTCTTTAAACATGTGAAAATCTGAAAAGTAACTGACCTTTTCCACAGCGGCCATCTTGACATGAAATAGCAGGGTCAGCACAGGTGTTTCCAATGACACTAATTACGGGCTCAGTTCCATTTAGTGCCGCAGAGACTTTCCAGCCAACCAACACACACCACAGCAGCCCCCCTGACTCCGTTTGACCTGAATGGAATGGAGCCTTAATTAGCGTCATTGGTAACGCCTGTGTGTACTATTTCATGTCAAAATGGCTACGGTGAAAAAAAGGGTCTATTCCTCATTAAATGTGATGCAGCTAGGAGCCTTTCTACTCGAGCTAACAGCTACAAGTTTGATATTAGCTCAACAGGAAGAGGCTGTCATTCCCGGTCTGTCCACAGAGAGGCGCTGTGGCTCCACACAAGAACCCGCCCCCCGTTTTGCCGAGACGTCGCTTACACAAACCCGGCGCACCTGAGCGTCCACCTGCTCGGCTCAGCTCCTCTCTTTCCAACCCCTCTCGGCTCAGTCAGTAGGCAGGTAGGTAGGCACCGGCATTCAGCATAAAAAAAGCCGTTTTCAACACTGTGTTCAAATGGTGAATGCGCCCATTAGAGAGAATGTCAATGAACGCTAAATCAGTTTGAAGACATGGCTGCTGGTTTCCCACCACTCTCCCTAGCATACTCCTCCTCCTCACGCCAAACAACAGCCATGTCTTCTTTCCCCCCCCTTTCACCGAGAGTGGGCAGACAATTCTCCTCTTAACAGTTTTCATTTCAATATTCAGATGGAAGGATAGACATGTAAACAGGCACTGTGTGTGGGCAGGAGTTGAACCGAGCTCTGTATCGCTGGTGGAGTTTGCTCTTGTGGGCTCATTCATAAGTGCATCTTAAAAAGCCAAAGCAGCCGCGTCTTGGATGCAAATTTGGCTTGAAAACTGTTGAAATATGCATTTTACTTAAGCCAATCCAGCTTGCGTTACTTCGAGCTACTGACATTCAGAGAGGTAAAGCAAGCATTATGGGGATTAAATGAGCTCGTAATGGCTCTGTGATATAGAAAGCCACCTTCAAGCCGCGCTGAAAGACATCTCCCATCTTTCTAAACAATTGGAGCTAATGTAGTTGCGCGCAAACACACAGCCGACTCTCTCCTCCTCTCATTGTCTGTCTGTCTGTCTTCTCCAGGTACTAATTGCGCGGGGAGGTAAACACAGCAGTCAAGTGGAGAGGACGGCGAGTCAAGCGTGAATATCAATCTCCCCACATCAGTGTCATCTGATGACTTTGACTGAGTTGAGGCGGGCTCATTAGAGTGGCGGTGGTGCAGGGTGCCGCGGGCCTGCAGTAGCATCCAGGTGGAGGGCTCTGAAGTTATGGGAGCCTGCAGAGTTCTCAACAGTTAACAGGTGAGTGTGTGTGTGTGTGCGTGCGTGTGCGACAGGGGAATGATAATCCAAACCTCACCCCTTTCCCTCCTGCACAGAGGTGTCACCAGGGTTCAGGGAGGAAATGTCACATTCGCGCTCCTCTGCATTGTATCCACAAGCAGCCAGGCACGGCGGTAACGTGCACGCGCGCACTCCATATTCATGCATCTGGCTATTACGAACCGGCACTTGAACGCGCCACCCAGCAGTTCTTTTGGCTCCCGCGTGGAGAGATGACAGGAAGCATTGCCTGGGTTGCACACTAGTGTCAGACCTGGCAACTAATTCCTGATAACTCTTCCTCTGCCTCCAAGATTTTGGCGATGAGAAGGGAGGAAAACAAATAAAATAATAAAAAGAAGAAGGAGAAGAAAAGTTGCTTTTCTGAGATTTTCTTGGCATGTTCGACTTTCTCTCACCAGCTTAATTCAAGTGACGAGCCTTGTTGTTGTTTTTTCTGACAATAAAACCCAAAGCAGACATGGAAAAATATTTTTAAAAAACCCTGTAGTCTCAGCTCCTCAAATGCTTTTCTTTCGTGTTCATCATTGTTATGAATATCTTTGGGTTCTGGGATTTGTGGTCGGATAAAACGAGAGATTTTAACACATCATCTTGGAATGTGGGAGGCTGCTTTGGGTATATTTGACATTTTATACACTAAACAATGCAAAAGAACCAAAAGATTAATCAATAATGAAAATATGTGTTACTTACCAACCAGTTTACTCTTGACTTTCCCCTCAAGTAGCTTTAAGGTTGGAAATATCATCTTATTTTGTCTGGATATTGAGTACCAACTTGTTCCAGAAGCTATATGTTTGGCAGAATTCTATATGTCGTGCATTATTGTACACATTATTTGACACCTTACCTCCAGATTCAACCTGACAGATTTGATGTCTTTGGAGACTTTGGGATCTGTGCTCGAATATAAGATAAAGATTGGGTTTGTTTTAAGGGATCTACTCGTGAATCGGCAGGGCTGAAAAGGTTAAACATATTTTCACCTTGACTTTAAGACAAAAAAAAAAAAAAAATTCTGAGTTGCAGTCAAGACTTATTTGTGACAGAAAGTTTGGAGGTGTGTGAGGTGACTCGTAAAGGAAACACACTCTGAACCCTGCCCTGATCCTCCTGCATTAAACATCACGCAAACTGTCCACTTTTCATTTTGGAACGCGCATAAAAATATTATCCTTCACCGCTCCCTTCCAGTCCTCCCATCTCCTTTCCCCTCTCTATCTCTCTCTGCCTCTCTCTCTCGCTCAGCAGGTCCCTGATAGGCCCAATCTCCAGTGGCGATGTTCAAAACACTGGGCCAGAATAGCACAGGGCCCTTGGTAGATACATATTTATGGGGTGCGTTTACTTCTTACCACAGAGGAGAAGTAGAAATAGTGTGTTTCCAAGGTGAGCAAAACAAACAACTTCAAAGGAATTTAAATGCAGTTCATGTAAATTTTCTCCTACAGTCACATGTTTCTGCAGAGATTATCGTTAGATTGGTAATGAAGGATTCACGCCCGATGCCAGATGACCTGATTATTGTCTGTTTGCAGAAACATGAGCCCAGAGGCGCCGCCGAATGAATTAAATGAAGTGAGTTAAAGCATATGCGGCACGGATATGTGCTGTACATTCACAGTCGCAAGGTCGTGCCCATTAAGTCGTGGCTTTTTTTTTTGGGCCGTGATCAAACCAACAGCTCCATCACCGCACAGTTAAGAGAGTGATCAGAAAGCGCACCGCTAATGGATGAGATGAAAGCGCTGCTCAGCATGGGCGAAGCCAAAAAAATAATAATTCATCAATGGTCCCTTGGGGTGTCATTTATTTACCGCTAATCCGGTGCAAACTGTATAGGCTTTCCCTCAGCGTGCAGCTTAGCACCTGATATCTAATGACTCCTGTTAAATCTGCATGTGATATCTCGAACTCGACTCGTGGACGGCTCCTCGTCACATGTGCCCTCATCAAAAGCGGCCGCGAGACCGTCTAATTATGTGTTAATGTCATGATTCAGCCGGCTCCGGAAATGTGGTGGAAATGATGTGTGTGTGTTTATCAGGGGGTGGTTGGTGGGTTGGTTAGGGGGGACCAGCAGGACTCAGAGCGAGGCGCTTTGATGTGAAAGATAATTACTTGTGTAGTTAAGATAATTAGCAAAAGTCCAGAATAAAAGTAAATAGGCTAACTGTCGCTTCCACTGTAGCCTGAATGAACTCATGCTGCGATCCAAACAGCATGTGATTTTCCTCTTTGCTGAGAGTTAAATTAGATTTTAGGATGTGCATTTTGGCACGGGTTTGGCGGACAGCATGCATGAACGTGTCTGTCTGGATGCATGTTTCCTCACAGATATATTCCCCTCCATGTTTTGGCACATTTAAAGGGGAACGGCATCAATTTTACACATCAAAGTCTGTTTACAGGTCTGGGGGAGTTCGACTGCATATTGAAAAAGCTGTAAAAAGCAGTTTGTGTCTCCAGAGGGAGCTGCTTGAAGTCTGATAAATTGCCTCGAGTGATGTCATTTGAGTCAGCTTGAAAATGAGAACAAAATCTGGGGTTGTTGAGTTTATCGAATCTCTCCGGCCCCCTATTCATCTCTGTTGAGTAGCAGCTCAAGGCTTCATTAGGCACCACATACATATCATTTTCTGATCTGTCTGTGGTTGAGGTGCATGCTGGGTAATGTAGGCACTAAGAAGGCAAGTAAGAAGAATGTATGGAAAGAAAACTACAATACCTGTGGTGTTGCATCAATTTTGATCTTTTAATAAGACTAATATCCATCCATACATCAGTTTCCTTCCTCTTATCCAGGGTTGGGTGACAGTGGCAGCAGGTTTAGCAGGGTGTTCCACACAAACAAAGCATTCCGACTCCTTCTGGGGGTTCCCGATGCATTCCCAGGCTAGATAAAGCTCCTCCAGCGGGTTCTGAGTCTGCACCGTGGTCTCCTTCCAGTTGGAAGTGCCAGGTACATCTCCAAAGGGAGGCACTCAGAGGGCATCCTAATCAGATGCCTAAACCACCGCGGCAAGGCTGAGCCCGGCCACCCGGCGGAGGCTGCATGTTTCTGCGATCACTGCCCAAAGCTCATGACCATAAGTGAGGGTTGGAACGTAGATGGACCGGAAAAATGAGATCTTTGCCTTCCAGCTCAGCTCCCTCGTCCCCACAACAGTCCAGTACAGCATCTGCAGTACTCAACCTCAAACAAACCTCAAGTTACTTGGGGCAGCAACTCATCACAACCGAAGTAGGAAAACAATAATAATACTGATAATAATAATAATACTTTATTTATATAGCAATTTTCATACCATAAGCTGCGATACAGTGTGGTTCACAAAAGATGAAAAATACACATAAAAAGATAAAAAGATACAAGAAATAGCAACATCCAGTATCATCCAAGCTAAACCCTCTGCTGGTCATATTTATTTTATTTTTAATTTTTATATATATACAGCATCTAATGATTTTTAAACTGTGAAATGTCCTGGTTAAATATATTTCCAGTCCGATCAGGCTATAACAGGATTTTTAAAAACAATGAGGTCATGTCAGGTGTAAAGCTCCCCATCCTCCACCGCCCTGAGAAAAGTTTAACAAGGCAGCACCAAAAGGAAAGTCTTTAAAAATTGAACAGCTCATTTTCTAAAAATGTTTCTTCCCTACATTAAAGTCTAAACGCTACAAAGCCTTCTCATCCTATACGTGCTTATTTTTTATTTTATTTTTTTTGTTGGCCTAAAGGTAGTAAGATAAACCGAGTATAAAAATACTCGAGTTGAGATGTAGACTCCTGGATCATGTCCTACAGTTGCATGTGTCTCTGGGCACGTTTAAATATGGGGACCCCTCAGGCTGATGCGAGCTCGCGCCTGCACAGACGTGCGTCTAAGTGGCTTCATCCAGGCTCTTGTGGAAAAGCGACTCCCCCACCGCTCTCATCACGCATCTGCCGCATTCCAAGGACACTGTTGTGATTGACGGGGCTTAATGTGTATCTTGCCAGAATTGGATTTGATCCTAGGGGCTCTGCCACGGGCCCCCTATGTTAGATTTACACACCACCTCCCCACGCACACACACACACACACTTCTTACTCCTCTCTTCCCCTCCCCTTTCTCTGTTGAACAAACAGAAACAGAATTACCTCTTCTGGAGCAGCTCCTGCCTGACCGCTCACTGCATTGAGGTGAGATCATGTGCGGATCTGTGTGGCTGGGTGATGCCGCTGCCTGTGTTTTTCCAGGGATGGCGGGGACGCAGGGGAGGATTTGTGCACGTGCGGCACAGACGGAAAGAGAGCCAGGTGCAAGTGCGCGGGCCTGTTTTGATGCGTGCGTATGTGTTTTATGTACAGGTGTGTGTTGTGGCATATGTGTCCACGTTTGCGTGCCTGTTTATGCCTGAGGATGAGATAGATTGGAGGGGGGAGGTGGGTGGGTGATTGTAGATGCACCTGCTGCCACAGAGCTGTAATTTCCCTTGCAGAATTTAGCTGAATAATCGCACTTCCCCCGCTGGCGCCTCACGCATCAAAGCACTGATGAGATGAAACAAAGCAATGATTTGTGGCGGGCTTGTCAGAAACGCCACACCCCGCTCTGTCTGGGTTGAGGTGGCGTGGCAAGTCGCGGTTGCATAACAGGCAAAACTTTTCCCACCCCGTATACATCAAGGCCTAATCACGTCCATAAATGGCAGCACGGTGCCTGAAATAAAACTGGTCTCTAGTCTGAGGCATCTGAACAGTCTCCACAGTGACATTAGCTGTCAGTGTCTACATAAAGAGAACGCGTTTTATAACCAAGCTACCATCAATCCCAAAGACAGCCAGAATAAAGATACCTCGAGCTTGTCGTTACTACCGTTCAGATCTTTGAAAACTGTGGCATCAGTTAACCATGCTCCGTGTTGTGAAGCCCTGGGCCTCATTCTCTACGGCTTTTAGAAAGCTGACTCTTGTCTCCCACAGATCTGTGGCAGTAACATCCTTATCGCCCGTGAAAAGCCTGCCATCCAGGTTTATCCATTTGGCTGAAGACTGACATTACTGCAGCAGTGTCCCTCCTTATCTGGCTCTGTTTCTGAGGCTGAGGAAGAGAACGCAGGACCAAGACAGATTCCTATTTCATCTGAGAGGGAAACAATGCGCTTCTATCTTGATTCCACTGCTGAAGTGGTGTCCTTTATCCATTCATACATATATGGATATGCACAAACAAACAGTGTTTTAATCTGTGTTTGTGTCATGTAGGATCGTTGTTTTCACCTTTGGGTATTGCAAGTGCTTCATAAATAATTTGCATTGTTTGACCACATCCTGTATTAGTCCTACAAGGAGTTCTCTGCAATCTGGTGATTGCACATTTCTGGATTTTTCTTCCAAATACTGCAGTTTTTCCATAAATTAGGTAGGCAGCTCAATTTGGCCAGAAGGCAGAAACAGAAATGACATAGAGCCTCTTTTTATTTTGAAAATCCCGTTGATTTTCAAAATAAAACACCCTTTGCGAACTCCCCATCATAAGAACAGCCAAAAGGGAAACAATTTAACGTTGTAGCATATTTAGAAGCACCAAGAATCAATGAACAGTGACCAGATCTGAGCAAGATAGCAAAGTCTGTTGGGCAAAACATGGTGCAGTGCAGTTACAAGCCGTGGAGAACTAGCCAAAAAATCTTTGCGGTCACGAAATGACATGAGACATGACCGGTGGGGTTTCTCAATAAGACTGAGACTCAAACCCAAGTAGAAACTATGGTTTGCTTTGTTAAATCCGCTACTGAACACTATCTTGCCAAGCTAAATTGGCTACTGTATGTTTTCACTCTTCCTATTGGGAATTACGGATCTACTTGTAACATATGACATGCCTGGAGATGGAAATTTCTTAATAAGTTACACTTGAATTACAAATTACACTGACATAAAGGCCTGAAACCGACCCGAAACCCAGTGACCTGTTGGATTTGGATCAGGGAGCAGGACAAACAGTTTTTCCAATGAAAAGAATCTAATTCAAAATCGTTTTATGAGCCAAAGTCAAAAGAAAACAAGAAACTTCAGCTACACTGAAAGTCTTCTGAGGCAGTGCCTGCCCTCAGGCTGCGTATAGGTCCAACAAAGCTTCCCAATTTTTAATTTTAACAAAAGCTATCCACTTCTAATCTAATAAAACATCTAGAGCCAAAACAATTAGTTGATCATTTGATTGACAAAAAATGGCAACAATTTTGACAATTCATTAACCTTTTAAAGTCCTACAGATTCACTGGTATCAGTTTCAGAAATGTAAACGAACGGCTGATTTTCTTTGTCCTCTCTGATGATAAACTGAATACATTTACATTTGTTGACCGCAACAATATAAAGATGCCACCTTAGACTTGAGGGAATTGTGATGGACATTTTTCTACCATTTTATAGACTGATTAATCAATCAATCAAGAAAATAATTAGCAGAAAAATCAATAATGGAAATGAGTTTCAGCCTTAAAACGTACACTTTATGTTTATGGAGCTTGGGGTCAGCGTTGGATTGAGTAGCCAGAAGCCTCAAGGTTACCTTAGAGAGTCAGTTCTGGGAAGCACAGGCCAACAGATGGGCCAGATTCAAATAGACGCTAAAATATGGCAATTTGTCAAAAAATGAAATTTTAATTTAATAATAATCACACAAATACTGCTATAAACTGTATGTATTCTATCTATACATAGTTTTACAGCGAGGCTCTTATTTTGGGAAGGGGGTGGGTCCATATAACTTCACTTGGTTGGTTGCTGCTCTCGGTGTACTTGCAGGGGAATGCAGTGCTCAGGTAGGAGATTGCTAAAAAATAAAAGATCTGTCTGTCTAACTGGTTCGAGGAGGAATGTAGTGATGTACTTTCTTTCCTGCTCTGCTTCCTTTTAAAAAAAATATTATTACTAGATCTGGCGCCATTCTACTGTCAAATAAACTCACTAAGTTATCTTGCTAGATGGCGACAATAAAGTCAGTGCTGTTTCTTTCCCCACAGATCGCTGGATTAAGTAAAAGTGATTATTTTTCTCTCTCCAGCCGTCTTCAGATCTTTTATTGCGCTTCCTCCTCCAAACAATCTGTTGGCACGGTATAGTTCCTGTTTTCCTGTAGGGGCCTGTTAATGCCACCAGATATTTCCCTGTTGCACCTGACTACGCAAGTGTTTGTGTTCTACTGTGTTTTTTTGCTCCCCTACCTGCCCACACTCATGCTGTTAAATGATTAATGCTGAATATAAGGACCTACCGAGTTTTCTCGCTCCGTCTCTTCCCTTTCGCCTCCTCTCCGTTTCTCTTCCTCACTCTCACCACCTCCTCCGAGGCTATTGATTGTAGAACAAAGGGGAGGGACTCGGGCTGACCCCCAGATTACAAGTGTATGGAGTATAATTACCTGCAGCGCACCCTCTCCGCTCTCCCCTCGCATCCCTCTCTCTAAAGAAAAACACGGCCGAGCCGATAAGGCAAGAAAAAGCTCAGCTAAATTAAACATGTCAGTTTTTTTAATGGAGTTTATTTACTTTGGTGTGTTTACCTATTAATGTCGGCTATGATTTCATCTGCATACTGGTCTTGAGTGTGTGTGTGTGAGTGTGCCTGGAGGCTTAACCCCGCTTTGTTTAATGCAGTAGTAGCTGAAAGTGAGGCTCTTGTCACTTGCGCCTACACAAAGCACGAAGTATTAACCAGCTCAGGAATCTGTATTTGTGCGTGAGATAAACTCAAGTGACAAGATCCACCAATGCGTCCTTTTAGAAAGTAAAGCAAGGCCACTGTGAAAGTTGGCTAATGAAAAGCCTTTAGTGGAAATATTGATTCCTTAAGAGGGAAAAGGGTAGGTGGTTTTGCATGTTATAGCTCATTAAGTAGAAATACTTGCATAAAATTAATTAGGGTTGATTAAACAACTGCAAGTACTTTGCAGAGAAAGGAATAAAAGCACTATTGGCTTCGAGGTCTCTCTGCTTATGGATTTACGGCGTTTTGTTTAGCTGTGCGTGGTGGTTTTAAGGCCGCACAGTGGGCTCAATCCTACGTCCAGCAGCTCAGCCATGAAGGAAAACTTCTCTCGGGGTACAAATCGCTGCAGGGTTGTGTGCTGTGATGTGTGGGATGGGGAGGTCAGGGTCGCTGCTGGGGCTGTGCCTATTTGTGGTGAACTTAACCGCTACAAAAGAATCGTGAATTAACTTTTTATTTCACCGATTAACCAGCTTCATCGATCCCGGTGCTCCCTCTCATTCACTGTCTATGTCGCTCAACCAATCCACACTCCTTTTCTAATTTAACCAGAGAAACAGCACCCCTATACTTAGTGCTTCCAACAAAAACACATCTTAGTGTGTGTAAATCTTAACATCAACTAAATCTAGCCTAGTCCCCAGGTAACAAACAAAATACCTCGACAAAAATGAGAAACGTTCACAGGTATTCACAAGTATGACACAGAGAGGCAAGCTCAATGCAAAAACCAAGCCGCCACGACTGTCCTGCAGTTCTAACTTAAATAACGCAGATCTTCAAATTGAATGCGTTGGATCGTATAACTTGCATAGGTGTAACCTAGCTTATAACCTACAGGTTACACATAGTGAGTGTTGGCGGCAGCTGTGACATAGTAGCATTAACTTGTACTAAGCGACGCAGCTCAAACCATGAAAAACAGCCCCTGACCTGCATCCCATATAGTCCACTGCCTCGTGCTCTTGTAGTAGACTCTATACCCAGTCAAAGATATGCTGTGAACTCCAGAAACAGCTTTCATGAACGTACAGGTATCTCAAGCAGCCATTTGATCAGTCATGAGAGGATGTGGAAGAAAGAAAAATCAGCCTGTGCTCAACAAATGATACGCTCGTGTAGAGATGTTTACTTAATAGCAATTTAAACCTCTTTAAGTGGCATCATGCTTGGAATTTATTCGAAAGAGCGAGAGACAAAACAAGTGTTGGAATTTCAATAATTGCTATTAAAACTTATGTAAGTGCTAGTGTCACTGCTGATTTCTTTGCTTAAGAAATGTGTAAATAATCTGAGGAGTTCACTCTCCTCTTGAAATGCTGTGATGTGGCTGTCTGCTGTCGAGGTAAAGGAGAGGAGCAGCCGCCGCAAGATCAGCCCATTCAAAAGGCGAGACTTTAGGCCTTTCACGCTGAAATCAATAACGCACAGGCCGCCTGCCTTTTCACTTTCTTCATTTTTAACAAAACTGCGCAAACCGTTGGCAGTCGGCATTGACATCCAGTCCAACAAACATGGCACACCCTTGAAAACCCCACTGTGTGTCACAATGTGAAACCTGTGAAACTCACAGCCAGAGACAGTTTTATTGTTCAGTTTGTAATTTTGTAACTAACTCTTGTCTAGGGGGGGAAAAAAATCCATTTAGCCAAAACAATCATAACAAAAGGAATGTTTTTCTCCTCCCTTATCAATTTCTCACAAACTACAGCAGATGTAGCACAGGTGTTACCACACTATAACAGCACATATGTCAGCAGTGATGAAATATTACGAGCTACTATGAGGGAGTTATTGAGCTGCATCATTGAGTCTCAACAAATTAGAAACAATCTCTCTCCTGCTTTATACATGTGCATAAAAAGATTTGGTGTGGCTCATATTGAATGTAATGCTGATCTTTGATATATTTACAATAGCCAGTAAGTTGGCTACTAAGGCCAACTGTACAGTAGCCTTTTTTTTTTTTTATACCTCCCACCAACCTGAGTCTGGATCCATATTTAATGTTAAAATGGTTGGTGTAATGTAAAATAGCTCAACTTATAATTAATGCAACACATAGGTGCACTTTTGTGCTGTAGAATCAAGTAATTACTCGTGATTTTAATATTGCGGTATTAGCATTTTGATTTAGTCCTGGTTGTCCCACTTAGCCTTGCTGTGGCTCCCAAATAGGCCGGGCCAGCGCAGGCCAGTCCGGGGCTGGGCCAGGGCAAGCAGCCTGTGTGTGCGCGCAGCCCGTGGGTCCATCCATCTGCAGTCGGACAGGCCCTGGCTCACACCCAGCCCTTTAGCACAGCCATTACAGCACCAGCCACCAAAGCGGTGCCACATGTATGCCTCCTCAAGATACCAGGGGGGAACACAAACTGTGTGTGTCTGCGTGTGTGTCGAGGGCACAAGCCCAAGTGTAATAGGTTGATAAATCACCCACTAGCTGCAAATTAATGAACAGCATATGGGAGCGAGTGCAAATGCGCCGCCAAACTGAAACAATTGCACCGAATTACTTTATCCTGCAAAACAAAAATCAATTAAAGCCTGATATATATCTCATGTTGCTACAGCGCTCATGTTGCAAAGGAAAACGGAGCGCAGGGAAAATGCAAAGCCCGTGGTTTTTTCCTACCGGTTATTAGCATTAGAAGGAGAGAGGAAAGTGAAAGGTCTGCTGAAGGTCATCTTAAATAGAGAAAGGCAGAAATTTCTTTCTAACTTGTTTGCCTGGAATACAACTTAAATCAACAAGCTGGAGCTGATAGAAATTGGATAAAACCTTCAGGGCTGCCTCTCAAGAGTATGAATTCCATATTCATTATGTTTGAACACTGCTGAATGCTCCGGACCCCCCAAAGCCCCCCCCCCCCCCCCTAAGCTTTTAAAAAATATATAGAGGAAAGAAAAGGATGCGTCAGTGTAATAGTATTTCACATTTTTCAATCGAGGAGACCTTCAGTGTGACAGCGGTGCACTGTGGCGAGATAGGAAGAGACAGGCGGCGGGAGGAGGGACGGGAAAGAATAAAGTGAAAAGAGTTAGTTAGGTGGTCAAGACGCCACCTGTGATCCGCAGTAAAACTAAACCCTCTCATTCCCCATCCTCTCCTCTTCTCCCTCATCCCTTTGTTTTTTAAGGTCCTCGGAGGATATTGCTGCCGTATTCTTTCAGCGGTAAAATGTCCCCAGGCACAAAGCTATTTCAGATGCTTTACCGGTGGGCCCAAAGTGATAGAAAAGGCGTAATTTGTTTTGACTTTGCCTCTCACACAAACCAATCTCCCAGTGTTATTTAAGTCCCCGCTCTTCCCTCGCTCTCAGCAGCATGTGACGACAAAACAACAAATCTCAGGTTTCCATGGATCTCCGCTATTTATAGGCTGTTTGTGTGTCTTTGTATGTGCTTGTCGCTCGCGCACCTGCGTGTTTAATTGTCAAAGCTGTGTGTTTCCGTCACGCGGTTGAAGTACTGTCATAGCAAAACTATCGCACTGCGGATTTAGCTCTCAACCCATTGTTGGAGAAGAGCTTCGTAACTTTGAATTAGACTTAAAAAATGTATTCATGCCGTATTCCCAGTGCACTCATATCTGGGCTGGTATGATCCGAGGATGCAGAGAGAGGAAGCAAGAGAGCCTAGGAATAGCGACAAGAAGCCTAAAAAACACCTGATGGTCCCAAAATAGAGAGCTTCATTATGCCAGAGCGGGGAAGGATCCAGCCCCCGCCTTGTTGATAATCAATTCCCTCTGGTGACTTCTGAACTGCACTCTTCAGCCATGATGCAGGAGAACAGAGGATAGCTAAAAGAAGCCCTCTAAACTTCTGCGAGCGAGCGGCGCTCGCTGTTTGCTTTGCGCAAACACACGTCAGATTGATAACCCGTTTTAGTTTGTTTTCGCCTCTTTTAACTGTACTCGACTGCCTGCGCGTTTGTTCAACTCAGAGGCGCCTCATTGTCAGGAAGTAATTCGGCATCCGCGCTAAAACAAACACTGAAAGAGATAGCGAAGACATTTGATTTGATGCCTCCTCCCACGCAGAACTGTCTCCCTGTCACACTGAACCCTTTTCCCAGACACAACAAACCGCTTTCATGGTTTGCGTCATGTAAAACAGTGCTTCTCAGCCTTCTTTGTCTTCATCAACAACACCTGTTATATTCCAAATATGATCACATGGGTGGCATTTTAACTTGATGTTATGTAACACTTTAACACAGTGACAATACAAATTCTCACTGGTTAGGCTGCTCTGCTCAAGTTTGCATTTTTATATACTATCTCAACCATGCATTTATTACTTTTAGCTAACTATTTCAACCATTTATTAATCTCAAGTTGTTATTTCAAAATGACCCCCCCTCCCCCCCAGAAACTACAGAAGTATCCCCAGGGGTAGAAACACCCGTGGTCCGTAATCACTGATGTAAAACACACACGTTTTCAGAGTGTGGCAGTTGGTGCAGCTGCTGCTGCTGTCCTGCTCCAACATGCATTGTGGGAAATGAGGTGCTGCAGAGGAAAAGGGGATGCGGTGCTGTACATGAAACCCATCATATATCCAGGGCTCTAATTACTCCACGCTCCTCCCTTGTGTCTTAGATGGATTCTCAGGAGTGAGAAACGGAGGATCAGCACTTTCCATCCCTCCTACCTACTCTATGTTCCTTTTCTCCTTTGTCACAGCAGGGCTTGTGTTATTAACCTTCTGTCTGCTCATGCAAATAGGACGCTATAGACCTTTCTCCCTTTTGCTGGAAGTTCGTTTTAGACAGTTGAGCTCCCTTTTGAACATTTCCATGTGTTGTTTTCTCTTATAGAAATCCTGCCACATTCACAGAGCCGGAGAAAAGGCAAACGGCAGAGGGGCAGTGGAAAAGGGACAGACTGACTGGACAGTGCAGGTCAATTATTCACATTCACACACAGTCACATTTCACTTGAGAATAAGGAAACAATAGTAAAGGAGGTAGAAATGTAGAGTGAGGAGAGAGCTGAGGCATGAAGAGAGCGCAAGATGAAATACAAGCGAGAGTGTTGCTCTCTTTCAGTCACGCTGGAAAATGTACTCCTGCACAACACAAAGGGGTCAGAGGTGTACTTAGTTTTGATGGCCAGAGACCTTCACTCCTACGGCTAGCTCCCCATCCTCTTATTGCCACTCTCTCTGCCTCATTGTTACAGCCGCTAAGCACCTCTCAAGGCGGTTATAGTACCTCTCATCAGCACAGCGCGCCAATTGGAGAGCGACGGCGGACACGAAAGCCAGGCAGGGACGGCAATAATCATCAGATGTGTATCAGGCGTGGACTGACATCTTTACACAGGGTCCTCCCGTCTGGTTAACGGACAGCTTGTGGCTATAGGCCCCGCTAACATTCTCATTAGCTGGTTTCCACAACCAGCAACAAAAAGCCCAACCCTGCAATGACCAATGATGAGGACTCGGGGTGTAGCACATAAAAAACGTATTCGCGCCCTGCTCTAGGAGGGCACATAAAAATGACAGCTGCACGTTAAAGTGTTGCTGTGTAGCGTGTAACAGCAGATACAATGACATACACAGTTGTTAAAGGCCTCTAATTTGGCAGTTATGGGAATGAAAATGCTGCATAAGTAGTGTATAAATGTGCCTGAATCCTCTGACCAAATGTCTGTGTGTATGTCTGTCTGTCTGTGGTTTCGCTGTACTGTTAAGAGGTAATGTATGTGGACCTTTCATATTAATCCAGACTAAATTTGCATTATGGCACAGTGATATTGAAACAGAAGTAATGATGGATTACATAATGTGTGTTTGCTTTTGACTTTTCATACCATGAATGGAAATCAATGGCAGCCTGAACCAAAGGTAATAAGGGCGCATTCAGACCTGGTGCTGCAGGTGAGTGGAGGTAGTCTGCTGGCTATGGCCAAGGCAGTGCGGGACACTGTTCGCCCCAAAACACAGCGACCTGCATCAGAGAAGTTGAGCCAGATTCAGCGTTTGAAAATGCACAGCCCGACCTCACGCTGTGGCTGCCAATCAGATGCTCAATTCAGTCAGCCTGAAATGTCTGAAACTGAGACTATCCAGGTGGATTCATGGACTAAACTCTGATACTCTACATGTCGTGTTCTGGCTTTGTTTGTCACAATTTACACTGCAAAATAGTGACATGAAGTAGTTTAATTTAGTTTGTGTTAGGTGGTTTGAAAGAGAGAGAGAAAGTGGTTGACAGACATAGAGAATGAATGAGAGCGAGCGAGCACCAGCCTCAATAAATCGGGTCAATAAGTGAAAGAAAAAGTTATTTGAGGATTGTTTCACAGTGGTTCAGCACAAACAGACACACCCCTGCAGTAATTAGCCACGGCGCTGGATTCAGTTTGAATGTACCCTAAATCTAAATCTGTACAACATGTAGGGTTGAAATGATTTGTCAACAAATACGCTACTATACTCACTTGACAGAATATTCATCTGCGACTGTTTTCATAATCAATTCATCTTTTACTCAATTTTTCAAGCCAAAATAACAAACATTCCCTCGCTCCAGCGTCTTATCTGTGAGGATTTGATACTTTACTTTGTTTTCTTATAAACTGAGTATCTGTGGGATCTCTACTGTTGGTGAGACAAAACAAACAAATTGAAGATGTCACCTTGGGCTTCAGGAAATTATGATACAGTATATATTCTTCTAAGGAGCATCAAACAAAAGTAAAGAATACATTTCTGAGATCAACTTCATTAAAAGCAGCCAGTAGGGCATAGGGAAAGCTTCACAGCCACAATGTCCTTGATCCAAGAATGATCAGAACTGCGAGACGTGAGATAACTAAGACCTAAAGAAGGAAGTATATGTATTTATTATTCCTTGTTGCGGGAGCTCTGTACCCTCATCTCCACAACACTACTGGCTGGTTTGATGCAGATGAAAACAAAACAAACTCAGTGGTTATCTCAGTCACCAGACCTCCACTCATTTGAACACAAGTTGCTGCATTTGAGTGTTTTTTTTCTAGTCAACAAAGTAAAAACTAATGGAGTTTTTCCCTAATCTCACCCTTTCTCTCTCTCTCACTCTCCCCCCCTCTCTCTCTCTCACACACACACACACACACACACACACAGAGTTTAGCAGTTTTCACAGGCGGCAGGCCGAATGTGTCACATGTCTCATCAAATTGCCCTTGACTAAGACACTGAAGCCCCTCCTCCCCCACCTCCTCCTGCACTCAGTCTGGATTGGAGTGTCGCTGAAAACAATACACAAAATAGATTTTTTTTTTTAGGAGTGCTACATCTCGGCCTTTTAAATACAGGAAGACATTTTACTATCTATACAGACCTATGCTCAAGTTGCTTTAGTGGTCCAACACTCTATTAAGGATATTGATTTACATTTTAGGCATTTAGCTTCCCCCCCTTCATCAAGGAGGACTCAAAAAGTAAGCAGAGTGGGTCCAAATGCTCTTTTTAGACACCCAAATATTCATTTTAGACATCCGAAACTCTTACCGCAGAGTGTATTTGTTCATCAAAACTTAAAATGGTCTATTATCATTTGTGACTGATTTTTCTATCATACCGTTTTACCACCCAGTCGCATATTTTTTTTATTTACTGATGGCGAGAATAGAGAAAAGAGGAAGAGAATGAAAAAGAAATGAAAAAGAAGATTAAATAACAAATCAACAGAATAAACTTCCAAGAGCCCATATTAAGACACTTGATATTGATGGCGTATTTAATTAAGTGGCTACTTACATCGGAAAATGAGCTCCTTGCTCTATTAAACATGGTGTCCCTGATGTGTTGAGAAGGGACAATTCTGACTTACTTCACCCTGGTGAATCTAAAGTTTGTCGCACTCTGAAACACAAAGGTGCCTAAACAGGCATATTAAATGGATACATGAAAATCGCACTGCCTTTTTATGATTTATATCGTAAAATCACTCATGTTGCTTTATTTGTGACATTATTGCCATAGAAAATATTTAAAATCTATTTATTAAAATCAAACAATTGTACGTAAAGTTTTTTGTTTTTTTGTGTGTGTTGACAGTGGACCTAAAGTTGGGTGTCAATTAGCTTAGCTTAGCATAAATACTGGAAACAAGTGGAATCAGCTGGCTGGCTCTGTCCAAAGTTTGAAAATATGCACTTCTGATCTTTTTGAGAGACAATTAGACCGATACCACTTTCATATCTGCTTCATCTATAGAGCTAGAGCCAGGTGTTAGTTAGCGTAGCTTAGCATAAAGACTAGAAATAGCTAGCTACTCAGTACTGCACTTCTGAACCTCACTTAATAGCATGCTATATTGTGATTGTTTTTTTTTTCACATTTAGTTGTCAACAAATATTATTTCAGTGTTTATTTTCCTTTTAATCTGTGGAAAAAATATGTGGTTCTTAAATTCCTAATGCTCCATTATGTTAGCTTGATGCTAACTTTGTCTGTCTACTGTTTGCCTGTGGACTCAGCTGAGCTTTTAGAAAAATTCATTTGAGCAGGTTGGTTAAAATTCAAGTGAAAATGTAAATTTTTAGCCCGAAAAAAGTCATTTCCTCTGTGACACGTTAAGGTGAGTAACACTTAAAGTTTACATTGTTTTGTTGTCTTCAGCTCAGAATGTTTCACCTCATACCTTTCCCAGTTTGCTTCAGACACACAGAGATCTGTTTTTGTTTTGTACCAGAGAAAATTGGACAGCCTGAAGCTACCCAAATATGAAATGCAAAATCAAATAAAAGCTGCAAGCAGCGTTGGACGGGCCCTCGCACTCCTGCACAACTCGACGGGCTGGCACGTCAGAAGGCACCAGTCGGAAAACGCGCAAGCCTTCGATGCTTTCAAAGCATTTCGCTCAATTGCGACACGTGGGTGCAAGTTTTTTTTTTACCATACTAAACTATGACTTTTTTTGCCATCATACTATACTATGACTTTTTCTGCCATACTATATACTATGACTTTTTTTTGCCATACTATATTATGACTTTTTTTGCCATACTATACTATGACTTTTTTTGCCATACTATACTATGACTTTTTTTTGGCATAATATACTTTTTTTGCCATACTATACTATTATTTTTTTTTACTATACTATACTATGACTTTTTTTTGGCATACTATACTATGACTTTTTTGCCATACTATACTATGACTTTTTCGGGGCATAATATACTGACTTTTTTTCGGGGCATACTATACTATGACATTTTTTGCCATACTATACTATGACTTTTTTTTGGCATAATATACTGACTTTTTTTTGCCATACTAAACTATGACTTTTTTTTTACCATACTATACTATGACTTTTTTGCCATACTATACTATGACTTTTTTGCCATACTATAATATGACTTTTTTGCCATACTATAGTGACATTTTTTGCCATACTATACTATGACTTTTTTTTTTGCCATACTATAATATGACTTTTTTGCCATACTATACAGTGACATTTTTTGCCATACTATATACTATGACTTTTTTTGCCATACTATACTATGACTTTTTTTTGGCATAATATACTTTTTTTTTGCCATACTATCCTATGAGGTTTTTTACTATACTATACTATGACTTTTTGCCATACTATACTATGACTTTTTTGCCATATTATACTATGACTTTTTTTGGGCATACTATACTATGACTTTTTTTTGCCATACTATACTATGACTTTTTTTTTACTATACTATACTATGACTTTTTTTGGCATACTATACTATGAGTTTTTTGCCATACTATACTATGACTTTTTTGGGGCATACTATACTATGACATTTTTTGCCATACTATACTATGACTTTTTCGGGGCATACTATACTATGACATTTTTTACCATACTATACTATGACTTTTTTTTGGCATAATATACTGACTTTTTTTGCCATACTAAACTATGACTTTTTTTTTTACCATACTATACTGACTTTTTTGCCATACTATACTATGACTTTTTTGCCATACTATAATATGACTTTTTTGCCATACTATAGTGACATTTTTTGCCATACTGTACTATGACTTTTTTTTTGCCATACTATAATATGACTTTTTTGCCATACTATACTATGACTTTTTTTTGCCATACCATACTATGAGGTTTTTTACTATACTATACTATGACTTTTTGCCATACTATACTATGACTTTTTTGCCATATTATATTATGACTTTTTTTGGGCATACTATACTATGACTTTTTTTGCCATACTATACTATGACTTTTTTTTTACTATACTATACTATGACTTTTTTTGGCATACTATACTATGAGTTTTTTGCCATACTATACTATGACTTTTTTTGGGCATACTATACTATGACTTTTTTGCCATACTATACTATGACTTTTTTGGGGCATACTATACTATGACATTTTTTGCCATACTATACTATGACTTTTTCGGGGCATACTATACTATGACATTTTTTGCCATACTATACTATGACTTTTTTTTGGCATAATATACTGACTTTTTTTGCCATACTAAACTATGACTTTTTTTTACCATACTATACTGACTTTTTTGCCATACTATACTATGACTTTTTTGCCATACTATAATATGACTTTTTTGCCATACTATAGTGACATTTTTTGCCATACTGTACTATGACTTTTTTTTTGCCATACTATAATATGACTTTTTTGCCATACTATACAGTGACATTTTTTGCCATACTATATACTATGACTTTTTTTGCCATACTATACTATGACTTTTTTTTGCCATACCATACTATGAGGTTTTTTACTATACTATACTATGACTTTTTGCCATACTATACTATGACTTTTTTGCCATATTATATTATGACTTTTTTTGGGCATACTATACTATGACTTTTTTTGCCATACTATACTATGACTTTTTTTTTACTATACTATACTATGACTTTTTTTGGCATACTATACTATGAGTTTTTTGCCATACTATACTATGACTTTTTTTGGGCATACTATACTATGACTTTTTTGGGGCATACTATACTATGACATTTTTTGCCATACTATACTATGACTTTTTTTTGGCATAATATACTGACTTTTTTTGCCATACTATACTAAGACTTTTTTGCCATACTATAATATGACTTTTATTGCCATACTATACAGTGACATTTTTTGCCGTACTATATACTATGACTTTTTTTGCCATACTATACTATGACTTTTTTTTTTTGGCATAATATACTTTTTTTTTGGCATACTATACTATGACTTTTTTGGGCATACTATAACTATGACATTTTTTGGCATAATATACCGGACTTTTTTTTGCCATAATATACTGACTTTTTTTGCCCATACTATACTGACTTTTTTGCCATTACTATAATATGACTTTTTTTGCCATACTATACTATGACTTTTTTACCATATTATACTATGACTTTTTTTGGGGCATACTATACTATGACTTTCTTTGCCATACTATACTATGACTTTTTTTTTTACTATACTATACTATGACTTTTTGGCATACTATACTATGAGTTTTTTGCCATACTATACTATGACTTTTTTGGGCATACTATACTATGACTTTTTTGCCCATACTATACTATGACTTTTTTGGGGCATTACTATACTATGACATTTTTTTGCCATACTATACTATGACTTTTTCGGGGCATACTATACTGACATTTTTTGCCATACTATACTATGAACTTTTTTTTTGGCATAATATACTGACTTTTTTTGCCATACTAAACTATGACTTTTTTTTACCATACTATACTGACTTTTTTGCCATACTATTACTATGACTTTTTTTGCCATACTTATAATATGACTTTTTTGCCATACTATAGTGACATTTTTTGCCATACTGTACTATGACTTTTTTTTTGCCATACTATAATATGACTTTTTTGCCATACTATACAGTGACATTTTTTGCCATACTATATACTATGACTTTTTTTGCCATACTATACTATGACTTTTTTTTGCCATACCATACTATGAGGTTTTTTACTATACTATACTATGACTTTTTGCCATACTATACTATGACTTTTTTGCCATATTATATTATGACTTTTTTTGGGCATACTATACTATGACTTTTTTTTGCCATACTATACTATGACTTTTTTTTTTACTATACTATACTATGACTTTTTTTGGCATACTATACTATGAGTTTTTTGCCATACTATACTATGACTTTTTTTGGGCATACTATACTATGACTTTTTTGGGGCATACTATACTATGACATTTTTTGCCATACTATACTATGACTTTTTTTTGGCATAATATACTGACTTTTTTTGCCATACTATAATATGACTTTTATTGCCATACTATACAGTGACATTTTTTGCCGTACTATATACTATGACTTTTTTTGCCATACTATACTATGACTTTTTTTTTTTGGCATAATATACTTTTTTTTGGCATACTATACTATGACTTTTTTGGGGCATACTATACTATGACATTTTTTGGCATAATATACCGACTTTTTTGCCATACTATACTATGACTTTTTTGCCATACTATACTGACTTTTTTGCCATACTATAATATGACTTTTTTTGCCATACTATACTATGACTTTTTTACCATATTATACTATGACTTTTTTTGGGCATACTATACTATGACTTTCTTTGCCATACTATACTATGACTTTTTTTTTACTATACTATACTATGACTTTTTTGGCATACTATACTATGACTTTTTTGCCATACTATACTATGACTTTTTTGACATACTATACTATGACTTTTTTTTGCCATACTATACTATGACTTTTTTGACATACTATACTATGACATTTTTTGCCATACTATACTATGACTTTTTTTGGCATAATATACTGAGTTTTTGCCATACTATACTATGACTTTTTTTTTACATACTATGAGTTTTTTTTAACCATACTAAACTATGACTTTTTTTTGGGCATACTATACTATGACTTTTTTTGGGCATACTATACTATGACTTTTTTTTTACACACTGAGTTTTTTTTAAACCATATTAAACTATGACTTTTTGCCATACTATACTATGACTTTTTTTGGCATACTATACTATGGCTTTTTTTGGGCATACTATACTATGACTTTTTTTTGCTATACTATGATTTTTTTTGCCATACTATACAGTGACATTTTTTGCCATACTATACTATGACTTTTTTGCCATACTGTAATATGACCTTTTTTTGCCATACTATACAGTGACATTTTTTGCCATACTATACTATGACTTTTTTTTGCCATACTATACTATGGCTTTTTTTGGGCATACTATACTATGGCTTTTTTTTTTGCCATACTATACTATGACTTTTTTTTTGCCATACTATACTATGACTTTTTTGCCATACTATACTATGGCTTTTTTTGGCATACTATACTATGACTTTTTTTTTGCCATACTATACAGTGATATTTTTTTGCCATACTATACTATGGCTTTTTTTGGGCATACTATACTATGACTTTTTTTTGCCATACTATACTATGACTTTTTTTGGCATACTATACAGTGACATTTTTTACTATACTATACTATGACTTTTTTTGGGCATACTATACTATGACTTTTTTTGCCATACTATACTATGGCTTTTTTTGGGCATACTATACTATGACTTTTTTTTGCCATACTATACTATGACTTTTTTTGCCATACTATACAGTGATATTTTTTGCCATACTATACTATGGCTTTTTTTGGGCATACTATACTATGACTTTTTTTTGCCATACTATACTATGACTTTTTTTTGCCATACTATACAGTGATATTTTTTTGCCATACTATACTATGGCTTTTTTTGGGCATACTATACTATGACTTTTTTTTGCCATACTATACTATGACTTTTTTGCCATACTATACTATGACTTTTTTTGCCATACTATACTATGACTTTTTTTGCCATACTATACAGTGATATTTTTTGCCATACTATACTATGACTTTTTTTTTGCCATACTATACTATGACTTTTTTTGCTATACTATACTATGGCTTTTTTGGGGCGGACTATACAGTGATATTTTTTGCCATACTATACTATGGCTTTTTTTGGGCATACTATACTATGGCTTTTTTTTTGCCATACTATACTATGACTTTTTTTTGCCATACTATACTATGACTTTTTTTGCCATACTATACTATGGCTTTTTTTGGCATACTATAATATGACTTTTTTTGGCATACTATACAGTGACATTTTTTACTATACTATACTATGACTTTTTTTGGGCATACTATACTATGAATTTTTTTGCCATACTATACTATGGCTTTTTTTGGGCATACTATACTATGACTTTTTTTGCCATACTATACTATGACTTTTTTTGGCATACTATACAGTGACATTTTTTGCCATACTATACTATGACTTTTTTTTGCCATACTATACTATGGCTTTTTTTGGGCATACTATACTATGACTTTTTTGCCATACTATACTATGACTTTTTTTGGCATACTATACAGTGACATTTTTTGCCATACTATACTATGGCTTTTTTTGGGCATACTATACTATGGCTTTTTTTGCCATACTATACTATGACTTTTCTTGCCATACTATACTATGACTTTTTTGCCATACTATACAGTGATATTTTTTGCCATACTATACTATGGCTTTTTTTGGGCATACTATACTATGACTTTTTTTTACTATACTATACTATGACTTTTTTGCCATACTATACTATGGCTTTTTTTGGGCATACTATACTATGACTTTTTTTTGCCATACTATACTATGACTTTTTTTGCCATACTATACAGTGATATTTTTTGCCATACTATACTATGACTTTTTTTTGCCATACTATACTATGACTTTTTTTGCCATACTATACTATGACTTTTTTTGCCATACTATACAGTGATATTTTTTGCCATACTATACTATGACTTTTTTTTGCCATACTATACTATGACTGTTTTTGCTATACTATACTATGGCTTTTTTGGGGCGGACTATACAGTGATATTTTTTGCCATACTATACTATGGCTTTTTTTTGGGCATACTATACTATGGCTTTTTTTTGCCATACTATACTATGACTTTTTTTTTGCCATACTATACTTGACTTTTTTTGCCATACTATACTATGGCTTTTTTGGCATACTATAATATGACTTTTTTTGGCATACTATACAGTGACATTTTTTACTATACTATACTATGACTTTTTTTGGGCATACTATACTATGAATTTTTTTGCCATACTATACTATGACTTTTTTTGCCATACTATACTATGACTTTTTTTGCCATACTATACTATGACTTTTTTTGCCATACTATACTATGACTTTTTTTTTTGTGCCATACTATACTATGGCTTTTTTTGGGCATACTATACTATGACTTTTTTTTGCCATACTATACCATGACTTTTTTTGGCATACTATACAGTGACATTTTTTGCCATACTATACTATGGCTTTTTTTTGCCATACTATACTGACTTTTTTGCCATACTATACAGTGATATTTTTGCCATACTATACTATGGCTTTTTTGGGCATACTATACTATGGCTTTTTTTTTGCCATACTATACTATGACTTTTTTTGCCATACTATACTATGACTTTTTTTTGCCATACTATACTATGACTTTTTTTGCCATACTATACTATGACTTTTTTTTTTGCCATACTATACTATGGCTTTTTTTGGGCATACTATACTATGACTTTTTTTTTTGCCATACTATACCATGACTTTTTTTGGCATACTATACAGTGACATTTTTTGCCATACTATACTATGGCTTTTTTTGGGCATACTATACTATGACTTTTTTTGCCATACTATACTATGACTTTTTTTGCCATACTATACTATGACTTTTTTTGCCATACTATACTATGACTTTTTTTTTTTTGCCATACTATACTATGGCTTTTTTTGGGCATACTATACTATGACTTTTTTTTGCCATACTATACCATGACTTTTTTTGGCATACTATACAGTGACATTTTTTGCCATACTATACTATGGCTTTTTTTTGCCATACTATACTGACTTTTTTTTGCCATACTATACAGTGATATTTTTTGCCATACTATACTATGGCTTTTTTTGGGCATACTATACTATGACTTTTTTTTGCCATACTATACTATGACTTTTTTTGGGCATACTATAATATGACTTTTTTTTGCCATACTATACTATGGCTTTTTTTGGGCATACTATACTATGACTTTTTTTTGCCATACTATACTATGACTTTTTTTTGCCATACTATACAGTGATATTTTTTGCCATACTATACTATGACTTTTTTGCCATACTATACAGTGATATTTTTCGCCATACTATACTATGGCTTTTTTTGGGCATACTATACTATGACTTTTTTTTTGCCATACTATACTATGGCTTTTTTTGCCATACTATACAGTGATATTTTTTGCCATACTATACTATGTCTTTTTTTGGGCATACTATACTATGACTTTTTTTTTGCCATACTATACTATGACTTTTTTTGCCATACTATACTATGACTTTTTTTGCCATACTATACTATGCCTTTTTTGGGGCATACTATACTATGACTTTTTTTTGGCATACTATACAGTGACATTTTTTGCCATACTATACTGTGACTTTTTTTTTCTATATTATACTATGGCTTTTTTTTGGCATACTATACTATGACTTTTTTTGCCATACTATACTATGACTTTTTTTTGCCATACTATACAGTGATATTTTTCGCCATACTATACTATGGCTTTTTTTGGGCATACTATACTATGACTTTTTTTGGCATACTATACTATGACATTTTTTGCCATACTATACTATGACTGTTTTTGCCATACTATAATATGACTTTTTTTGCCATACTATACAGTGATATTTTTTGCCATACTATACTATGACTTTTTTTGGGCATACTATACTATGACTTTTTTTGCCATACTATACTATGACTTTTTTTGCCATACTATACTATGACTTTTTTTTGCCATACTATACTATGACTTTTTTTGCCATACTATACTATGACTTTTTTTGCCATACTATACAGTGACATTTTTTGCCATACTATACTATGAATTTTTTTTTGCCATACTATACTATGACTTTTTTGCCATACTATACTATGCATATTTTGCCATACTATACTATGACTTTTTTTCCCCATACTATACTATGACTTTTTTACCATAATATACTATGACTTTTTTGCCATACTATAATGACATTTTTTGCCATACTATACTATGGCTTTTTTTTGGCATACTATACTATGACTTTTATTGCCATACTATACTATGACATTTTTTGCCATACTATATACTATCACTTTTTTGGCATAATATAGTATGATTTTTTTTGCCATACTATACTATGAATTTTACTTACCATACTATACTATGATTTTTTTTTTTGTGTACTACACTATGACTTTTTTGCCATACTATACTATGATTTTTTACTATACTATACTATGACTTTTTTGCCATACTAAACAGTGACATTCTGGGACACTCTGGGTGTTACCATAGAGACGGTGCATCATGGACGAGGTGGCCGAGTGGTTAAGGCGATGGACTGCTAATCCATTGTGCTCTGCACGCGTGGGTTGGAATCCCATCCTCGTCGTGGATCTTTCATTTAAGCTCCCATGGTATAACGTTCACCAGTGGTTAACCTTCTATTCGTACTTGTAATGCTTGTAAACTCAGAAAAAAACCTGACTGGCTGATGGCTCTTTACCGGGTAGTTATCTGTTATCTATCTCCACTTATGAAGATGAATGTTCATCATTGGTAGCTTCACAGGGTGTGTGGCTCACTGGATAGCTCAGTGGTTAATGCTGCTGACTTTGACCCGGGAGATCCGTGTTCGAATCCAGTGTGGACCCTTAGGCAAGGTCCTTAAAGCTACCAGCCTACTTCATGATGCGACACGTGGATGCTTGGAAACCCATCAGTCTAATGTTTCATCATGTTTATTTTTATACTGATGACTTGATAGGTGGTGAGTGTATAGGATAGTGATTATAGTAGTCTTTCAGCCAAGGAAGACCATAATAGTTGGTGCTTGTGATGGGTGGCACCTCTAGAAGACAGATAGGTGTGAAAATCTATGTACTAGTTCAGAGTGAAGTGTGATCTATTATCACTTGTTTGTGGACGCCCACAGCATCAAGCATCTTACTACAGGGAGCATGAATGATGTATGAGGAGTCTGCAAGTAATTCTGGCTTTACTTTTGACAATCACTCACACTCACTGTTTTCAAGAGCAAATTAAATAAAAATGTGAAGGCTGTTCTTGGTTCAAATAAAATTAAACTTTATTGCAACAATATTGTACTACACATTGAGAGAGAACTACGTAAAACTAGAAAACACACACACTCTTGTCAGAACGACATTTTCAAAAATAACACACTAACTGCAGGTTGGTCCCTGAGACATATAGAGAAAGATAGAACCACAGACAGACATACTAACACACATACATATATACTAACATACATACATACATACATACATACTGACATACATACTAACATACATACATATTAACATACTGACATACATACATACTAACAAACATACATACATACTGACATACTAACTAACACACATACTAACATACATACATACTAACACACATGCATACATACTAACATACATACATACTAACATACATACATAAATACATACATACCAACATACATATATACTAAGATACATACTAACATACATACTATTGGCCCATCAGATGGTTAACGTGGTTAGAACACACACCGTTGCATTTCTTGACAAATGTTCCTGTGAGGATCCTCATGAATCCAGCCAGACACACCAGCTCCACCCCAAACTCCTCCAGCACGCGATCGATAGTGCCGTCGAACTCTGCTCAGCTGCCGTACAGTTCGTGGTCGACCACCTGATGAGGACCAAACATTTACTTCACTTAAATCTTAATTTATGTGTGATGTTTGAATAAAGTAAATGACACAAACGTGTTGTGTGTTTATCTTTACCCGTGTCTGGATGCCGGCCAGCGATGTTCTCTTCAGGCCCTGAACTCCAGGTCTGTTGGAGATCACCACGACGATGTCTGCAGAGCTGGTTGGATGCTTGGCCTGCTCGATCAGAGCCTGCAGGTTGGTCCCTGAGACATATAGAGAGAGATAGAACCACAGACAGACATAATAACATATATACTAACATACATACATACAGACATACATACATACATTCCACACTGGAATGTATGTACATGGATCTCCCAGGTGAAAGTCAGCAGCATTAACCACTGAGCTATTTTTTTTAACATACTATACTATGACTTTTTTGCCATACTATAATATGACTTTTTTGCCATACTATACAGTGACATTTTTTGCCATACTATACTATGACTGTTTTTGCCATACTATAATATGACTTTTTTTGCCATACTATACTATGGCTTTTTTTGGGCATACTATACTATGACTTTTTTTGCCATACTATACAGTGACATTTTTTGCCATACTATACTATGACTTTTTTTGCCATACTATACTATGGCTTTTTTTGGCATACTATACTATGACTTTTTTTGGGCATACTATACTATGAATTTTTTTGCCATACTATACTATGGCTTTTTTTGGGCATACTATACTATGACTTTTTTTGCCATACTATACTATGACTTTTTTTGGCATACTATACAGTGACATTTTTTGCCATACTATACTATGACTTTTTTTTGCCATACTATACTATGGCTTTTTTTGGGCATACTATACTATGACTTTTTTTTGCCATACTATACTATGACTTTTTTTGGCATACTATACAGTGACATTTTTTACTATACTATACTATGACTTTTTTTTTGCCATACTATACTATGGCTTTTATTGGGCATACTATACTATGACTTTTTTTTGCCATACTATACTATGACTTTTTTTGCCATACTATACTATGACTTTTTTTTGCCATACTATACTATGACTTTTTTGGCATACTATACTATGACTTTTTTTTTTGCCATACTATACTATAGCTTTTTTTTGCCATACTATGCTATGACTTTTTTTTGCCATACTATACCATGACTTTTTTTGGCATACTATACAGTGACATTTTTTGCCATACTATACTATGGCTTTTTTTTGCCATACTATACTGACTTTTTTTTGCCATACTATACAGTGATATTTTTTGCCATACTATACTATGGCTTTTTTTGGGCATACTATACTATGACTTTTTTTTGCCATACTATACTATGACTTTTTTTGCCATACTATACTATGACTTTTTTTTGCCATACTATACTATGACTTTTTTTGCCATACTATACTATGACTTTTTTTTTTTGCCATACTATACTATGGCTTTTTTTGGGCATACTATACTATGACTTTTTTTTGCCATACTATACCATGACTTTTTTTGGCATACTATACAGTGACATTTTTTACTATACTATACTATGACTTTTTTTGGGCATACTATACTATGACTTTTTTGCCATACTATACTATGACTTTTTTTTGCCATAGTATACTATGGCTTTTTTTGGGCCTACTATACTATGACTTTTTTTTTGCCATACTATACTGACTTTTTTTTTTGCCATACTATACTATGGCTTTTTTTTGCCATACTATACTATGACTTTTTTTTGCCATACTATACCATGACTTTTTTTTGGCATACTATACAGTGACATTTTTTGCCATACTATACTGACTTTTTTTTGCCATACTATACTATGGCTTTTTTTGGGCATACTATACTATGACTTTTTTTTGCCATACTATACTATGACTTTTTTTTGCCATACTATACTATGACTTTTTTTTGCCATACTATACTATGACTTTTTTTGGCATACTATACTATGACTTTTTTTTTTGCCATACTATACTATAGCTTTTTTTTGCCATACTATGCTATGACTTTTTTTTGCCATACTATACCATGACTTTTTTTGGCATACTATACAGTGACATTTTTTGCCATACTATACTATGGCTTTTTTTGGGCATACTATACTATGACTTTTTTTTGCCATACTATACTATGACTTTTTTTGCCATACTATACTATGACTTTTTTTTTGCCATACTATACAGTGATATTTTTTGCCATACTATACTATGGCTTTTTTTGGGCATACTATACTATGACTTTTTTTTGCCATACTATACTGACTTTTTTTGGCATACTATACAGTGACATTTTTTACTATACTATACTATGACTTTTTTTGGGCATACTATACTATGACTTTTTTGCCATACTATACTATGACTTTTTTTTGCCATAGTATACTATGGCTTTTTTTGGGCCTACTATACTATGACTTTTTTTTTGCCATACTATACTGACTTTTTTTTTTGCCATACTATACTATGGCTTTTTTTTGCCATACTATACTATGACTTTTTTTTGCCATACTATACCATGACTTTTTTTTGGCATACTATACAGTGACATTTTTTGCCATACTATACTATGGCTTTTTTTTGCCATACTATACTGACTTTTTTTTGCCATACTATACAGTGATATTTTTTGCCATACTATACTATGGCTTTTTTTGGGCATACTATACTATGACTTTTTTTTGCCATACTATACTATGACTTTTTTTTGCCATACTATACTATGACTTTTTTTGCCATACTATACTATGACTTTTTTTTTTGCCATACTATACTATGGCTTTTTTTGGGCATACTATACTATGACTTTTTTTTGCCATACTATACCATGACTTTTTTTGGCATACTATACAGTGATATTTTTTGCCATACTATACTATGGCTTTTTTTGGGCATACTATACTATGACTTTTTTTTGCCATACTATACTATGACTTTTTTTGCCATACTATACTATGACTTTTTTTGCCATACTATACAGTGACATTTTTTACTATACTATACTATGACTTTTTTTGGGCATACTATACTATGACTTTTTTTGCCATACTATACTATGGCTTTTTTTGGGCATACTATACTATGACTTTTTTTTGCCATACTATACTATGACTTTTTTTGCCATACTATACAGTGATATTTTTTGCCATACTATACTATGACTTTTTTTTTTGCCATACTATACTATGACTTTTTTTTGCTATACTATACTATGGCTTTTTTTGGCATACTATACAGTGACATTTTTTGCCATGTTATACTATGGCTTTTTTTGGCCATACTATACTATGACTTTTTTGCCATACTATACTATGACTTTTTTTGCCATAGTATACTATAACTTTTTTTTTTTTGCCATACTATACTGTGGCTTTTTTTGGGCATACTATACTATGACTTTTTTTTTGCCATACTATACTATGACTTTTTTTGCCATACTATAAAGTGACATTTTTTGCCATACTATACTATGATTTTTTTTGCCATACTATAATATGACTTTTTTTTGCCATACTATACTATGACTTTTTTTGCTATACTATACTATGGCTTTTTTTGGCATACTATACAGTGACATTTTTTGCCATGTTATACTATGGCTTTTTTTGGCCATACTATACTATGACTTTTTTTGGCATACTATACAGTGACATTTTTTGCCATACTATACTATGACTTTTTTTTTGCCATACTATAACTATGGCTTTTTTTGGGCATACTATACTATGACTTTTTTTTTTGCCATACTATACTATGACTTTTTTTTTGCCATACTATAAAGTGACATTTTTTGCCATACTATACTATGGCTTTTTTTGGGCATACTATACTATGACTTTTTTTTTTGCCATACTATACTATGACTTTTTTTTGCCATACTATAAAGTGACATTTTTTGCCATACTATACTATGATTTTTTTTGCCATACTATAATATGACTTTTTTTTGCCATACTATACTATGACTTTTTTTGCTATACTATACTATGGCTTTTTTGGGGCATACTATACTATGACTTTTTTTGGCATACTATACTATGACTTTTTTGCCATACTATACTATGACTTTTTTTTTATTATACTATACTATGACTTTTTTTTGCCATACTATACAGTGACATTTTTTGCCATACTATACTATGACTTTTTTTTTGCCATACTATACTATGGCTTTTTTTGGGCATACTATACTATGACTTTTTTTTGCCATACTATACTATGACTTTTTGGCATACTATACAGTGAAATTTTTTGCCATACTATACTATGACTTTTGACCAAACATTTACTTCACTTAAAGCTTAATTTATGTGTGATGTTTGAATAAAGTAAATGACACAAACGTGTTGTGTGTTTATCCTTACCCGTGTCTGGATGCCGGCCAGCGATGTTCTCTTCAGGCCCTGAACTCCAGGTCTGTTGGAGATCACCACGACGATCTCTGCAGAGCTGGATGGATGCTTGGCCTGCTCGATCAGAGCCTGCAGGTTGGTCCCTGAGACATATAGAGAGAGATAGAACCACAGACAGACAAACAGACATAATAACATATATACTAACATACATACATACTAACATACATGCATACATTCCACACTGGAATGTATGTACACGGATCTCCCAGGTGAAAGTCAGCAGCATTAACCACTGAGCTATTTTTTTTAACATACTATACTATGACTTTTTTGCCATACTATGACTTTTTTTTTGCCATACTATGGCTTTTTTTGGGCATACTATACTATGACTTTTTTTGCCATACTATACTATGACTTTTTTTGCCATACTATACAGTGACATTTTTTGCCATACTATACTATGACTTTTTTTTGCCATACTATAATATGACTTTTTTTGCCATACTATACAGTGACATTTTTTGCCATACTATACTATGACTTTTTTTTTTGCCATACTATACTATGGCTTTTTTTGGGCATACTATACTATGACTTTTTTTTGCCATACTATACTATTACTTCTTTTGCCATACTATACAGTGACATTTTTTGCCATACTATACTATGACTTTTTTTTTGCCATACTATACTATTACTTTTTTTGCCATACTATAATATGACTTTTTTTTGGCATACTATACTATGACTTTTTTTTTTGCCATACTATACTATGACTTTTTTTTTTGCCATACTATAATATGACTTTTTTTGCCATACTATACTATGGCTTTTTTTGGGCATACAATACTATGACTTTTTTTTGCCATACTAAAATATGACTTTTTTGCCATACTATACAGTGACATTTTTTGCCATACTATACTTTGACTTTTTTTGCCATAGTATACTATGACTTTTTTTTTTTACTATTCTATACTATCACCTTTTTTAGCATACTATACTATGACTATTTTCACAGTTTTTTTAACCATACTAAACTATGACTTTTTGCCATACTATACTATGACTTTTTGCCATACTATACAGTGACTTTTTTTTTGCCATACTATACGGTGACATCTTTTGCCATACTATACTATGACTTTTTTTGCCATACTATACTATGGCTTCTTTTGGGCATACTATACTATGACTTTTTTTGCCTACTAACACATACCAACATACATAAAAACCTTTAAGGCCCTTGCCTAAGGGTCCACACTGGATTCGAACCCGGATCTCCCAGGTGAAAGTGAGCAGCATTAACCACTGAGCTACACACCCTCTGTGGAGGTACCAACGATGAACATTCATCTCCATAAGTGGAGATAGATAACAGTCAAAAAGCTTTAAGGACCTTGCCTAAGGGTCCACACTGGATTCAAACCCGGATCTCCCAGGTGAAATTGAGCAGCATTAACCACTGAGCCACACACCCTCTGTGAAGCTAGCAATGATGAACATTCATTTTGCCATACTATACTATGATTTTTTTTGGCATAATATACCTTTTTTTGCCATACTATACTATGACTTTTTTTTTACTATACTATGACTTTTTTTGCCATACTATACAGTGACATTTTTTGCCATACTATACTATGACTTTTTTTTTTTGCCATACTATACTATGGCTTTTTTTGGGCATACTATACTATGACTTTTTTGCCATACTATACTATGACTTTTTTTGGCATACTATACAGTGACATTTTTTGCCATACTATACTATGACTTTTGACCAAACATTTACTTCACTTAAATCTTAATTTATGTGTGATGTTTGAATAAAGTAAATGACACAAACGTGTTGTGTGTTTATCTTTACCCGTGTCTGGATGCCGGCCAGCGATGTTCTCTTCAGGCCCTGAACTCCAGGTCTGTTGGAGATCACCACGACGATCTCTGCAGAGCTGGATGGATGCTTGGCCTGCTCGATCAGAGCCTGCAGGTTGGTCCCTGAGACATATAGAGAGAGATAGAACCACAGACAGACAGACAGACATAATAACATATATACTAACATACATACATACTAACATACATACATACATTCCACACTGGAATGTATGTACACGGATCTCCCAGGTGAAAGTCAGCAGCATTAACCACTGAGCTATTTTTTTAAACATACTATACTATGACTTTTTTTGCCATACTATGGCTTTTTTTGGGCATACTATACTATGACTTTTTTTGGCATACTATACTATGACTTTTTTTGGCATACTATACAGTGACATTTTTTGCCATACTATACTATGACTTTTTTAAACCATACTAAACTATGACTTTTTCCCCCATACTATACTGACTTTTTTACCATACTATACTATGACTTTTTTGCCATACTATAATATGACTTTTTTTTGCCATACTATACAGTGACATTTTTTGCCATACTATACTATGACTTTTTTTGCCATACTATAATGACTTTTTTTGCCATACTATACTATGACTTTTTTTTGGCATAATATACTATGATTTTTTTGCCATACCATACTATGAGGTTTTTTTTAACCATACTAAATGATGACTTTTTTTGGGCATACTATACTATGACTTTTTTTTGCCATACTATACTATGACTTTTTTTTTGGCATAATATACTTTTTTTGCCATACTATACTATGACTTTTTTTTTGCCATACTATAATATGACTTTTTTTGCCATACTATACTATGGCTTTTTTTTTGCCATACTATACTATGGCTTTTTTTGGGCATACTATACTATGACTTTTTTTTGCCATACTATACTGACTTTTTTTGCCATACTATACAGTGACATTTTTTGCCATACTATACAGTGACATTTTTTGCCATACTATTCTATGACTTTTTTGCCATACTACAATATGACTTTTTTTGGCATACTATACAGTGACATTTTTTGCCATACTATACTATGACTTTTTTGCCATACTATACTATGACTTTTTTTGGCATACTATACAGTGACATTTTTTGCCATACTATACTATGACTTTTTTTTGCCATACTATACTATGACTTTTTTTAAAAGTATACTATCACTTTTTTTGGCATACTATACTGGCTTTTTTTTTTACACTGTTTTTTTTAACCATACTAAACTATGACTTTTTGCCATACTATACTATGACTTTTTTGCCATACTATACTATGACTTTTTTTTTGGCATAATATACTTTTTTTTGCCATACTATAATGACTTTTTTTTGCCATACTATACAGTGACATTTTTTGCCATACTATACTATTACTTTTTTGCCATACTATACTATGACTTTTTTTTTTGGCATAATATACTTTTTTTTGCCATACTATAATGACTTTCTTTTGCCATACTATACAGTGACATTTTTTGCCATACTATACTATGACTTTTTTTGCCATAGTATAATATGACTTTTTTTGCCATACTATACAGTGACATTTTTTGCGATACTATACTATGGCTTTTTTTGGGCATACTATACTATGACTTTTTTTTTTGCCATACTATACTATGACTTTTTTTTGCCATACTATACTATGACTTTTTTTGGCATAGTATACAGTGACATTTTTTGCCATACTATACTATGACTTTTTTTTTGCCATACTATACTATGGCTTTTTTTGGGCATACTATACTATGACTTTTTTTGCCTACTAACACATACCAACATACATAAAAACCTTTAAGGCCCTTGCCTAAGGGTCCACACTGGATTCGAACCCGGATCTCCCAGGTGAAAGTGAGCAGCATTAACCACTGAGCTACACACCTTCTGTGAAGGTACCAACGATGAACATTCATCTCCATAAGTGGAGATAGATAACAGTCAAAAAGCTTTAAGGACCTTGCCTAAGGGTCCACACTGGATTCAAACCCGGATCTCCCAGGTGAAATTGAGCAGCATTAACCACTGAGCCACACACCCTCTGTGAAGCTAGCAATGATGAACATTCATTTTGCCATACTATACTATGGTTTTTTTTGGCATACTATACTATGACTTTTTTGCCATACTATACTATGACTTTTTTTTGCCATACTATACTATGACTTTTTTGCCATACTATACTATGACTTTTTTTTGGCATACTATACAGTGACTTTTTTTTGCCATACTATACTATGACTTTTTTTTGCCATACTATACTATGCATATTTTCCCATACTATACTATGACTTTTTTGGCTATAGTATACTATGACTTTTTTTTTTTACCATACTATACTGACTTTTTTGCCATAGTATACTATGGCTTTTTTTTGCCATACTATACTATGACTTTTTTGCCATACTATACTATGACTTTTTTGCCATACTATACTATGACTTTTTTTGGCATACTATACAGTGACTTTTTTTTGCCATACTATACTATGACTTTTTTAAACCATACTAAACTATGACTTTTTTTGCCATACTATATTATGACTTTTTTTTGCCATACTATACTATGACTTTTTTTGCCATACTATACTATGACTTTTTTGCCTACTAACATACATAAAAACCTTTAAGGACCTTGCCTAAGGGTCCACACTGGATTCGATCCCGGATCTCCCAGGTGAAAGTGAGCAGCATTAACCACTGAGCGACACACCCTCTGTGAAGGTACCAACGATGAACATTCATCTTCATAAGTGGAGATAGATAACAGTCAAAAAGCTTTAAGGACCTTGCCTAAGGGTCCACACTGGATTCAAACCCAGATCTCCCAGGTGAAAGTGAGCATCATTAACCACTGAGCCACACACCCTCTGTGAAGGCACCAACGATGAACATTCATCTTCATAAGTGGAGATAGATAACAGTCAAAAAGCTTTAAGGACCCTGCCTAAGGGTCCACACTGGATTCGAACCTGAATCTCCCAGGTGAAAGTGAGCAGCATTAACCACTGAGCCACACACCCTCTGTGAAGGTAGCAATGATGAACATTCATCTTCACAAGTGGAGATAGATAAAACGCCAAATTTCGTGGCCCCGCCCCTCTGACGCAGTAACACCGAAAGTCAGGATTTTGATAACTTTTCATGGCCGAGGCCTCAAGAACACACACGCCAAGTTTCAAACAGATAGGATGAAAGCTCTAGGAGGAGTTTGTTCAAATACGACCCCTGAAAATGACCCCAAAAACGCCAACTTTGAAACAAAATGGCACCGTGTGCTCGGGCCCTAATAAAGCTGCAAGCAGCGTTGGACCGGCCCTCGCACTCCCGCGCAACTCGACGGGCTGGCACGTCGGAAGGCACCAGTCGGAAAACGCGCGAGCCTTCAACGCTTTCAAAGCATTTCGCTCAATTGAACACACACATTAGCCAGAATTGGGACAAACGGTCAAATCTGACGGAGCACCACGGCCACATTCTTTCATCAAAATTCATAATTTTGATAACTTTTACTCAGGAAGTCTATATGAACACACCTACCAAGTTTGAAGTCAATTGGATAAAATACCTAGGAGGAGTTTGTTCAAATATGACCCCTTCTCAGCCAGCCTGAAACACCAAAAAACTGTGATTTTCATTGTCCATTTTAGCCCATTACTCCAAGAGACTTTTTTGTAGGTCTTTCCATGTTCTACAATTGGCCTGAGGTTTCAAAATTGTGTGTCCAAAATTGTGGCAGGGCTGCCTCAGAGAAAACATCAAGGAGGGTGCTATGGAGCAATTTCATCCTGCCTTCTAATTAATGATGCAGCTGAACGTTGCAACTTATTCGTCTTGATGACCACAAGAAGTTTCAGACAGCTCTGACAAAGTCCAGCCCAACAGTTTTGCCCTTAAAATTAACAAAAACGCTAAATTTCGTACACGTGGATCAAACCGTGTCGAGGGGCTCCTCCAACAACTGAAACGTAGGTGGCGCCGTAGAGCCATTTTTATACATCCATGTGCGAGACCCCCAAAATACGTAATTTTACGCCCGACTTTGGGGGGGGGGTGGGCAAATTTTCACACCTTTTCGAGTACATATAGGCCGTTGAAAATGCAATTCATTTCGTCCAAACGAAATCCAATAGGGCCCTGCACACAGTTCGTGCTCGGGCCCTAATTAAACTCTCTTTGAATCTTTAACAGTGAGTGAGTGGTCTTACCTATATTGTTTTTCCTGTTTCTTTTTCTTGGACAACACGACAAAGCATGTTCCTTGAACTTGTGCAGAGAGAGTTTCGGTGGGCTTGACTATTTTCATGCACACAATAACTGTACGTTTGTCTCTTTGCGAAAGCATTGTTGCTATGGTTTCACTCCTGACTTGTGTTTTAAGATATATGCCGGTGAATATTGTAGCAAAGCGTCCAAATAGGCAACAATAGGCCTGCTTGTAGCTGGATCCATCTCTCACTGTGCGACTCCTTTTTTGCTGTTTGGTACTTATTGTTTGCGCGATGTGCTGGTTAAGATGATCAAATTCAGGACATTGCAAATGGGAGTGTACATGTGCAGAGGAAAGGAGGCCCGTGTTAAACACACACACACACACACACACACACACACACACACACACACACACACAGTGGATTATGGCTGGCCCCAGGGGCTGCATCAAAAGATGAATACACACAACTGGAGCAAAGAATACTGAGCTCCTCTTTTTGTGCTATCACACAGTACAATATAGTCAAGAAGACATCCACTATAGGACCGTGTATAGTTTACATCATTCTTTTCATTTAAACACCTTGAGGTGCTGTCAGCCCCGCTCCCCCATGGGCTGATTTGATGCGTTGTCATGGTAACATACACTGTTGAATGCCACAGCGCCGTTGAATGTATTGTTCATGTAAGTGGCTGTGGGAGAGAGAGAGAGAGAAAAAGGCATAAAGCGAGGGAGAACGCTAACCACTCGATAGACTAAGTGAGGGACTTCATGGTTAAATATAACTTTTTTCCCCTCCTCCCGCCCCCTCAAAGCGATCAATATCCCATTTGTGGGTTTTAGGGCCTGCGTGTTCCCCAGGCTTTGGGCTCCTCGGCCCCACACTGCATCAATAAATTACATTTGCTTTCTGTGTCCAATTCCTCTTCAAGCTTTGGCAATCATAACAGAGGATTTCTCCATTTCTCGCACTCAGACGGCACTGATGCTCACTCGATGACTTCCCCCTGTTAAAATTTAATGTAAACACACTTTGTTTCATCAGCTTTAATTGCCATCGCTCTCTTTTGATGTATTTAGCAACGCCCCGACTCATGTTGGCCATGAAGAGCAGGTTTTCTTTAATAAGAGCTTGTATACATTTTTTTTTTTTGACGACATGTGCACGACAAGAAGATCATCTTCAGCGTCAGATCTGATGTAGTCAGCACACTTCAGCGGCAGTCAGGACAGCTTACATATTCAGCTTAAAGAAATTACCGAATAAGATGACATGGCGGTACAACTTTCACGGCGGTGAATAGACCTGCTTTTATGTTCTCCCTGCAGACGCCGGTGCACACCTATCGGAGGGTAAATAATATCCCTCTCTGTAGCACATAAAAGCACATCTAAGCAGGTGGCAATTGGCGGTGGTAGGTGAGCCAAAGCAGCAGAATTGTCGTATCATGCGGCAAAAGCGAGAGCAGATTGCACAGCGGTAGACTGAGTGGGCAACAAATAAATAGTCTGCTCTGTTCAGGGGAAAGTGTGTGTGATTGGTGGTTTATAGCGGTGGCACAGCAGAGTGGGCTAATGGACTGCAGCCAGCTACAGGGTTTCCTGCCTGAACTTTCATGGGTCATTATAGATATGTACTGTCACGTGTACGCTTCCTATGTTTTTCAGCCCACGGACAACTCCGGCAGTGTCTCCTTTCACTCGAAGCTGCTTAATTTGTCACCAAGAAAGGTCTTCTACCGCCAGGGAAGACCTGGAGCACCACTTCCAAAAGTGTCTTTGCAAGTGCCTCGAAGACCACGTTTTCATTTCTGCCCTCACGCACACCCACAATGCCGTAGTTCCCCCTCTCGGCGGCTTCCCTGTCTCTCTCAATCTTGGCGCTAGCAGTCAAGATATATCACATATCGTTTGGATCAGACGGCGTATCTATTTCCACCTTGTCCACTGAAAGCAACCAGCGTGCCTCCTCGACACCAAACAAACACAGGCCCTCCCTGCCAAACACACCCCCCCATCCGTGATTACCAAAAAGATGCAGCGTCGAGCCCGGTCTATTATTTCCAATTTCTCCTGGAGAAAGTTAATCTAATGAGCATTATCGGCAGCTAATGGGAATTATAATTAGTCAGATGCAGCAGATTATCTGCGCATAATTAGCTGTGTCTGTCAGCTCCAATTAGCATGACAGGAATTAGGAGACTTTGGAGTTTGTAGCAGGAGAGGAGGAGAGGGAGAGAGGAGGGCAAGGAGACGGAGCGATGGAAGAGGTGGGGAAGAGGAGAGAGAGAGAGAGATGAGGGAGGAGGAAAGATGGAGAGCAGAGGGAGGAGGGGAGGTGTGGGTGGTTTTGGCTCTGAGCACAACGTTGTACCGAGGAGAGGGGATGTGCATAGAAAGTAGGACTGGCACACATGATTTTTGGCGTGCACGAAGGAATGGTGTTGACGGGTTTCAAGGCAAAGGGCGAGGGTGTGAGGAGACATGGACATGTAGTAAGGTGTCCAAGCAGTTTAAGACACATTTAGGACCATTTTGACGCCCTCAGAGTCAGCGTAGATCAATCAGCAGCCACAAATGTTGTTGAAGTGTCCCTGAGCAAGACGCTGAACCGCTGATAAATCACTGAAAATCCCCCAGGATGACTGCGACAGCTAAATGCCGTGAGCGTAAATGACAGCTAAAAAATGTGACAAGGTTGAAAAACATTGCAAGCGAAGCTGAATTACACCATTCATTTTTTTTCTCTTTGGCACAAAACACTCAGTAAAGAGTGCGGCGGTTGAAGTTCTGTTGAATGAAAAGCCAAAATCCACAGTGACATGGAGCGATGAATTATTCAGCATCAAACCAAACTCTTCTTTTCATTAACTGATTAAATCAGCATCAAATTAAATGAATCCAAATTTCCAAAATATGTCTTAATCAGTGATGAGAGGGCTTTAAATGGTCAGTTTTTTGTAAAATCTATGCCTATTTCAAAAACGATCGGTCACTCCAGTCATTCCTAACGTCCACACTGGCACTAAAGTGCAACCCCAAAGTAAAAGATAAGAGACAGTCCTTGTTTGTCAAATTTAAGTTGTATATCGTCCAAAGTTGCTGCTTTGCAGTGTTCTTCCTGAGCTGTGGCAGCGGGACATTTGCCACAAAACAGCAACGATAAGCCAGGACAAAGATCTCAGACTGCTGACGCCTCATATTATGGCCTTATAGCAAGGACTGTCACTGCGTCTTTTACTGTACTGCCATACAAGGCAGGGATGGTCAGAAGCGGTGGAAAAGAAATAAATAAAATCGTTACCTATCCTTTTTTCTTTTTTTTTTAATTAAATAGCTTGATGCTAAATGAATGGAACAACCATTAAAACGTTAATAGAAATTGGCATCATTTATTTATATATTACTTTAATAGCACTAGCCTGATGAGCAAGAACAGGAAATGTGATTGGTTGCAATCTGCAGCTTCACCACTAGATGTCACTAAATCTTATACATTGGACCTTTAATTTTTTTTCACTTGCCTACCACATTTGGTGGTGCAACAAACTTAGGTTGAATAATCACACTGAAAATGGTCTCTGATAACCCCTGTGAGAAACATCTTGTTCTTAAACTGCGTCTCTGTGTTCACCAGATAGTTGTTGTGCTGTTTTGTGCTGGGCAGGTGGTGTACAGTGTCGTGTATCATCTTTCTTTACTGGAAACAGCTGCTGTTGAGTTTCGAGTTGAGAGCAAACCCCAGCTGAACAACGCCATAAACCTGCCTTTGCAGTCAGTGGAACGTTTAATGGAAAAATCTGCAATGTCACCTAAAAATCAAAACGCTTATAGCTCTCCGTAACATTAGGACTGTTCTCAATAACCATTCTCTGCCTCTGTTCACTGTCAGTTTTTCTGTTTCATTTATTGACTCTGTCTGTTCTTGTTATGTGGTTGATATTTTCCTACTAGACTGTTAACAGAGCGTTGCTCTGTGCTCAGCCACCTCAAAGGTTAAAAGAAAATGAATGTACTCCTCCGGTTGAACTGCAGGGTCGGGTGATAATCCTCCGCGGGCTCATCGCTACGACTGACACTTTTCACATTACACGTTGTTGATCCAAAAATATGGAGCCGAAACGTCCTTCCTCCTCCTGATAACCGCTATCGCGCAGGCATGTTCCGTCTAACTACGCGGAAATTGAAGAAACAAGCATCTTAAATCCTCGTGATGTCGCGTTCAGCGTACATTAAAGGGAACACAAATTTGTCTGGCGCTCTCGCAGCTAAACAAACTACTTAGTAATGTTTTTAATCAGGCTCATATCAACACACCAGCACCACTGGAAGCCCACTGGGAACTGTCTCAATGAACACATGCAGGAGGATACACAGGCAGCTAAATAGCTTTTGATTGAGAAAACACTGTGTTACATTTGCATAGATTATCTCTATCTATTTGACCAGGCTGCATGTGTCAGTAAAGCAAAGTCGGTAAATAGTTGTCAACAGCGAGCGGAAGCCTGGACCCGACGTATGTTAAACAGCGGCATAAACTCACGCGCGCACAAACACAGTTAAGCCAACATGGCTCGCCTGTAAACAAACATACCTGCACACGTGCTCACACACACGTTTGTGCACATAAAAGCGCGCAAGCACACAGGAACACTAGCGACATTGGATTTTGAGAGTGCGGAGTTAATGTGGTAGAACCTTAAGCTCCCCTTCTCTCGCTCTAGCTTGGGATTATCGATCGGGCTCAGCTCATATTTACCCACGAATGCACGACCCCGTGATGTGTATACTCACACAGATGAGCATACGCGCAAGCACAATCAGTCAAGCACACACGCACGCACAGCTGAAGCGACTTCATGCGTACGCGCTCATTTAATACCCAAACACGCGCGTCTCCAATCACCGCTCGAGGCTACTTTTCCTCCCCAACGACTCATGCGATGTCAGTGTGCTTTCCTGTCGCCCCCGACTGGCTTGCGTTGACGCCTTGCTTCTTTGACAGGCACACTGAAGCTGACAGCATGATTTGTACTGCAGCACAAACATGCCCGGCACCATCAATTCCCGCGGTATGGCTCGGAAACGTCTGGGAATGCCCGTGATTGTGTGTTTTACACTTTTAGGTTGAGCTGCAACGCGTGCAATATCTCACTCCAGAGCACTTTGTTCATTGCTGATGATGATTGTCATTTTATGCCTATCTCGTTGCCATTGAACGAGATAGGCAGTTAGCAGTGGCATTGCGATCAGTTGTGAGATAGTGTGTATTATCGTAATGTTTTAGAGTCTTGCCAGCCGACTGCAAGAAGACCCCGACCACAGTAGTTTACAGCAGTGCTCCCCAAGCCCATTTTTTCTGATGTGCTGTCACAGCCCTACCAGATCCGCTCAGATACACTTTAATTGACACCGCCTGTCATGTTTAAGATATCTATTTCAACCATTTAATATATATATATACTCTATATTTTTTTCATAAGAGTAGAGAAAGACAGGAAAGGCAAGGGTGAGAGAAATGAGGGATATGACACGCCAGACCTGCCAGAACCTGACACGTGGCACCAGAACCACTGCTCCTTATAAGATCACTCTTAGCTAACATTCATTCATTTTATCACATCTTCTGGCAGTTTAGTGCCACCAATTGAGCAGTTTCCCTGCATGTCGTTGGACTGTGGTAGGAAGCTGGAGCACCCTGCATCAGGCACAGCCAACTTTTGGGTTCAAACCCAGAGCCTTGCACCGACGTGCTGCCATGGTGCTAACTTAGCATTACATTATCCATTATTTTAATATTTAAACTATTTAAACTACTCTGCCGTTTGATTGGTGGTAAGACTGGCCTCAGCTTTTGGGTTATTGTAGCAGTATAAGTAAGCATAAGATATCAATGATTGGTATCAAATATTGCATTCTTGTGTTTAAGTCCGTTTTCTTTAAAACAAGAAAATTTGGACATATTTTACAATCAAATTCGGATTTATTGTATTGCACAGTCTTTCCACATACACACTGTCAACTGCAGAAGTACCTACAACTTCTACAAGTAGTCCAAGTACAAGTAGGGAATCACTGTTTACAAGGACTTCTTGAAATGAGCAAAACTCAAAAAAATCTTCTGTAATAAAAAAGTTCTGAGTGGATGTGGATGTGCTAATTAATACCGTAGTGATTAGACTCTTCAAGTGAGCAAGAAATGTTTGGGTTCCAAATGTTATGATACCAACATCAATGAAATATAATGTGTAATATAGAGATTAGTGAACTTGAACTGGATGAATAATCCTGATCCCTGTTTGTGTTTTTAGAAATTAAAAAAAAAAAAAAAAGACAGATCATGAGCTTAGAGGCGTTTGGCTTTTATAATAGATTTCCAAGATGAGTCTCTGGGTACCGTAAGGGGGAATTTACATCACCAGTCACAATGTTTGGGCATTTTGATTGGTAGGCGGGTGAGGACTCGCTGCAAATCGATTGGTGCCTGCAAGGGTGGGCATGGTTCAAGCTGCACTGAGCCTCACAGAGTCGAGTGTGTGTCTTCTGGGCAAAATCTGTGGATTAAGGGAGGCCTGAACTTGAAACAGGAAAGGACAGAGCAGTCAATAACACACTGATTAATGATAATGGCATGCAAGCCAGGGGGATAATCTTTCTAAGCTCTTTTTATCTAAGGACCGATTGACTGAAAACATGGAGGACAGAAAGAAAATGCACCAATCCCCAAGCAAACCAGGGGCTTCCAAACAGGGTAAATGTTTGTTTATGTCTTCAGTTTTCATAAGCATGAATAGAAATGCATCTGCTGCCATTGCAGGCTGCCATATTGAGTTGGCTTAAAACATGACTTGGACTTTGTGCCCAAGTTATTTGTGAACCCTTTTCAACTGGAATACTTTTTTCTTTTCCTTTGGGGAATATTAAAAGAAAAACAATTGTTGCATTGCCTCTTTTTTTTTTACCATCATATGTTATTGCAATATACTCCAATATTTTCCTCCAAATGTCCACGATTCCACAATCGCATCATCAGTCTGCACATCTATCAGTACAATTTTCTGTCACCTTGCTTCAGAATATGATCATAAAAGCCTTGCTTATTATAATAACAAATTCCTTCCTCCCATTGTATGCCCTGTTATCAAATGCATATTGACAGGGATGAAATGGAAATGATGGTTTATCCCGGCCTCTTCCCATCAATCTGGCCCATATGAGACTTGGAAGCTTTTCTCAGAAAATTTAAGAGGCACTGATCCTTGTGCTCAGTCCTCATCCACTTGCCTATGGATTTGCCACAACTGCCAACTAATTTATGCAGCCTCATGGACGCAATTATTCCCTATGTCCACAGTTGTGAAGAAGAGCAGGGACGCTGACAGTCTCAAGACGGATTGGAGGCCGCCTTTAGTGTTTATCTGAGGAGCTTGTCATCAGTGCGGGGGATTGGAGATGGATGTTCTGCTCTCGCCTTGTTGGGAGAGGCCTGCTGAGCTTTGTGAACTTGGGCCCTGTGGGAGGTGCCACCGTCCATCCCTCCATCTTTTATTCTACCATATCTTCATTTTTTTACCCTTTTGTGTGCTGTTTCCGTAATCTTGCTGAGTACTGAGCCTATTGGCCGCCCGGCCCCCCCATCCTCTTCTCTTTGCCTCTTTAACCCTCTATTTCATCACTTCTTCCGCCCCTCCATCCTTCTCAGTCTTGCTTTCAAGGGCCAAGCAGCGTCTCTCCTGGCCCCACACTTCCCATTCGATTGGCCCAATAGTTTATTCACTTCACCCAGACACAAAAGACATCAAGCTGACTGATCAGCGGGCAGGAGCCAGGGCACGGCTGATCAATGAGGCCTTGGGCAGAAGGGAGGCGGTGGAGGGGTTGCGTGGAGGGAGGATGGATGAAGGGAGGCGAGGGAGGAGAAGGGCGGAGGGAAGCCTGGACAGGTAGGCTGACAGACGCACAATCAGCGGACCAATCGATGGGAACTTTTGCTGAGCTCAGATAAGAGGGCGCAGCCCGTTCAGGACACACAAGCAGATCCTCACTGACAGGAGCTTTTGTTTCCCATGCTCATGAGCTTTATGCTGCTCTAGGTGACACCGCTGCAAAAAAAAAGGAAGCAACAAAAGGTGCAATTCAGGAAACGGCAAGATAGCATCTGATTAATTTGTTTATTTAGGCACTGGCCCTTCAAACCGTGTATTCCCTGAAACAGGTGTAGAAAATCTACTAATGTGGTGTGATAAATGCCCTTTCCATAATGAAATTGTGTGTATGAGTGTGTGTCGGGAGGGGGGGACCATCGATTGGGCGCCATTCATGGCTTTGTTTGTCTGTCCATCACAGTAATGGCACAGACAATATTGATTCGATATATTGGAAAACAATGGAGGTGCTGGAGTCTTTGCTGTTGTCTTATTTTACCACTTGAAAACACGAATTCACCTGTTAAGAGGTTTTTTCAAGTAACACCGTCTTGGGGAAAAAAAAGCTCGCTGGTATCCACTTTAATGTGTGATATCAAAGCTCACTAGATTTTTGTTACAGACCTTAAACATAACTCAAATCTAACTCTAATCTGATATTTTAAAGCTGCACTTGAATATTTTTTACATTAACAAACAACCAAATAACCATTTGTAATGTGGAAACGGGTAAGCAGATAAATCACAGCGGACTGCGGGTGGACACAGATTAGAGTGCCAGATACTTTCCTCAACGACTGGCGACGGAATTTGACTCACATTCAAATTTTCAAGTATTTTCCAACATGTTTGCCAATTATAACATGATAATATGTCGACGTCGATGTTCTTGACAGTCTTGTTACATTGGTCGAGAACCAGCCTATAGTGCTTTAAGATTCAGTGCCAGATGAAGTCACTTGACAACCATGCAGATAGAGAGAAATGTGGCAAATAAAAGAGACATTTACATAGCAAAGAGAGAGATAGGAGCCACAGCCCATTCCCACTCCTACTTGTCCTCGTAGTATGATAGGGTCATCAGCACAATCCCACTTTTTTCTTCTTTTTTTTTATCACGGGGGCTTTAACCTTCCCACTCTCTCTTGCCCTGTTACTCATGGGTGCTGACACACATTCAAACACACTAACATGCTGGGAGCTGATGGAGGAATTGTGTTTGACTGTGAGAACATTCGTCTTATACAGTGATTTGTTTTTTCTTTTTTTTTTGGAAATGGCTCTTCAGAAGCACAGCACACAAAGGAAATGTGTTGTATCTCATATGTTGTCATGTCATGTTGTCAGTAAAAGTGGCCTCATTTGGTGAATGTCGGGAATGACGTGCCTTTACATAGAACCCAAGGATCGACCTTGAGGAATGTAAAAATACATTTTCCCATTTGATTTTTCAGTCAAATTGGTTATTTGTCCACCTTTCACCATACCATAGAAATGCATGACATGCACATCAGGACCACATTCAAATGTGTGCCATCCCAACATGCCTGGATGGTTTCCCAGGCAAGCGTGCTTGTCCTCCTCCGCTGTGTGGTGAAATCTCGACAGAACTTGGATAGAAAGTGGCTTCCAGCCCAGCCGGAGAAAGGCACAGTGCGTCAAGAGGCTCGCAAACTGATCGATAGCGAGCTAATTGGAAAATAGCGTCAGGAAATGTGATAATGTGGCTGTTCGCTCTGGTCTTACTCCGGCTGCACTCCCCACCCGCCTTCCACCTCTTTCCCCACTCTCTCAAGGGTCGGGTATGGGTCCTTCAATCTAGTGGTTCTTTAATAAAGCCGGAGCCACTGCTCGACCCAAATGAGCATCACAGTTGCTCCAGCCACCGCATGCTTACAAGCACGTTTGTTCACACATACATGAGTGAGATGAGAACACAGCAAGAGACGCCGGTGAGATCATGCTCGATGTGTCAGTTCCCGCCGTTTGACAGATCTAGCTGCAAACCACCAACATCGCCTACAGACGCGGAGCAATAACATACAGGAAGGACAATCAGTGCAATCAGGCTGGCAGACAGGAAAGCTCGAAGGCGAGGAGAAAGAAAGGGGCATGCCAAATTTGCAGGGGAGGATATGTAAGAGAGGAGAAACCATTGAAGGGTGGCAGAACCCTCAGAAACAGAGAAATAAAGTTCCACAGAGGAATGAGTCATGAATAATCAGCAAGTGTCATGTCATAGCAGGAATCTCACATATATATAATGATTCTATTAAGGTGCTGCTATTGTGCGTGTTGATTCGGTGTCACTGTTACGGGTCCAGTGTGCAATTTGGGCTTCAGTATCTGGCCCAAGGACACTTTGACTATGACGACCCGCTCTACCTCCTGAGCCACAGGTGCCCCAGTGATGGTGATTCCAATGAAATAAGTTGATTTTCCTTTCGCTTTTTCAGAAATGGATGACTATCCCTGAGAACAGAAGGTTGAATAAAGTGGGAAGGAGTTGAGATAATGATGAAACAGAAAGACTTGGGAGAACAGATGAGGAGACTGGAAGCGGTGTGGGAGGGAGGGGGAGAAAAGAGGTCTCTTGTCCCATTTTACACTCAAGGGATCTCTACATGTCACCAGGATACGTTGTACTGCCAGGCATGACTGACAGTGATGGGCACTTTGGGCCTGGGATCCAGCGTTTTCCGCTCCTCCCAATTCCCTTGGCCAGGCCTCTCTATCGCTGTGACAAGATGGGGAGACGTCATGTCAGCTGAAGTGCGACAGTCTTTGTCTTAGTCTCACTCACTCACCCACTCATTCACTCACTTGCTCTTTTCCTCTTACTCCTCATCTCCTTACCAGAGTTTTCTCTACCTCTCTCACTTATTTTTTTTCTCTTGATTGTCTCAGCCTCATTTCCTAGTCTGTTTCTTTCTCATTCGTGTCTTTCTTCTTACTCATTTGCTCTTTGACAACTCTTCTGTTTTACGTCCTTTTAAGTCTGATTCTGTCCTTCTTTCTCTCTTCTGGTGCTCGTTCTTCACTCATTGGAGTGGCTGGTGGTCAACACCTCTTTGAGAAGCCACCATTTGCCTGCATCAAAGGCACTGTTTTTAGGACGCGCTGTAGAGATGCACAGGGCACCCCATGGAGCAGTGCTGTCACCTTACCTTTTTGCCGTCTACACCTTGGATTTCAGCTTTAACTCTGGGTCGTGGCAGCTCTAGATGTTCTCAAATGGCACCCTTTTTGTCTTTAAAAGCAAAGAGGAGGGTTTATATGACAAGTGGAGAGGCGATGCAAGGAGAATGATTCTTGTTTGCATCCGAGGAGAGATGCTGGATGTTGCCTGCAACAGCATATCATCAATACCGTGGACTGGTTTTAAACACAAACACTCATGCACACAATAGAGGGCAGAGTCACCTTTGCAACGGCGCACTTCAGATATACACTATGAATCATTGTTTAGCATGCCGTACTTTGTTGATATGCTTGGGTGGCAGCAGAGAAGTTCAGCTTGGTCACTGCAAAAAAAGGGCAACTTTCAAAAACAAACCAAAAAATATTCGGTGTCTAATCTCAATGAACCCACAAATACTGTAGAATTAGTGTATTCTAACTAATAAGTGCATTTTTCTTGATTCTAATGAAATACACATGACTTATTTTCTCAATATGTTGAAAAATATTCTTGAATAAGTCATGCTAGATCCATCATCTTGACATAATGATATGCACTAGGCATTATATTTCTTATATTTCTATATTTCTCTCTAGTTTCTTGATACTGCTACATATTTTTCTCTGTATGTAGAATATTTTTCTTAAAATTCTTGAAATAAGGCAAAAGCCATGGAATCCTTTATATCATATTAATGCTTAATAATCGGTGATCGTGACAGTACTAGAGCAGGAAATGACGAAGACTTGGTTAAATGAAATGCTTATTTGTTATACAACATGCACATGAGCACAACAAAACATGACAGCCTCAAGGTTAAAAGGCGAAAGTGAGACTTGTTCTACTTGTAATAAACTCATACTCACACAGATACGTATATAAATACACACACACACAAAGTAGTGTGCATGCAGCATGATATGAGGTGGTGGGAGTGTGGGTACAGCCGAAACTCAAAGGTAAACTGTATAACAATATATGTAATATATAAACATCTGATACAGTGCCATATTCCTGGGAAACAATCCGTATCAACCAGCGCAAACAATAATGGAACCGGGCATCAACTTTAATATTTATGCACTACTCAGTGATGAATCTTTCCCAGTCAGCAATAGCTTTTCTTTTTTGTCATATCTCTTTCGTGTATGGCATCCATCAGTACTCCTGTCTGCAGGACAGACAGGAGTGTGCCTATGCATTTCGGGTAGGTGAGGTGCAAAGTGTAGTAGCATGCCATTATGTACATTACGCTGTCAGCGATGTCCTCTTTTGGAAAGATGAGCTCAGGCACTGTGCCAATGGCCGGGATGCAGTTGGTCTCGCACACAATGACGACAGGGCTGAGGAGTGGTCTTGCCTGGAGGAAGGAGCTGGGGTCTTCTGCGGACTGAAACACAAAAAGATTGAAAGACTACGGTCAAGTAGTGGAACACAAGAAAAATTGTATACTGTCACACATGCATACATTTCCTACCTCAAGGATGTGAAGCATACGGTCACTTGCGTGTTCTAACTTCTTGAGTGGAGCAATAGATGATGGAAACATCTCCGGCAAAGCCTTGATCATGGCAATGGTTTGCCTTCTCACAAAAGGTCCCCCAGCTGTTCTTCAGCTCAGGTATGAAGTGGGAGTTTCCTTGATTGAGGATGTTCTGCGGTTCATCTATTATCTGCCACAGGAAGACAGGTAGAAAAATATCTCGAAAAATAAAATATCAAAGTGTAAACTAATGTCTTACTACTACAATCTTATCAAAGATAAGCTTAATGATTTGATTTGCTTACATGGATCCACTTCTCTGAAGCAGGGATATGCTTGAAGAATTTTGGTAGGTCGGTCCTGCTCTTTCCTAACATCAGAGTCAATGTAAGCCCATCTTACTTGGCATTCAAGGTCCAAGAGCTGGGCAACATCCTTCTTGTTGGGTCTGGGCCTGGATTTGTATAGCTCCTGCAGAACCTTGTAGTGTCTTGCCTTGTTCTGTGAGCTGTCAGTATTTTCAGGCCCTCCTGTTGAAATGAATTTACTATCACTGTTTCTACCATTACAGTTTTAAGAAATATAACAAAAAACAAATACCCAAAGTATAGTGAATTAAAAATGAATGACAACTCAATCATTTCAATATTTTTTTAAAATATAAAACTAAACTAAAGCATTCCCCGTTGTCAATACTAGTTGTAGTTTTAACACCAGAACACAATCTCAATATGTGCTCTCACCATCCACCTGTTCACCCTCTGCTTCCTCAGCTGTGGTGATTTTTCCAAGATTATAGTTGAAGCATTGGACTTGGTGTCATCAGCGGACGACTCCAGGCTGGTGCCCCGTCACCTCTTCCTCGAAGGAGTTGATCCCTGCTTCTTTTTGGTGAGTGTCACATTCTGGACCTTTTTTTTTTTTTAAAGGTAGTTTTCAAAAAAGGTGGTTCTTGACTGCTCCAGCTTTGTGTCTTTGTATACAGTATTGCAGGCTTACAAGATGTACACTTCTGCTGGTAACACGTTGGTCTCCTAGGTTTGAAGGGGTGGACAAAGGGGTTGAGGTAGTGGGAGCTGGCAGGCTCACACGTCCCAGAGGAGGTGCCTGGTTGGAGCTGGTCTGACTCTTCACCCTGAAAAAGACAAGCATTTATCATAAGTCAATAGCAGTGCACTAGAAACAACAACACCAAAAAGGCAATGCCTCACTGAAATTATGAATCAAAGCATGATCAAATCTCCACAATGTTAAAATTTAATATCACCTGATTAAAAACATGCTAAGCTGCTAAACATCTAATTGTACAGTGTTCCAGTGACCCCAAAAGTATGCTTTTCCATCACCCCCACTGTGCAGAGGGTGAGAACCTCCCGCCATGTCTCTTGGGAAACATAGACACTCCAAACATCTTCAATGCTCCAGTCCAGGAGAATGCAACCACACAAATGAATGGCCACTAGAGGGAAGCAAACAACCGCGGCAGGAACAGGTGAGTAACTGGTACCATTACCCCCATTTTTTTTTCATCCATGACGTCCTGTTAGCTTTCGCACCCTCTGACTGACTGATAATTTGGTGTTTGTTCCAGTGGGTGAAACTAACATTGACAAAGGGATGAATTGGAAGTTTGCCCGTTGTGTTTTATTTTGAAATGTACCGGATGCCCTGTGCGCTTTACTTCCTGTGTTGGGCGATCTAATCGTTGGGCAAAATAGACCGCACAAAAAGTCAAACGCACAGAGCATTTTCCAAATAAAACACAACGGGAAAACTTCCGATCGTAGATCATCACTTTGTCAATATTAGTTTCACGTACTGGCCAACCTCAGGAGCCAGATAGAGCAGGTGCTGAAGAAGCATTCGGAAGACACATCAGGACACCTTCAAAAAGAAGTAACGGATGTATTTTTCAGTTTTGCTGACCCATTCACAGGGGTTCCAACAACATTTCAACAGAACAGTGTTATGAGGAAGCAGTTAAGCATTTTGGACGCAGACGAAATTCCAATTTCCAAGTGTCAATTTATAGTTCTGTGCCAATGTACTAGTTTATTAAAGCATACACCACAACAATACATACTTCTGTTGTTTCATTGATAATGAAACTATGATGCTGCTTTGTAACTGTTAATATTCTAGTTTCAAGCATGTACTTACTCAGAATAGGTCATAAAATCTGAGTAACTGTAATATTTTATTTAGATAATTAAGGACCAAACAGTCTAAAAACTGCTTACTAAGAATATCAGACAAAAAAGAAGCATATATCCCCTTGATCTAAGATATTTCATCTTACTTAGGTTTCAGTTTTTGCAGTGCTCCAGAAGAACAAGTTTGTACGACATGACCTCACCTGAAGCACTACAGCACTGCTGTTATCTGTCTCCTGGCTGCATCTTGGAGACGGTGTTGTCGTAAGGGCCAGGATATGCTCGAAAAAAGTGTGAAGAAAAATCTTTCACACTGAAAGGTGAGGTGAGAAGCAGGCCGTCATAGAGGGGGCAAGAAGCGATATCATAAATACACGAGTACATTTACAGACGGTTACTTCTGGAAGCATCCATAGTGTTGCACTCCAGTGTCTGCTCATGATAGAAATGATTAATAGAAAAAGAAGACGACCAAAAGAGAACTTAAGGGAAAGAAGTTCAAAGCTTCTGCACAGCCAGTCACTGTCAGGTGGATGGGATTAGCCATAAATGTATTTTGATGTATCATAATACATCATCAAATTCTGACATAGTAAACATTTAACTCACATGAAAGATCAGCTGTTTCCACTCTGACAGCCTCTAGCGCTCCCATGGCTCTATAATACATTCAAGATCGCTCCTCACAGGTTCGATGTAGCCCTTCTTCCTCGTGAAACCAACAGAAATGTCATGTCTACATTACTTTTCACAGTTTGAGGTTCAAACCTTCTCATCTTTGAGGTTCTAATCTTTTAATTGCACCATCCTATTGCATCCTCAACTCCTGGTTTTCTCAATGATCCAACTCTTAATAATGACATAACGGTAGTGGAGCTTTCATCCATATTTTATTTTGCAGATTTACTGAAAATCTGGTTAAAATATGTGATAGACATGTGATGGGATGGAAACACGGCTATTATCACATTGGTTATTTTAAAAAGTCACCGAGATTTTTGGACGCAGCACACTCATTTTTGGCAAAATGATGTCAGGGTAGGTTTTTGAAGCCATGTAACCATCTGACAGACAGTTCTAATGGACGATCAAGAACACTAGAAAAGAAGCCTCTTCAAACTTTCAAACTTTGGCACAATTGTCTGAAAGTCCAAATATTTCTGGATGCTTCTTGATTTCCAACATCAGAAAGCTGTAGGTGGAGGGGTTTTTTTGGAAAAAACTGACAAGCACTTAATTTTCAGGCATAGCGAGCCCTTATAATAAGGGAGGCATGCAGACTAAACGGTTGAAAAAGACATAAGAGAAGCAGCAGAGGGGATTATTACGACAATAAACTCCATCGTAGACTATAAACTCATTGAGCCGACGCAGCAAAGCGGCGTCTTGACTTTTCTTCCTGAAACTTTAACATGGCACATCAAATGTGCTTCTTGAAGAATGTACGGGCTGATGTTAAACAGCTTCAAACTATCCAAGACCACCATTGCTATCTTTGCAGCAGGCAGCAGCAACTTTGAGAACCTGGAACGAAAATAAATGATGTATTGTTAATTTTCGTAATTTCAGAACTAAATATGTCTAAAGCAGTATCGCCTCAAGAAAGTTCTTGACACTTTTCCATCAGTGAGAATTGCATTAAGCTTCCCTTTTACCTTTTTTAATCACCGTGGAGCCCTTATCAAGTGGGCTGCACCTGAAAAGCAAGTCTCCGCTTTTCTTCTTTGACTATCTCGGCTTCAACAGCACCATTCATTTTGCTGTGAAGACAAGCCAATCTTGTTTTGTGTGTTCCTTTCCTAAAAAGCTGCCTGGCTTACCTGTATCTCCAGCTTCATCAACCTCCTGATGAAACCCATACTGGCCCTTCTGCTGATAAGGTAAGCCAGGCAACGAGATATATCCATCATTCACGTACTTAACGCACACACACGCGGGCACGGGTACACGCACACACACACACACACATACTTACCTGCGAGTGTGTGTGTGTGTGTGAGAGGGTGGATTTGTGGAGTGGGGGGTATACTATAACAAGATTAGGATTAGAAATGTGAATGAAATCACACCCTCTGCTGCCACCCAAGTAATCAAACGGTCTCAAACAAAAGAGCAGTTCATTTAGTGCCACTAATTCCTGCTTGGTGGCTTCACAGCATTGCAGTCTCATTATTCTATTAACCCCCCACACCTCCTCCCATATCCACACACACACACACACACACAAATGCACAAAACCTCATAAATTGTGTTGTGGGACTGCTGCCAAAGCGGAGCCTGGGTTCAGCTGGGTAGTTAATCATCTCCTATAGCATGTAATTCGTGTAAACAATGTTTGTTTGCGCACCAAGAGAGCGCGTGCCCCCCTAGGCTCTAGTTAGCTGTGATGTGGCGGTGTACCTGGGAATAGTAGTTCATGTGCGAAAGGGCCAAAGGTTGCAAGGTGTTCATAATTGACTCCCTGTGCCAAGTAGGAGTGGAAGCATGGAAAATAACTCGCCGGCCTGAAATCGGTTGTCATGACAGTGCTCCTGGGGGGCAGAGTGGTGCGGAGCGTGAATATGAACAGAGAGATTAATTACGCTCAGGAGGAGAGGGTTGATGCTTGTGTGGGCAGGTGTATACATAGTGTATCGCTCGTTTGTATGTGCGCGTTGTTACATGAACTAGCATCGGTCCATCGGCGCTTGCAAAACTGCGCAAAGCGTCAGACCTTTTGACTGCGTATAACGCGCCTCATCTCAACGTTGCCATGTCAAACCCACCAAGACCTTTGAATGATGTAACTTCTTCTTGGTTGGTTTCCACGGTCACTGTGTACACAAGGTCATTTAGTCTCTGATCAATAGCTTCTATCGAGCATACACCACCCCCACACCACCCCCTGTTTCTGAAATGGCCGTTAAATCGATGGGAACAAATGAAATTAAGCTCCTGGGCGGCTCGGAGGAGCAAATGATCTTTCTGTGATTAATAACACACTGTAAACGCATCTGTGCTGGGCATATCACATCAGAGAGTATTTCCTTGCCTCGGCTTGTTTCCTCGGGGTAAGACTAAGAGAATAAAGCTGTGGTAATGATGTTTATCTGGGGAAGCACCATTTGGTAGAACGCTGAAACAAGAACAAATGGTTTTGTTTGTACAGATGTAAGTATGTTACTTTTAGAGACTATCTTTATGAAGTTTGCAGAGTACCAAAAACCTTGTCATATTAGAGGAAAGGAGTCAAGCACCTTGGGGATGTTAGGGCTGTTTTGCCCAAACGGTTGAAACATTGTTTCCTTGATAGATTAACAAATATATTAGGAAATTAAAGAAAGGAGTTTGTGCTTTGAGGTTGTAAAAGGTTTGTTTACACGTGTTTGTGTTCATTCATCCGTGTTTCAAACATAGAGTACTAAATATACTTTCCTCGTGTTCATGCCAATGGAAGAACATGTCAACAGTGCAACAGTGTTTCTTTGAACAACAGTGGAGCTCTCTGGCACCAGGGGATACGATATATATATACCTAGCTATATATTAGGCTTGTGGCTGCCCAGCTACCTGTTAGTTGAATCCATTTATTGTTCGGTCTCTGTAGCATAGCATATCACCGACCTTATCCTTTTACTTTAGTTCTTTATGTAACTATGGTGCTGTTGATGATACATTTATTACTTGCATCAGTTTTTTCCCTCACACAGCTTTCCCAGGTCCGGTGCTTGCTGTGTCCTCAGCAGTCGGTATACAATAATAATACATCGTTGATGCCGAGGCATGTTTGTGCCAACCATGAGAATTCTTGCCAAGGCTGAATCAGGCAGAGGCTAGTCAAGCTATGTTGAATTGCTCTTTAGGAAATTTGCCTGGGGCGTGATTTGTGTTTTTTTTACCATCATAAAGCATTCTGTTCTGGGCTTTTGGTATAGTGCTTTGGAAACAAGAAGTGAACAAGGCATTAGTTGCCCGCCGTTCTCTGTGGTGAAAGATGCATGATTTGGGGTGTATGTCCAAAAGGCCCAAGTTCCTACAACAAGGCAAGTTTTGAGAACCTCGAGTGAACAAAGTATGTCTAACGTCTAATATTTGAACATCCGCTTGAGTGGATGCGGCCATTTCCCAGCTTAGCGTAGTTGAGGAAATGCTTGATAGAATCAAGGATACAGGGTAACTCTTGTTACTGATGCAGCTAGTGTGTGGACCTTGGAAACTTCACTACTCAATCAGTACAGATTGAATCACTGAATGTCTCTCACTTAGTGTCTCTCTTTTTAAATGCCATCATCATTATCACTTCATTAAATCAGAATAGTCTTCCCATGAATTTTCACAAGCAATTGATTCAGCCGCTGGTTGCCAAGAGAAATGGCATGGCCTGCGGATTTAGTCCTTTGAGGCATCAGGGTCACCACCCAATGTGTAGTTTGCTTTGCTTTTTTCTTTCAGACATACTGTAGAACCTCTCTCTTTCTGCAGCTGCACAGATGGGTTGTACTCTTTTATTCATTAGGGCTTCACTAACTTTGATCTGGCTTTGCTTTTGCAGCATGTGTCAGATCGAGATGGTGGGAGAGTAGGTGGGAGGGAAAGAGCGGTGAGGTGGAAGCAGAGTGGGAGGTTGTCCTACTGGCCAGACACCCTAACTGCTCCCTGTGCCTCTTTTCTATGCTCCTCAGTTCCTCTGGGCCCTGTGTGCTTTCTATTATGCATGAGTGTCATAACCAGTACAGTCGATCTGCTGGCCACAAACGCAGAGCGGACATTCCCACAGGTGTTGAGGGGGGACTTTGTTTGATATACAAAGAATAACTTTGATTTTGTTTTTACAACAGTGCCAACTTTAAACGGGGGAATTTGAATCCCTGAATGTTCATAATTGCCACGTTAAACCATGCGCCCCTTAGTTACTGCTGCTACGATCATCAGATTTTTCCAAATTAGCACGGCTCAACTCAAAATTCATGGCCATTTTTGAAACAATGGGATTTCATACACGGTTCTTTGAAAATGAATTTGATGGGTACTTACATGATGACTCTGGATTGTGCATGACTATGACTGCAAGACTAAAAATAGAAACAAAGGAGCACCATTACTGCAGGTTAGAGCTAGTTATCCTACCGTAAATAGAAACATTTTGCATATTTATCTTTTGTGCAATATGTAGCACTTTTACATGTGGAACGATGTGGATGAACCATAGACGGTAAGAAAAATGGACCTAGTCTTTGTGGCATCACCCACAGGTTTTTTAAGAGCTGTTGTGAACCTCAGAGTGTGGCGGCTCTGGCCATCGCCATCTAAAAGTGGCCGAAGACGTAGCTCATGGGTGCCCAAACAAGCCACCTGTCAATCACTGCAGCCGCTCACTTATCCATCACTTTAAAGCCTTAAACTAATTCAAAATAAACAAATAATCTCAATACAGCTGTCATGAGCGAGAAAATTAGCTATAGAGACCAAACAAATAAAAATAAAAAATTGTACCAGGCGGTAAATCTGTTCATTTCTGCTGTGAAGTTGGACACTTTAACATAGAGGCTTATGGAGACTGACTCCGCCAGGAGGAACAGCAGTTTTTATCACATGTCAGGTAAATTTCCCCATATTCAATGTAGTTACTACATAATGCTGAACTCTGATATAGTGAGGTAGCAGTGGACATGTCCGTACTGAACAGAGCTTTTACTAACACAACCCGTAAAGCCACACGATAACGTCCCTTATGATATGCTAATTGCTAATATGCTATTTGCTTCGGAAGTAACACTATGTTACTACTGTAGGTGGTATGGCGACAGCACTTTGTCTATGGAGTGTTGTTCTTTCAGAGCCTCATAAATAATGAAATGGATGAGGGTGGAATTCTATTTAGTTGCTTCAGGGTCCTTATTTTTCAAGGTAGCTGACTGTCAGCTCATTAGGACACTAGAATAGAGCTGAGGCATTGCTAATGTTATTAAAAAGGGTCTATCCAAAGCTACGATTGGACTATGTCTGGGAGAGAGTTTAGTGAACGGTTAATAGACCTCAGGTTGGCAAGAAAGCATGCAAAGATTTCAGGTTTCAGTTTTTTTTTTTCAATAACCCTCCAGCAGGACGGTAAGAAATCTTATTTCTGCCCTCAAAAAATGTAAGACGATGTTCCCATTCAAATACTAATTATTGCCCTGATCATTTATAGTGTATTCTGCCTGTTTGCCTTCCTGTGCTGTGGTAGGGCCTGGAAGAGAGAAATGGTTTTCTTCTGTGCTCTAAGCCCAAGCCCATTTATTAAGGTGTGTTTATCATTCATAGTGACCCAGGTTAAGTGTCCTGAGAATTATATTTAAGGCTGCGGGTCCCAGTCGGCAATTAAGTACAATTCATTACAGCAGACACACAGCCCTACAGGGGAAAATGTAAGAGCCGTGGCAAAATACTGGAGCAAGCAGGGGAGAGGAGGCAGAGGAGAGAGAGTGTGAGATTGATATAAAAAGGGAAAAAAACAGGAGGGATGTGTGTAGGAGGGACTAAATGTGAGAAGAGAAGGAGATTATTTGTGTAGAAGAGGTGCGCATGGAGGACGGAAGAGTATTAATATGAAGAAGATTCTCTGTCGAAAGAGTCGGATCAGAAGAAAGAGCGGAGATGTATTTAGCAGTGATAGATATCTTGGCTGCAGCCTCACCTGATGGTGTGGTCTGTCAGCGTCGGCGCTCCTCACACAGAGAATTTCATGCCTTTCATTTGTTGCATTTTGATGTTGAGAGCGTAAGATGTTCTGGTGTTTTCACGCCCCGCAGAGTGCTGCTCCAGTGCTGACACTTTTTTTTTTGAATATTCGACCCCCCAGCTGGCAGGGGTGGACTGTTCAGAAAGCCTTTTTTTTTTGTTTATGATCTGAAACAGACCTAAAGCACTTGAACTAACTCAATTACTCATTTATACTCTCACTCATCTTTTGAGTAAGCAACCGACGTGTGGATTCCAGCAGTGGCCAGTGCGGCTGTATCGACTGCCCTCGGGTACTATGGTATAAGCTGCGTTCAAGTTTTTAAAGTAATAGTTTTTTATCCGGGGAAACGTCTGTGGCTGCATTATGTAACACACTTGCATAGGCGCTACCTCCGTCGACGTAGACTCACACAGCCAGATTTGCGGAGCGTTTTGAATCTAATTTGTCACATAACCTGCACTCATGCGAGTTATTTATGAAACCGGCGCCTGGAAACAGCCTGGAAGCGCACTTTCTGCCATGTGAGGTTCACTTTGCATGTTAAGTGGCGAAGTTTATTGAATGTGTGGGGGTTTCGGTATTCTCACTAGTGAGCATTGATTTGTAGACGCATCAAACCAACTCTCTCAAAAAAAAAAAAAAAAAAAAAAAAAGCCCCCTAATTATATTTCAAGAAGCTTGTTGTAGCTCCCTCATTTAGGGAACTTCGCCAACTCGAAATGTTTAGTATTTATTTATTTATTTACATATTTGATGTTCGATGTTCTGAATGTTAACAGCTGAGGTTAAACTTGCCATGCAAGGTAATGTAGAAGTTGGCCTTGAAGTTAAACTCCGGAGGCCCAAAGTTCTCTGCCGCAATATTTCCAATTCAGTCCTATGTTCAACATAATGTGAACGGCGCCATGGGTGTGAGGGGCTATTCATTTTACTCAGAATGGGATCAATGAAATCGAGCTCCCCCGTGGAATCTGAATTGGATTGTATGTACAGCGCCTTTATTGCACCAATCCAGCCCAAAAGTAAACAAAACATTAAAATGAAGAAAAATCTTAATTCAATACAAGCCGTGTTCGTCTATTCATTTCACAAACGTCTTGTGAATTATTTGAACGCTCCATTGATCTCATTGTAAATGGGCTTGAGTGTATTCATAGAGCGTTCCATGTGATAAAAAGATCGTTTTCTCTTTCAGAAGCGTTGTTCTTCTAGAACTTACTTAGCTCCCACTCCAAAGGCCCTTTTGGGTGACTATGAAAGGGAAGTGTATGAGACCCCATGGATTATTGCGATACAAAATCATAGCTAAACATACAGTTCATGAATACGCCACTATTCATGAATGTCAGACTTTAAATACCTGTTTTGCAAACCTACCACCCCTTCAATCTCCTCCTTCCTCCCTTTTCTTCCTTTTCCCTCACCTTCCTTTCGCCGTCTCCTCGCCATAATTATTCATTCATTCAGCTTTCTCTTTGCATGCACATTGGCTAAGAGGTGCTGTAATCATTTTTTTTGATAGAAGGCATTTTCTCCTGTAATCCAACAGAGCGTATGCCAGGTCTCACTCTGGGTCTTTTCATATGGAAGCAGAAGAGGCTGTGCCTCGGGAGGCTTAGCATTCTTAATCTGAATGGCTTTTTGCATTTCCTCCGCCGCCGCTGTCAGCATCGCATGCCCCTCTTGACAAAGTGCCACACAAACATGTGCTCCAAAGCTCTTTTTCTTACCTACAGGTTCATGTTTGTAGAGATTTTCTGCTCAAAGTATGCTGCTGATATTGTAATGTAGCTTTAATAAGTGAATTTTTCTCTTGACGCTTAGTAATAATTTGGCTAACAAGACTTAGCGTCTGCAGTCATGCTAGCAGCTCTGCGAGGCTGTTCTTTGTGCTAAATACTACTGTTGATATACTAACATGCTTTGGGTACATTTAGACAGGATTAGGCGCTGTGCCGTATTGCTGCAGGGCTAGGTAGGGTTTGTGGGGTTTGGGTGGTGCTGCTGTGGTGGTGTTTCCATTTGTCTTGATGTAACCACTGTGACAACTATCAGGAAATAACTTCTTTTTTGTTGTTGTTGTTGATTAACCGCCTTTATCAACGCTGCTCACTCGTGCTCATTCACCGTCCATGTCTTTCAAACGAAACTCGGCTCTCTCCCTCAAACCATCAAATCAAAGTTAAACTTTTTCGTGTCACTATTTTGCAGCTTAAATTGGTACATGAACTAAACTAAGCCAGAACACTACAGGTAGAGTTTAGTCCATGAATCCACCCGGAGAGTCAGAGTTTTAGAGACACTTCAGGCTGACTGTGGACGGTTTGACCGGTCTGATCGTCTGATTGGGAGCCGTAGTGTGACTGTCAGGCTGTGTTTTTCCAAAAGTTGGATCCAGCTTAACTTCTCCAATGTAGGTCACTGCATTTCTTTCTTTTCTTTTTTTTTTATGGCGGACCATACCACCGCAGACAAAACACACTACTCAAATGAATGATGTTGAGCAACGGTATAATGTTTACCACATTATGTTCATATGCTAATATTTCCTAATTAGTACTAAACACAAAGTACATCTGAGGCTGATGGGAATTTCATTAGCTTTGGAGGTGTTTAGTACTAAAAAAAAGTCCAATAACTCTTGAGACATTTCACTCAAAACAAATTTTGACAACTTGGACAGATTTTGGCAATTCAAGTAGTAGTTGTAGCTGTTGAGATATATTTCTGGATCAAAGTTGTGGACTGTCTGATGTCGCTAGAATGACTCAAGATGAATCAGCTTTACATTTTACTCTCTCTTACAGTAAGGACTGTTATTCGGAACTAAACACCATTTTTCTCCAAGTTGCAATTGCTGAACTAGACACCCACACAATGATTAAACAGTACTGTTCTTGTACAGTGCAGTCCACATATTGGAGGCTGTCATTACAGATGGCATGGATGACTGTCTATATTGCTTTCCTGCCATGTACTTCTTTGCAAAAGGCTGAGGTAGCAGAGGAAACATGGCTAACAGGTGTCTGACTTTGCTTCTTAAATGGAAACAAAGCAGCTGGTAAAACAATAACGATGTCTGCAACTGTCAGAAATGTCTCATGTTTCACGTTTACCTCTCGGCAAAGCGCGGAGAGCTACTATTAGTCCGTGTTGTTGAGGCTGCAGTTCTTTATTCAGCTGTCCAGGCTACTACCCGCCTGCTCCTGTCGCTGCCACACATCACTTCAGGAATCTGATGAACTGTACCAACCTCAGATTAACCTCCAACCCCGTCTTTCTTTTTCTACAATCCCAGACCATCACTGGAGGTGAGTCATGCACTCACACGCTTGGCGCATGGGAAAACTACATAGACACACCTACACACTGACTCTCCACACACACACACACACACACATGCAGTACAGTGAAGTTGCTCATTGACAGGGTTATAGAGAGGTTTAAAATCCACCTGCCCTCCACTGTCAGACGGGCCCTGCTAAGTCTGGAGTTTAATAGACTCGGGCAGGCTGTGCTCTTCTGAGGATATTCAAGTGCACTCTTAATTGTAAGAAATAGAAATACAATCTGAAAGTTCTTATCCTTGAAACCATTCACTAATATGAAGCTTTAGAATTAATATAGAAATACTTTATGGCAGTTATTATAAGACTCATTTAAATGGGTGGCTTCAGTGTCACTGCCTCAACCTGACCCCTCAAATCCAAGCACAGTCTAAAGTCTCTATATCTGAAGGGTCTTTTTGAAATTTTAGCTAAATATATTGGGAGACTAGAATGACTTGTCTTTGGCTGTGTGTAGCTAATAATATACACACAAACACATTTGACACAAGTTTAAATATGAATACAGCAAATCTAATAGAGTAAAAGTATCTATTTTTAAGATTAGCGTCACTACCCACGTCCCTCGTTAGAATGAAGATCAGTGAAGAATCGGTGTTGGCAGAAGTGCAATCTGTGGTTTGTGTGTTAGCATAGATCATTAACTGTTTTCCCTAAGGGGATAAACAAAATATCACATTCTTATTAGTACATGCTTGGCAATCAGATGAATTTATTCATTATTTGCTTCTTTGTATATATTTAGACCATACCAGATTGTTTATTATTTCCTGCTGTACTTCACAAAGTACTCCTGGTCTCATTTAATCCGATCGCAGCCGTAGTTTATGATGTCTGTGTGAAATCATTATTCAAGGAAGCGCACATATTACTTTAACTGTGCTGAATAATAAGAGGTACAGTGTCTACTGAGGCTTAAACCACAAAGTTTTTTGCATTGGACTTCGGCTTCGGAGCAATTATTTATCCTCAGTTTTTCTATTATTAGGACAGATATCAGTTTCTGCGAGTTACTTAGCTGAGAGAGGCAGGAGAAAAAATCTCATCTCAATTTTGAGATGCGACTAGCAGCAATGTGATGAATCAGAATTTGATCATGAACTCAGGATCTTTGCTTCACTTACTCTTATTCTCCCCAATATGTGGACCCAGTAAACATGGAATAAAGCTGCAAGAACAGCGCAGTATGTATTAGGTTTTGTTGAAACTGTTTGAGAGAGGTGTTGATTCATCTGCGTGATCATTTTGGAAGATGTAGTTGTGGCGGTGTTGTGTATTGCACTATACTGACTGGTGTTTCCATTATTTTGTACAACCCATTTATAAACATTTGGATAGTTAAGGAAATAGTTTGACATTTTGAGTAACATGCTCAATCCAGTGCTCATGTCTGTGTGGTGAATATGAAGCTGCAGCCAGCTTAGCACAAAGATTAATAACAGGGAGAAACAGCTATCCTGGCTCTGTCCAAAGGCAATATCTAGATGTGATGTACTGGACTATTTCTTTGCTGTGTGCACTGAAACTCGGTTCAAGCTAGCTTGTTTGCGCTTGTTTCTAGTATTCATGCCAAACTAAGATAACAGGCTGCTGGCTCCAGTGAATTTAACGCACACATACGATTGATCTTCTTACTTAACTCTGCAAGAAAACACGCATATTTTCCAAAATGTCAAACTATTGCTTCAGGCAGGTTGCTCTTACAGAACAGCAGTTCGTGCTGACTGCAACTGCACTACGTTTTCTTACACCGAAACAGAACCTAGACAGTATAAATATAGATGCCGTATCCGTCATGTCACCCATAGGTTTCTGAAGAACTCCATGTGAAGCTCAGAATGCGGTGGCTCTGGCCGCCTCCTAAATCTATCTCCTGTATCGTCAGTGGAGCTGAGGCGGGTGGAATGATAATCTGGCTGCTCAAACAAGCCACCTGTACTGTAATAGCACCCACCTGTCAATCAAAGTGCCAAGATGTTAATTATGCTTAACTTTAAGCCTTAATGTATTTGGAAAAGGGTGAGTTAAATAGAAGTTCAGACTCAGTACAGTCGTCATGAACGGTAAATTATTCCCCCCCCATTGAAAAGTTCCATTAGCCATTCCTTTGAATGGTGTACCCAAAGCAATATAGTTCTAACCATTAAAACTACATGATTAGACCACACCATTATAGCTAACAGTTTGTTCTTGCAAATCGATAACGACTGATTCAAAGTCAAATGCTTATAGAGCTTGGTACATCTTGTTCAAACTTTACAAGTAAACTGTAAGAAGGATACTGTTTGATGGCTTTGTATGAAATGTTTTCCTTTTATTTTTCAAGGTTCACCCTTGCTGGTCTCATTTGAACTTTAGTTGGGCGCCTTTGTAGTAGTTCAGTAGTTACAAGCCAACTCCTCTACCAAATGAATAATAGGATAGACACTTTTTTTTTCTTCAGAGGGAAAGAGTGACTCTAAGATGACTACATAACCTTCACACAACCAAGGTGATTCTGAATTGTCTCAACTTCAGCTTCAGTGTTGGGGATATTTGAGGTAGATATTTTAGTAAGTATATAAGTAGTTTAGAGTAACCTTTGTGGATTTCCATTACTATTATTATTATTTTTGATACTGCCATTTTACCTCTTTAGAATTCCAAAGGTAAATGCTGAAAACATTCCCCAAGGACACCTGGCAGAAGTTAAACCTAACAAATATGCAATAAGCTGAGACATGAAATGAGATTAGAGCACCTTCATAATTGTCCCCCACAATGAAATCAGGAGAGAGACTATGGATCGACCCTGGTGCGTCCATCCAAATGTCACGCATGATAGTGATTGGATTTTAATAAAACTTTGTTCGGGAGGACTGGGCGATGGCTGTCATCGCTTCATTGTGGCATTTTACAAATTACACTGATTAGCCAAAGTGGAACCGTCCATATTCACTTGAGCGGCATACACAATATCTTGGATGGTGCTGTAACTGTTGTCACAGAAGGAGTTCTACATCTTACATCTTACGCCATCTGCGCAACTTTGAACCTAACATTTCTGCTATCATAGTATCTTTTCATAATTATTGTAGTGATGAAAAGATTGCATTAATAAAAAGGGAATATATTCTCAAAATACATACACATATACATCAAACAGTAAAAGACTTGCAAACAAATGCAATAAATAAAATAATGAACAAATACTTGGACGACACACCGAGCAACAAACAATAGATATCCTTCTTTAAGCAATGTTGTTGATGCTAAAATTCAGTTAAATAAGGCTGTGCAATCTCAGTGGCAACCTTTGCATGAACTCGCTTGGAAATATCACCAAACTCGCTTCGCTGCTTTGATCTCTTTTTAGCTCCCATTATTTGATTTTCCAGTCCAGGCATAGACTATATGGACAAGTCTTTTATCAGCCTTCATGTACAAAACTACAGAAGTTCAGAGAATTCCACTGTACGCTACCTGCCAGGAGAAAAACTCCTAGTAAATGAGTCCCTGGTGACCAACTAGTAATTTGCATTTGTTCAATTAGAGATAGCAAATTAATCATTGGACTTGGACTGTATTTACATTGTGCCAATCATGACAAAAAGTTATGAAGCTTTCCATTTAGAGCAGGTCTAGGCTGTACTCTTTATAATGTAATTTATCCGACAATTCACACCATGAGCAAGCACTTGGCCACAGTGGCAAGGAAAAACTTAATCTGTTGTCTTGATTTTATCTGGTCACTGACAACCCCAAAGCTAACAAAACATGCAAGCTGAAATATTTAGTCAGGGTAGATAACAGATCGAAGAAGAGCTGAAGACAAAGCGTTTAACCCAGGTTTAGCTCCGTGTCGAGCTCACACAGGTTCTGTCCGCGGAGCTACAGCTCCAGTTAGTCTCAGTTCTGAGTGAGAGATGATACAGCTAATTGTTTTCTGCCAGGCGTAGAAGTTGGATTGACCAGCTCGCAGTAAGGGGCCGTGACTGCTCGCCAGTGTTCAGGCATGTGTTAAAAGCCTTCCCACAGTGCAACATACTCTGGATTCATTTCACACCCTTTTCATTGTGAGGGAGCCCAGCCGTGTTCGTGTGTGTATTTCAGTTCGATATCTGGTTTGTTTGTGTGCGATTGAGCGCGCACACGCTCACTCACATCCCTGTGTTTTTGCTTTTTTTTCCCTCTACGTGGACAGCACATATGTCCCCGTGTGTTTGTTCCTGCGTCTGTGTTTAGGCTCACCATGCGGGCACGGTGGCCAAAGATAAAGGCAGCTATACGCCTCTCAGCATGATTTGCGTTGCCCAGAAGATTTCTCTTCGTGAAGAACATTTCCTACACGCCCGCTCCTCTTTCCACACTCAGTGGGTGAATGTTTCGCTAATCCAATTTAGCACCAGGAAAAAGATTTCTCTCGTGTGGCGCGGCTCTCAAAATATGCTATCTTTCTATACTAGTCTGCAGGAACGCTGTGCCAGTGTGTGCTTCTAGAAAAATCTTTGAGAAGTTTGATACCTTTGTTTGAAAGTTTTATATCTGACTTAAGTTTAACAGTAATATCAACAGAAAAAGTGTTACAAATGATTTGACCAAATATGTTAATAATTATAAGTCAAATGATTATAGAACTTGGTACATCTTGTTCAAACCTTACGAGAAAACTTTAAGAAGGATACTTTGCTTTGTATGAAATATTTTTCTTTCACTTTATTTTTCAAGGCTCACCCTTGCTGGTTTCATTTGAACTTTAGGTCAGCGCCTTTGTAGCAGTTCAATAGTTACAAGCCGACACTTCTACCAAATGAATAATAGGATAGACACTTTTTTGTTGTTGTTCAGAGTCACTCAGAGATGAGTAGATAACCTTCACACAACCAAGGTGATGCTGTATTGTCTCAGCTTCAAAGCTATGTGCTGAGTGTTGGCTTTCACACGTGAGGTAGATATTTTCTACACTGAGCAACCTATGAGGATTTCCATTTTATTTATTTATTTATTTTTTGGCACTGCCATTTTACCTCTTTAGAATTCCAAAGGTAAATGCTGAAAACATTCCCCAAGGACACCTGGCAGAAGTTAAACCTAACAAATGTGCAATAGGCTGAGACATGAAATGAGATTAGAGCACCTTCATTTTTGTCCCCCACAATCAAAAAAAAAAGGAAAAAAAAGCTATCTTTTTATACTAATCTGCAGGAACGCTGTGCCAGTGTGTGTTTTCTAGAAAAAAACAACTTTGAGACGTTTGATACCTTTGTTTGAAAGTTTTATATCTGACTTAAATTTAAGATTAATATCAACAGCAAAAGTGTTCCAAATGATTTGATCAAATGTGTCCTCTGTGTTCTTTAACAAGCGGAGTACGGCTTGACAGACAAACCAAGCAATTTGATAAAAGGCAGAGAGGGGTCAAAGGGTATTTTGAATCGCCGAGAGGCCTTCACAAATAACGCGCGGGGGGTCAAACAACCATCACTTAATGGCTCGTTGTGCTGTCAAGATCCTTCAAGGCTCTCGTGTGTTAAGTGAGTGGAGGGTAAATGCCATGGTTAGATGGATACATCCTGTTAACCACCTGTCCATTTCATTAGAGAGAGCGGCGGATCTATAGCGAAGCCATCAGTGATCAGTTTGGATACACATGTATGTGCTGTGCACACCGTGTGGAGGTGCATCTTATCTGGAAAACAAAGTAGCGTGTCACAGATTGGCTGCAGGCAGAATGGAAAACAGGATTCAATCTGTTCATATTGGTTTGCCTCCCCTGAACATAAAAGATGGCTTCATGGCTTTATAGCACGTTTTAACAGTTATTGTACATGGGGAGTATTTTTCTGGCGTGTTCTCCGTGACATGCTGCAGAAATACACAATGGCGTTTATCCAGTGATATTTCTGCCAGTGTATTTATACCGATGCCTCAACGCTAAAGCGTTTAGACAGTATGTATGTAAGTATGTGTGAGCTTTTCTTTTCCACTAAATGATGACAGTTTTATTTTTGGATTTATCTGCAATATGTTGTCTGGGCCCTCAAAGACATTATGTGTTTGAGTGTTTAATGTGTAAGTGGAAACGGGTAAACGGTGTTCTCCTCTTGTTGATTGCTGGTCTACGAGATGAAAAAACACTATAGAGTACACCTTTAGGATAGTTATTCTCTGGGACAGTGAAGGGTTGGAGGAATAAGCTGGTGATCTGTGAGACAGACGTGATGTAAGCTCCCATGAGACCAAGTCAGGACAGAGAATCTGGAGTGAGTTTTGATGTTCTGAAGCGTCTGCAGAGACTTCAGGCGCAGTCCCTTTACAAAAATCTCCTCCCATTCACGATTGCATTGTGGTTAAAAGGGGTGACATCACATGGCGCCGACCAAAGGTGTTCTGTCTGCTTTATGTTCTCTGACCACATGGCTTTGGCCCGCCCTCGTGTCTTTGATTGAGGCCTGGTAATCATACATTTTGCCAAAATGAAATGATCTCAGAGTTCTTCTCTGTTGAGTGGCTCCAGTAAGTATTTCACCTCCAGGTCACCTTCTTACCTCTCGCTGCTTCATTTTATATCAAATTCTATGCTCCTCTTTTTTTCCCTCTCTTCTTACACTTGACTCTGTGTAAGTTATGCATCACACCTGGGTTACTCCTTGGCCTAATCCACTTCATTTTGCACAAAAAGGCCCATGACTTCAGTAGCAATAGCTAGAAAATACAGCAAAAAAGAATGGTATCAATCAAAGCAGCAGAAGTTGAACTATGAGGAACTTTTATGTATCAAACTTCAAAAATGTTTAATCCTACAATCCTACAATTCTGCCTGTTAAATATCTTCCAACTCCATGCCTGCATTTTGTAACGACTTTCAACTATTCAAATATTATAAATCTCAAGTACAACTCAAGATTAATGTCATTTATATATATATATATATATATATATATATATATATATATATATATATATACTTAAGGCTCAAAGGAAGTCACAGAAAAGATTATAAGCTTGTCATATACTGAGTAATACTCTGTAATACCTTTGTGTGTAACATTTGTGGAGTGCGTCTTTAAAGTTACCCTGGGGAGTTTTTCACCACTAGTGGTGCTATAGAGCAGCGTTTTGTATCTTGTGCATACACGAAGATGATCACACAGGTTACCTTTAAAATACAGCAGCGCTTGGTTTTATTTTCAAACTTACTTACTTGTATGCAAGCCGTGCCACAGTAAGTCTCTTCCTATAGCTACACTTTCACACGCTTAAGTTGTCTATTAATAATAAAAGATACAACCTGCAATTAACTGTAGTAAATGTATTTTTATCCAACTAAATATAAAGTAATTAAACTAAATAAATCAATGCTGTCACGGCTAACTAATTCAGATAGATACGTGAGATATTTCAAGAAGCGCGTGGACTCATATTTTATTGAATTACAAGCATACGTTAATTTAATTAACAGATGTGAAGAATGTATCACTGAGAGTAAATTGAACGTAAAGAATAATTATGTGCTATGTGTTTTGTTTGATGCACGGCAATCATGCAAACGTGTACGTAAGCTAAAATCAGAAAAGATAGCGTGTCTAACAAGACTTTTTTTTTTTCAGCAGTAACCTTTGTGGGGATCGTTCAAGACAGCGCACATGATTTTAAAGATGGAAAGCAATAGATTGATTAAATATTGAAATTAAAATGTTGACTAGCTGAACACACTGGGCAATATGTGTTCAGACAAGCCATAGGATAATTAAAGGGAATCTTGGGGAACCCATTTGAATGAACACCTCCATGAACTAAAAGTTTATGCCATGCTTACTTTTGTCAGTAGAGGAGATGCCAATATTCACTTGTTTGAGGACTACAGAAAATATTCAATTGTTTACACATCATTCTGTTCTGTCTACTTATTGTCGGATCGACAGATGGAGCAAACAGTTTTAAAGGAGGGAGGATTGTAGTGGGAGCTCCGGGGTGTCAGACGTGACTGTATGGCAATGGCAAATGGTTTACAAGGCTCACGGGTCAGGGAGGAGGACCCCTTAGCAGAATTCTTCTTCGGCCCCTGGGAGGTCAGGACCGGGCAAGCTATTTAAAGAAAAACTTGTCTTAACTGAGCTTGAAGTAGCTCTAGTTGTTCAACATCGTTGAATTTACTTAAAGATTTGTTTCACACAAATTACATTTTTCATGTAGCATTCAGCCATACAAACGGATAACTGTATAATCCTCAGACATCCCCGTATTTTGACTATAATAAGACATATCAAGGAAAGCTGAGACACTAACTGTTAATAATTTATGCTCATTAGAAACGGCACAATAGTGGGACATATAAAGAGCCAATCTTTATTCATTCAAATAGAGGTCACCCACACTAGGTGTCTTTCTTCTGTAGATTATAAATTGCTTCTCCCTCCGTCTGTCTCTCTCAGTCTTTCTTTCTCCACCCACCATCTCTCAGCGTTTGAGAAAGTCGACTGAATTTAAATGGGATAAATCATAAATCTGATTAGCTGAATATTCTCTGTGATCTGGAGGGCAATATGGAAGAAAGGTGATGAATTGAAAATGATGAGGAGACTTCTTTCATTTTTATTATTTATTTTTTTTTCTCCCTCTGTCTGTCTTCCCATCCTCTCCCCCCCGTCAGGAGTTTAGTTGAATAATTTACTAGCAGGGCAATAATGTGAGGTATTTCATTAGATGGAAAAGCTCTCCGGTGTCAACGGAGACGTCTCCTAATTGAGAAGCCTTTGATGAATCCCGATCAGGACCGTGACAATTTCAACAGTCTCGAGACGTATTACAGTAACCTGTAATTTTGAACGGTTGCCACAGAGGTTTCATACAGCTCCACAAACAGTCATTAACTCGCTATTAACGATTGCCCAGGGTGGACTGAGGCACACTTCCCCAAGATTAAGACGTTGGATCTGGAGTGATAACTTTAACATAGCTGGGTGTCTTTCTTTGATGGAAACTTTTTGAAATCCTTCTTACAGACAGAATGACAGGACAAGACATTTTAGACCCTTAGGGAGACTAACAACACAACAGAAAAATACAATATACTGTCTCAAGTTGATAAAGGTCAGTACTGTAAAAGGATTTCTGAATGTGGCCATGGATTGTTGGCGTCTGACACCTCTGACAACGCTTGTTCCCCCAACAGGATCAGAACTATTTCCTACCTTCCCGCAATGAAAAAGAATATACTGCAGCTGAGCTGACTTGCGGCTTTACTTCAAAGAAAATAAAAGACTCATATTTAATCATAGCAATCCTTTTTACATTAGGCTGAAGATGCATTTCATTACAGGTTGTAAGGTCAGGAGGCAGCATCGACTTCTAAGCCTGATGACTTCACATTATTCAGTCTCACGCCATTAGCTGCAAAGGTTATTAGCTCAAAGTTTTAGAGCTTTATCAGAGTTTGAGGTTAATGAAAAGGAATGACATGAAGTTATTACACAAAATGGGTTCTTTGCCGGCTCTGTGGCTCAGGATATTCAAGGAAGGATCCATAAAGATTTTATAGAAACACAAAAGGTTTTACTGACTGGCAAATGGTTCTGCATGTTCCACTACAGAATAGTTTCATGTACTGTTATCTCGTCCACTTCATTTATTCTAAGAAACCCCATAAGTTGAATAGACCAACAAAAATGCAGTCTGCTTTTGGAAACGACCGATAACAATATATTAAGCGGTGATTCCCTACCAGGGGATTGTGATTTGATTAAAATAGAATGGATCAATGGTTAACTACATCTAGAAACATAAATAAGTGGTAACACATCCAGCTTCTGCCACTCTAAGTAGTGGTACAAAAGCAAAAAAGCCAGACCCAGATTTTGTAACAATATCAAAATGTATCCAATTGTTAGCGTTAAATAACATTTAGTCTGAACACTTTGCAACGTGGCGGATGGTGTTGATGAAGACGTGCGTTTGAGTTCATCTGACGGGGCTGAGGCAATCTTGGAACCCATCAGGTTTCGCCTGACAACGATTAGGCTCTGGGGTCGACTGCCAATATAGCTGGCCTTCCCGGTGTAGCCACTGAATATATAGAAAACGGATAATGGAAATTCAGAGAAGTCAGCTGCAGTCCAATTAGCGGTTTGATAAGCAAGAATGACCGGAAAGAAACATTTATGCTAATCTCTATAAACACACAACTGCACATAAATTCATTTTTAAATTGTCTTCAGACAATGGACAATGTGTTCCGCCACTTTTTCTCTCCACACAGACTGTCTACCTGCATGCAACCGAAGCCCACTCAGCGTGATTTGTCAATACTACTGAGAGTACAAACAGAAACAGCTTCCAATGCCAAAATCTTGGACCCTTGCCTGCTTTCATATGTAGACGCCTGTTTGTAGATATTAGGCTGTGGGGGCACATCAGACAAAAAAGTTGTCGTGTAAGAGTATACTGAATATTCTTCAAATGTAGGAAGATTTTGAATAGACATGCATTCAGGTTGTACATTACACAATTTATACAATGTGTGCTCATCTCTTATACTTAAGCGTCCATAACTGTCAGAGCCCCCACGTTTATTGGTAAAAAAACACACCAGTACATCCCTTTTTTATCTTATCCTGGTGACCTTCTTAGACAGGCACATTAGATGTAGCCCAGACTCAGTAAGCATACAGAGTGAGGAGCTTTTTTTTTTTCCATGTCAGAGGCACTGCAGAGGAGAGGCCATTGATCTGTGAAACATAGTGTCAAACCTCTGCTCTGTGAACAGTGTGTTGACTGCAAAGCTGCATGTAAATGGAAACTTTTTGATCCTAAAGGTTTAAATACTGTAACTCTTCCCTACTGTAATATATTCTGGACTCTGGTGGTGAAGCTTTGGGTGACGTGAACTGTTAACCCGAGGTTAGCCAGTCACACTTCTCTCTTACCTTACTGGTATCAGTCAGTGGTGCATGTCATTCGTCTTGGTATGAGGTGATGTATGGGGTCTTGGGGTCTCTCACTCTGCATTTGTCAAATTGTTCAAGGTTACTCTGTTGACAGGGTCGTGCCTTGTCCTGGGCTTCTGATTTTCATAGGTAGGATGTTGAAATGGATATCCAGCTTGGCAACAAAGCGTAAAGAGGCTTGTGTTGAGGTTTGTGGCCCCCCAAACCGAATGCCACATTTTTTTATACATGAAAAGGTGGCTTCCTCCATCCGGACAGGAGGAATGAGGGGTACTGTTGCTAAGGCTTGGGAGAGTCTCAAATTTTTGTTTCTGCGTGACGCAACGTTATTCAGCAAGTTGCCCAATCAGATACGTGCAAGCACTCATTCCTTGTAGACTACTTTTGTAAAGTGTTTCTGCTGATTACCTTGTTACTGTTGAGAGAGAGAATAAAATCATTGCTGCTGTGTTACCTTTCCCTCTGCATAGTAGTAACCGCTGTTCAGTGTTTATTCTGATCGATCTTCAAATTCAAGGACGTTTTACTCAAAAAGACCTTCCTCACTTTTGTTTCATCCTCTCACCGGTACTTGTAGCGCTATTAAATCCACACTAACACAACCCCTTGCAGTTTTTATTTTAACTATGAGCTGTTTCTTGGACACCTGGGAAGGCTGAGGGATGTGAGGCGCACTGTCAATGGTGGCACCAATAAATGAGAGAGAGAGAGCACTAGTGACTGACCGCAATGAAGAACTTGGCAGAAACACAGATTGTTTTCCTGGACTATTTTGACATTTCAACAAAAGACAGCTGCACCGCAGCACTGCTTTGCACATTGATGCAATAAGAAAACTGAATATGATCTGGCCTCTCAGCCTTGTGGGCAAATCGCCCTGTTGGCCTCTCGAAAGGCATTATCCCCTTAGTTTTAAAAGAGATCACTGTAACACTGCTAAAAGGACACCCCAAACTGCAAACAAGGTCAATTACTACTTATTTTTTATTTGCAAGACTTTCCGAGAGCCTGGAAAAGCTATTTTTATGTTCATTATGTATCGCTATGCACAAGTCTATGAGCCAAGTGGGACCTAGGGCTATTTGCTAAAATATGGTAAAGAGCTCTGAAATCCAGGAGGACCGTAGAACTGTGCCATCTCCTCTTCCATCTGGAGAGGACCCACTTGAGGTGGTACGGTCATCAGGTAGTAAGTGTGCCTCCCACTGGAGGTGTAATGGGCATGGCCACCTGTGAAGGAACCCCAGGGTTGACCAAAGATGCAATGGAGGGAATATACCTCACAGCTGGCCTGGGAACACCTGGGGATCCCACAGTTGGTGGCAGTTGCCCTGCAGAAACATGTCTGCTCTGGCCTGGGACTCTGAATAGTACTGAACGACTAGCAAATGGAGATGTGAATAAATGGGAATCCCTGAGGTACCCGATAATTTGCTATCCATCCATAAAACCCTCCATAAATTCCTCCATGCCATCCAACACCCTGTCTGAAAGCAAGCAACACATGAGCTGCACACAATCCAATTTTTCTGCCCCCACCCACACAAACAGCCTCCATATCTCCCACTGATAGAGTATCACAGTGACCGGCACATTTGAGCCACAAACCCTTCTATTTCTCCATCGCTCACTCTCGCTATCCCTCCATCGCCAGCTGAGCGGGGCGTCGGGATGCTATCACGCCCCAGGCAATCAGAGATACAGTCATATGTCACAAATAGGTGTCAACTCTTATTACAGTGGGGAGGGGGTTGAAGGCAAGTAAAAACTCACTTATCAGAAAGGACATAGCTGTGACACCCTCCCCCCCTCCCTCTCACTTTCTTCATTTGCCAGGCCTGTGCTGGATATCACCTTTTTTTTTCCCTTCACAGGCCAGCGATATTTGACCAATAACACAAACGTAATGCCTCTCCCCTCCGCTCTCCACCACTATCCCAGTTGATTTAATGGACCTGTAAACTGCAAGTATAGTTTATTCAATGTTTTTTTTAAAGGATGGGATGCGAGCCTGCAGGGATGGGAAGGACATACAGGGCTTCATCACTACTTTCATATGGTAGCCTTGACTATTATCAAGTTATTTTGTTGGAAATTGGTATGATTTATTGCCTGGTGTTAGTTTCGGCCTAGTTTAGCAAAGTTGCTATAGGAAAAGTTTTCATATCTCTTATCATCTTTTTCCATTTATTGCATTTCCTGTCGCCTCTAGGTGTTTTTTGTTGAGAGTGTTTGTGAAACAAAGTTTTAGGGTCATGTTTGCGCAAGTTATTGTCCAATTGTGGCTAATGTAGTGTTTGGTAACAAGTTTTTGATGTTTTATCTGAAGCCTTATCTTAAATATTTCACAAGTTTTAAAAAGTTTGGCATCTGCACATTTGACGTAAAGTCTATAAAACATTTATGGCAATATTTCACAGTATTATGATTATGTAAATATCCGTGATCCCAATTTGCCCGTAGCATGTTTCTAAAAGGACACGATCTCTTTCATTAATTGATTAAACAACACACAGTAAAATTATCAGAGTCGCTCATGTGGCAAATCTCTATTCTCGCAAATCAATGAACTCCCGACCAAAGTCAAACGATCGGAAATGAGAATATCCATATCCAGTCCTCCCCTCTGTGCTACAAATACAGCACTCATTTTATACAAAAGCACAGTGGAGCTGAACAAAATAAATAACTCACATCCTACATCATATGGTTTATGGTGCACTGAGTTTGTTGATGAGCGTTGCAGCTTTTGTAGCCTGGGGTCATGACAACGTGTGATAACAAACACCGCATTTGTAGCTAACAAAAGAAGTACAGTGCACATCTTTTAGAGCAAAAACAATTGTATTACAGTGGTGACGAAGTGTGTGTGCATATTTCTGTTGTATTCTGTATGTTTGTATACAAGAACCACGTATTTCATGTTCAAAGACAAGCAAGTTCCGTTGTATCTGCATTGTTTTCAGTAAATCCCATGGGTTTAGATCTGAATCTGAATCCAGCATGGGAATGGTGGACTCTGCCGCTACCAGTATATAATTATGTAGTGAGGTAGATACACAACATTAAATATACTGAATGGCTTTTTTTAAGTAAGAATGCTGACCATTAATAGTCAAATTCAAAAATGGGGTTTGATTTTGTGAACCCATGAAGGATAATCACTGTAATTTTAAGTCATTTTCAGTACAGGATTCCAGACAATTTACAGTCAGTGCAGAGCTTATGTAATTATTTTAAAACTGATCAATTAATAGATTAACTCCCTGAATGATGCTGAGTGCACTCAGTGATACTCTCACTGAATATAATGGCAATTCCAACAATGGAGCTGTCACATTTATTGTTCTGTACTTGTAGTTTGATTTAATTAATCAATTTATCCCTAAATACCACAAATATGGCAAAAACATACTAATGACTGCTTTACATATTAAATGGAATTATGCCGGCCCAATTTAGCCCAGTTTGCTGCTCTGTCTTGCACATGTGGCCACAAGAGCCCCAGCTGTTGCTAAATGGATTTCACTTCTACAGTGTTTCACACTGAGCACTGAGTGGGGATCCTTCTTTAAAGGTCCAGTGTGTCAGATTTCGAAGCCGCTATTTATGGCAGAAAAACTATGTTTTCATTAGTGTGTTATCTCCTGAAAATAAGACTTCTTGCATTTCACTGACATCCACAGAGTCCACCATGTTTCTACAGTAGCCCAGAGTGGACAAACCAAACACTGGCTCTAAATAAGACCTTTTAGATGTTTTGTTGCGACTGTAGTTTCTCCTACATGCTCACAAATGAAGGTAAGGGTTATCCAGTTGGGTGCAATCTGCAACTCCACCACTAGATGCCGCTAAATCCCGTCCTTTAAACAAACGGCCAGACTTCAAAAATGAAACCTGAAAATCCATTAAATCTTTTCATGTTTTCTCTCATACTTTTTCCTTTCCTTTTCCCCGCATGTCTGAATTCAACCAATCCCTCCCTCTTGCTTAATCTTCACCATTATCGCAAACCATCTTCCTATTCCTTTTTTCTATCTGCTCAATACTTCTGTGATTTTATCGCTGTCTTCTCCTCTGTCACCATCTGCCTGTTTCTCTTCCCCATGGCAGAAGTGGAGGCTCCTGGATGCCGACTTCGTCTTGCAAAACGGGGGGGGGGGGTCCACCTAGCGACAACGAGTCAGCCATCAATCTTCCTCTCCCCCATTCCTTCGTTCACCCTCTCCTGCTCTCCTTCACTATCGCTTCCTCCATGTCTGTTCTCTATCTCTGTCTGTCCATCTCCTTCCCTTCCCGCTCTAATCCCATCTTCAGTCAAGGTTGGACATGTGTGATGGCCCTCCTCTCTCCTCCATGCCATCCAGCTAGGCCAATATAACCCTCCTCTCAGCCCTCTCCTTATTACTCCTCTGTCTAGATAGGATCTCCAGGAGGCTTCAAACCATTGTATTTCTCTCGCTCTCTGTCCTTCAGTGACCGTCTTTATTGAATGGATCCGGATGGGAGATGGCTTAGCTAAAGCCACAGTGGAAATCCTCAGCTGATGGTTTCATAAGAGGGGCTATCCTAGCTTAGCTGCCACATTGGGCGTAATGTGCCTAAAACCCACTTTCAGACACGACTTTCTACCGTAGCCAAGAATGAAGATGATGTTGGTTCGACTGTAAGCCAATTAAGCTGCTTTGGAAAAAACCAGGGCAAGATCCATAAAGATAAAGTTGTGGATTAGGTATAAACCTTGTTAAACACTTAAGGGTCTCAAAAAAGGGGACCGGGTTATGGCCTCCCGTTCAGTGGCTAATGTCCGTATATGGAGCCTGGGGATCACAGAGGGGTTTTAACCTACCCTGTCAGCCTAAATTAATGAGGTAATTAAGGGCTCAGGTGGAATTAGCAGTAGACACCTTAAGTGCCCTCGGGCAGTCAGATAGGCAGACAGGATGTAAAGCTGCAGTATAGCCAGAGGACAGATGCTGCCATCGAAAGCTGCGGCGAAGACAAAAGGTCAAAACAGACGACTGCTGTTCAGACTTCATGTAGACTATATTGAGTTGTTATGGTGACAGTTTGTGAGATTCGGTTGACACGATGACAGGGGGATGACTAAGTCCGAAAAATCACAGCGGTTTGTTTTTCCACTTCAGGTCTATGGTGATGAGGGATCATGTGAACATAAGGAGAATTTAGGAGGCTCTTTTTAGGGAGTTTAATGTGATTATATTACAGAGACTGCTGCAGTCATAAAATCACCCAATTTAAAGCACTCATAAAAGACTCCTCCTGGAATAATATTCAGATGATGGATCCTTAATACTTGCTCTATAGCTCAATGGTTCTTGCCTTTCACTGGGGTTTTTCGCTTTAATCTTATTCCAATTTTGTAATATTACTTTTAAAGTAGATTCATCGGATCAATTTAACTGATCTCAATGAACATTAAAGTTGTAAGACTTTTGTCCTGGCTGATTTGTCGTCACCTGCAACACAGCGAGCGGGGTCTGATACCGCAGCAACAGAAGAGCAATCTGTGTACCCGTTTGAGAGAAATCAGTCAATAATTGGTCTCTTTCCATCACGCGTAGTTTTCCACACAACAGCGGGGCGCAGTAGAGTCGGTTACCTTGCTGGGAAGTTGTAGGTGTGCAGTCTGTTGCCTGCAGCTCTTCATCAGACAGCTCGCTGTGCCTGATCCTACTTGTTCCGTTGTACCCTGTGCAATATCTAAAGCTGCCGCTGGAAAAAAAGAAAAAAAAAAAACTTTTCTTGTTTTCTGGACACAATTACAGTAACAAGGACATTGCATTTCCTGTGAGTGTTTCACAGTTTATGCCAAAACTTCATCAATAGACATTATGAAAGCGAACAGTAAGCAGTGAGGGTGAGTTATCAATGACAAAACCTTGCATAACGTGAATCCCTTGTCCACTGTAGGAAGGTCGTTTGAAATCTTACTATCTATCTTGCTATTGTTAACAAAGATAGGACTATTACCAGAGGAGTTTCATTTCCTGGATTACAACTTTGAATTGAATCACATACATGGTTGGATCCCCACAAAAGGTGCAATATGCCATCTCAGTTGTACGACTATGGTATATTTATCACACTAAGGCCGCATTCAGACACAATCTGGCGCCGTGGCGAAAACAGATTTTTCTATTTATTTGAGTGGAGAGGTGGTCTCTACTTGGAAATGTAAAGAAAGAAAGCAACACACAGACTAGAGAGTCCGTCCTTTTACTGTTATCTTTCCTTAAAATGTTGTTTTAGGAGACAAACTTTCATCAAAGGTCAGTGTTCCTAAGGGGAGCATGCGTGGGGAGGTCTTTGACATGAAAATGTTTTCAAACCAGGCTCATGACCAATGAAGATCATTTTACAGGTAGGTGCAGAGCTGAGATGAGGACTTGAGTGGCTCCACATTAGTGACTGAGTCATAGACACAGGTGGGTTTTTAACCTGACGTTTTTCTAATTCAAAACACGGCGGGGAACCCCCCCAGTCGTTTTCTCGGGCAAACACGTTAAAGCCTTATTACATTCACAGTGATCATTTTCTGTCCATCGGGCAGAGGTAATTAGCTTCCCCACTCACACTGTCTCTTCCAGTGTCAATGATATCTCATCAGAGAGAGCGCGGTATATAGACACAGTAAAATGAGTAATTGTTATAGAGAACATAGCCTGTGGGTGTTCCTATCAATGACATCCACCATCCATGCATTCATGAATGCGTTCATTAATGCGTCCTCAGAGACGTACCCAACATCCTCAGAAAAAGACATACAGGAGAATTACATTATTATATTGGAACATTCATTTGCGAGAGAAACTTTATCCCATTTAAGTCAGTTAAAGTAGCAGTCTGACTGTAGTGTCAGGTTTGTGCAGTAGAACAAAAAAAATTACCCTACACCGCCTCCGTTGCGTTGAAAATCTGCACGGGTGGGAAGCCAGTGAGGGATCATAGCTCGCTGCAATAGAAATAGAGACAAAACGTCAAAAGAAAACAAGAAATAAAAAAGCAAGTAAACCCTCTTACTACTTAAAGTACAAGACAAACAGCTAGTACGTACCAAATATCTACCCATTACTGGACCTATTAAGGACTTATCATTCATACAAAAGTACACATAACATGGACTACAGTGTTATGCATGTCAAGAGTTCTTTTGTTCCTCTTTATAAACGTTTCTACAAATAAAAATTCACATGGCAATTTTACCTCCTTTTGATGCTATAATAGGTCTTGTCAAACCTAAAGTAAGTTGAAAGCTCAAACAAGCACTGTGAAGTATTTGGCAAAATAAAAGCTCTCTCCGGTGAATAGCAAAGCACATCCTAGATGCCATTAAGCGCTGGATCAATACATATTTTGTCATATGAACTCTAACTGTCTCGTCTAGCAGCACCTAATAAAGTCACTGATTTAACAGCAGATTGTGACGACAGATTTCCAAAACAAGGTTAGACAAAAAACTGACAGTTCTGCATCCCTCTAATGCATATTTTCTTGGGGTAGACTGTACTATATTGTATGCCGCAGCCTAAAATGCAAGTACAAATAGTAGGGGTGCAAAAATAGTCTTGTAAGAAAGGGGAATGGTATTGGACTTGTTTATGATAGCGGCAAACCCTCCTGCAGGGGTTGTGGTTGCTGTTGTTGTCCTTACGGCGTGTCCTCTGGTGTCAGTCAATAGTTTGGTTCCCGCAGGTTTGACTCTTCTCCTCTAACACATGACAAGAGACCTGCCGTGTACTCTGTTGGACCGGCTCCCTTGTCCTCTCCTCTCTCTCTCCTCACTCTTTCCTCTTATCCCGGGGTTATCCACATATGACACCTGCCACGACGGCGCCATAGAAGGAACCTGACATTTCATTCTCACCTGCAGGTACGACCTCTTCTCCTTTCTCACCTTAACCTTGAGTGTTTACACTCGTTCGCAACCTCAGTGTCCAACCCACTAAACACAATTCAAATGTCAAAGATGAGGTATGAAACTAGACCAGCGTGAGGCCACCAAGCAGAAGGTCATATTTATTACTTCGCTGAGCTACTAACTTAAACCAACTTTTTGTCATCCTGGCTTGCCCATGTTTCATAAATGTCCAGGATCAGGTCACAGGGCACAGGTGAATTTGTTGTATCTGACATTTTCTGCGGTAGCGTTCCTCTTCTTCTTCCTCCTCCTCTCCTTCTTCTTCTTCTTTTTTTTCAGGCTCAGTGAACTGAGGGAAAATGACATTTAATTACAGGAGAGCAGTCACGCAGTTCGGCTAATTACGATCCCGGGAGTTCAGTCATCATATCTAATTAACTTTCACTTTCATGAAAGCTTAATGCAGCACCATAGCTAGGCGCTGCATGTGCCACACTTCAGGAATATTGACAACTCTTTGGAAATTAATTTCAAAATAGCTTTTTTTCCCCCCTCTCGCTCTCCCATCATTTCCAAAAACAGAAAGAAAAAAAAAACAGAGTGCAGAGTTAATGTTTTTTAAGCTTTAATTTCAACTCCGATGTTTGGTTTATTTATGGGGCCATTGAAGATAGTCATAATTGATCTCACCCTGCATTATGCTTAAATAGAAATGAACATAATCAATCACTTGGACGGTGGTGGCAATTCATAGCCTTATTGATTGTTAAAAGCACACTGCATAGTCTGATTCACATTCATTATGACACTCTCAGAGGACAATCAATTCATTATTATGCTTGCCCTTGACCACATTGTTAGTGTGCTTACTGGGGCATAATCCACATAGAGCATGTGTGTATTCGTCGGTGTTGTCATCTTTCATAAATGTGGTGAATCGGCATTGAAGACCTACTTCTTCCCTGTTTGTAGTCTTTTTTTTTAATGGGCATTTTCTAACCACAAATTTTGTTTATTACCTTTATTATGACGACTCGACGGCTAAAATGTGTTATGACTTCCACGTGCATGGTGCAAAACAAACCCGCTGTAAAACCTCCACACTGCAACGCAGTGTAACGCAATGTGACCTCTACTCAGAGAGCCCCTTTTGTATCCATTTGTTGTTGACCGAGTCGTCCACGTAAGAGCCCTGCCTTCCTGCTTCATATGCTGATGTTGTTGATGGGATGTGTGTCTCAGAGAACCTGAGATCGCACTCGAGCAGAAAACCGGAGTGCTAATTGGTGGCTTGAAATCCCGTCAGTGTAGCCTGAGCTCTGTAAAGGTCATCTCCACTCATAAAATGGAGTGCTCACTTGTTTTTTTTTTCCCCTTTTATTAACCGGGCTGACAGACTTGGCCCAGAAAATGAAATAAAAAATTGTACTGACGTTTTGTTTCTTGTGGCCTTGTTTAGGTCACGAAGCTTAGTTTTTGTGTGTCTCGTCTTGTCTCTTATTGCTTGAAAAACCATAAACACTGGATGTTTCTTTGTTAAAAAAAAAGATGTATAAATGGCTAGTAGCTTTCTTGTCATTTTTTTATGTTGGAAAAATATTAAAGGAATACTTCAGTATTTTGGAAAGTACTCATATGTGGGTTCAACTGAAAGATTGATACCACTGACATGTTTGTACACTGAATATGAAGCTACAGCTAGGAGACGGTTAGCTTAGCTTGGAAACGGGAAGACAGGTAGCCTTCCTCTGCTAACTAGCTGCCAATAACTGTAAAGCTCACTAATTATCACATTATGCGTAATCCATATACATTGTATATATAATATAATGTATATATCCATATACATTATATATTTAATTCAATTCACCATTTTACAGTCCGTTACATGGGCGCTATGAGCTTTTGTCCCCAGTCTCGCCGAGCCTGAGTCCTCGCTCGGCTTCATGTTTAACGGACAGATATGAAAAATATTCGTCTGATTCTAAATAAATGGCTTGCACGCGTCTCACCTGTGTTGTACTCCAACGAACACCCACTACCTCGGAGCTACTGCATTATAATGATGACACAACATGCCAAGCACATAGTTATGATTTAGCATTACACTTACTGGTGGCCTTCTAATTCCAGCCCCCTCCCACCCCCACGCGGTGGAGACGTGAAAAATGTTAGGGCCTGCCATAATGCTGCAAACATCAGCGAACCCCACAAGGAGGATTAATGCCTCGTCTGGCTTTTATTATGCTGTCCTGCCGTCCTTCGCGGGCTGGCCATTCATCCTTGTAAGATGTCCATATCTGCTCTCAGTGTGGGCGCATACGTGGGCTCCTGTGCGTGTCTGCTCGTGTGTGTCCCCGCACATACATTTGCATGCGTTATGTATGTATGAAAGTGCTTGCCTGCTGCCTGTGTGAGATCCTAAAAGTTTATCCCAGAGGGGGTTAAATCACTTGTCCAGTCGCAGGCTTTCCAGGGCCATGTCTGGCTTGTCTTATCAATCTATCGACGTGGCACCTGCGCTGCCGGTTGCGCTAGGAGGCCGATGCAGTAGACGGCCCGGGGCCCCACCGCGGAGGAATACTAATGGGGATGCAGATAGCTTTTGGTTTGGCCACCTCAGCAGACATTGATCCCCCTGCGGACTTCTACGGTGGTGACAGATGGACTGTCACCTCTGAATGAGAGGAGATTGGGACACGTCCCCTCACATCTCCCTCAGTGGGGTTCAGTCATTGCTTCTGTGCGTGCCGCTTCATCCGCCCTGTCTTTCTATCTTAATGGCCCTTGCTTGCTCCATTGTCATTCCTCCTTTTTCCCCTCTGTCCTTACTACAAACGTAAAGAGGAAAAAAAAAGAAAGTTCATCTCATAACAGAAAGGTTGTAGCTTAAATCTCTGCAGCTGCCAACAGTCACCGACAGACACCAAACCTCTAAGCCTACTGAGATGTTCCCAAAGACGAAACACATAAAGTCACGGAGGGAACATTCTTTAGACCCGAAATAACTCGAGTGGCTTTCTTCATTTAATTAAGAAGGAGGAAGGGGAGCGGAGGTGGTTTGTGCTCACTGTCACTCGAGAGGCAGACAGAGTGATAGAGGGGTTCAGAGTGTGAGGTAGTTCATGATGGAGGTGTTTATAATGCAGTGTTCGGTCTCTCCCTGTTGTTGAGGGTGAGCGAAGAGTGTGTCACTGACTTAAAGATGAGTGTGTGTGTGTGTGTGTACACAGAATTCACTGTGCCAAGGTGAGGGTAAAGAAATATGTATATATTTATATGTTTTTATTATTATATTTCCAAAGTCCAAAAATTTCTTTTGTGTATCATTTGAGCTTCACTGTGCAGAATGATGTATGTGTAGAGTTTGACACCGGATGGTTGTGTTCACTTTGCGACATCACAACTCGTGCGGAAGCCAGTCATGGTGCAGTGTGCGATGTGGAGTGTTTTTAAGAATTTTGTAACAAGATTGTTTAACTTTTCTGTATCTAAATCATGTCAGACACAAATTGTTTAAACGTGTAATAAATATGCTTCCATTAGTGTATATTCACTTTAAAATAAGAAGTGTTATGTTATTGTTACCTTAGAATGAGCCTTCTACGTGAGTCCACCATGTGGAAGCAACGTGTTTCTACAGTAGCCCAGAGCAGACAAATTTAACACAAATTTGTGAATATGGCTACTGTAAGGCTATTATATCTCTTCTTCATGCTTGAGCAAAAATTCTTTATATGTGATGCTTCCAGCTTCTAAAATATGAAAACTTCCTCTACCCCTCTGTTTTGAATTTGAGTTTCTGGTTCTGGGAAATTGTGATGAACATTTCTCCAAATAATTAATGGAGAAAATAATCCACAGAATCATTAAGAATTCAAACAAACAACAGCATTAAATGATCAAGCTAGGTCCACTTTTGCTACTTTAACCTATATCTCCAACATCTTTGATTTGATGTTAAACACGTAAAGCAACACCTCAAGTTTGTCCCCACAATAAAAAATGAATGGGATTATTCTCTCCAGCATTTCCAAATCACCGATTAGGCAGTTTTGGCTCTAACCTCAGAACCTCTTCTCTTCTCTCATCTCCAAATCCGACTTATCAGCCACCGGCGCCTGGATCGTATTGAGAGGAGCTATGCAAATGACTGGGAAGGAAAGGCCAGATCTAATCTTAAGGTTTATTCTAATTAAAAGTGATTTACTTTCCCCGCCATTCCCTGAGAGGGAAGCTTAATGTCCTGTTCTCAAAGGAGATGGCATCCTCTAACTCAATTAGGTAGGAGAAGATGCACTTGGGTAAAGTTTACTCTGGATGGAACTGCTTAACATGCAGCGTAAGAACAAGCAGTGAAACCTTTAGACGTATACAAGGAAAGGACAGAGAAAAGTCAAGGTTAAGAATAGCCCCGATCTGTTCCACCTTGTGTTTGTATGGGAATTTGACAGCACGGTGTGTTCTTGCTCAGAGGCAAACATAACCTCAGACATCTCTTAAAAGTGGATCCTGCGATCCATCAAGAACTATGTATCATTATTTTTTGGGGGGGAAGAACTTAAAACTTATAACTAGTTTATTTTTAACCGATTTTCTTTTTATTTCTCTGAAACAGCGGCAATGACAAAAAACGTCTTCTCAAACAAGTTTGATGAGATTTATTTCATGTGCCGCCTGGCAGATTGGATTGTACGGCAAAATGATGAATGGAACCTAAAAACTTTACAAGGTATTCATGCTCACTGAATACTGAAATTAGAAATCTAAGTCTCTTTCAGATGTTTTCATCTAGTATTCAGGGACCTGTTCATTCCATGACCACCAGTCAACCATTCAAGCAACTTTGACCACTCAGTATGAAAGTAATGAAATTCACAATTTGTGGTATAGAATATCTATAAGAACAAGAGTGTAGGTTTGGTTAGCAGGAGCATTTTTTGACTGATGAACAGCTGTGTGTGCTCTTGGTTTCTAGTATTTATTTTTCAATTTCATAGACCTTGATTTTGCAAAAAGGGACTTTTATTACTATATAATTCATCCATGCATTTTCTGTAACTGCATACCCTTATGAGGGGCCTATCAAAGCTGACATTGGGCAAGAGGCATAGTACGCCATGGACAGGTCATCTATATATATATATATATATATATATATATATATATATATATATATATATATATATATATATATATATGATATGATACCAGAATTTTAAACTTTCATACATTACTTGTTAGAAAACGATACTCGATATACACACAAAAGTAAGATACACTTTCATACTCTTTTTCCAAATGAACAACCTGAATACAGTATTTGTACAAAAAAAGTCACTGAATACAAGTCGAACACAAGTAACCTCCGTGAAGTGAAGCCACTGCAGAAGTGCCAAAAACTGCAGTTCTTCAAATGTCCACTCGAGGCTGGCTACAGAACGAGTTAATCTCCATAAGCCAAAATGTCCAACTGGAAAACAACAAAAATAAACATATTTACAGCCCGATACAAAAAACTGTTTTGGTCTCTATCGCTAATTGCCCGTTCATGACAACTGTACTGAGTCTGAATTTTTATAGAGCTCCCCTGTTCGAATTATATTAAGGCTTAAATTGTGCATAATTAACAGTGTGGCTGCTTTGATTGACAGGTGGGTGGCGTTACAGATGGCATGTTTGAGGACCAAGGCGACATTCGGCCCACCTTAGGCGGGAGGTGGCAGAACCAGCGCTGCCAGCCAGCATGGTGGCGGCCAGCGCCACCACACTCAAAAGAGCTTCAAAACAGAAAACCTGTGGGCGATGTCACAGGTACGCTCTCCATTCTTTAAACTGTCTGCGGTTTGGCACCAGTTGCAGTGTTTCCCACAGAAAATACTACCCTGTTTCTAGTAGGTAATTCCTTATGTCACAATTTTAATTCTCCGCCCTATTTTGGTGTTTACTCACAAACTATTTTAATCTGCTCACCTTGTTTTTCATCGTTTTTTTTTCTGCGTACACACACCCACACCTCTGTCTGTTACTGCACACACACCTGCTTGTCCCACATCTTTCTGTATCTCCCAGAATTGTATTGTTCTGATTATAGATGGGTTTTTCTTTTCTAACAGTGGCACTTTAGATACTATCAAATGCATAATTAACAGAGATCATATCATTAAAAAGATGTCGTATCCATAATATATCAAGTATCGACACATGCCTAGTCTCATAGTCTGATGGTAATCTGCTATGCTCATTCATTTATTCTTACTTAAAATAGGCTAAGAGATAATGTTAGGAGCACCTTGACATTTATCCGTATCCTAATCTAGGCCCATGTATGAAATATACATATTTAGAATATAACAAGTACATAATGCCACCCATAACATTTTAAGTAAGTCTTTTATTTGTTTGCCTGAGCAGTTCATTAGAACTGTAAGTGAATTGTTGTCTTGGATCAGATAAGTAAATGTTGTTTTGGTGACTCTTCTCAGTGACATTTTAATAACACTCCCCTGTGCCCTCGTAGCATTTTATATCCGCTTGCAAACGCACACCGGTTACATCATCTCGAGTTTGTATTGTGCCCAAGCAACCTGCCAAATAATTATGTGGTCTAACACCTCAGTGTCCTTCCACTAAACACCTCCGCTGCAGCTGTCCGTCTTCCTCCCAGGCACCAACGCCGAGATATTTGTTATGCCGTTAAAATAAATCAATGATTAACGGATCTGATGCTCTCATGATACGTAGTCTCACTGCTCGTGGTCAGTAGCTGCTGGTAGAGGGATAAAAATATCCCAATTTGGTGCGTGAGGCCAAATGTTCAGTTATGAACGACTAAATGAATCTGCAAATCAGCAGTCTGAAATTTGAACTTCTGAGAATGTCCCCAGGATATTTATTAAGACACATTTAGATTACTGATACGCTGACTAAAAATTATGTAAACCTGAAGGAGACAACTTTGATATGTAATAAAAACATATACAAGCTTTCTTCTCTGTGTGTGTGTGTGTGGATCTGAGTGTGAGCAGACATTTTGGTAGCTTATGTTGCGCTCAGATACACCTGGAGAGCATTCTTGTCACTCATGGCCATCAGATAGAGAGCTGACACGCTGGAGTGAGCGTGCTCAGCGTGATCGAGAAGAGCTGCCGTTTACTTTGTGTGTGTGTGTGTGTGTGCATGCGTGCATGTGTGAATTCCCAACAAAGTTAACTTCAACAATCATAAACGTAAAATATATTTCTTCAATGCACATTTCCGGAAATAAGCATCGATCGTCCGGTATCCACCTATCACGGGAAAAATTTCACACTAATATCAATATTTAAACACAAATACAACGAAATCTGATTTACCACGTTGACAACAGCTGGCACATGGATCACTCATGAACACTCCAATATGCCTCATGCCAGGAGAAGGGGATTTTTTTGCACCCCTTAACATAATGGACACCTAAAAGGTGTGATTTTGAAAACTGCATTAGGACCCCTTTGAGAACATTCTTCCAACAATTTCGAAAGACAGCTTAATCCGATTGAATTCAATAAAACACAATTAGATATTGCTACTCAAAACCAAACTCTAGTTATGACTAATCACATCTTCAGAGCGAACGGGCTGTGAGGATTGTTTAATTCTGTCTCAGAAGATCTCAGAAATGCTTCTCAAAGACGGCTGGTGTGTTTTTGCTCTACTCTTCTTAGACACTCTTTTATTGCAGGTTTAGGAAAGTTTAGCCGGACTTCCAGTACTTACTGGAGTACTTTTGGAGCAACAGACTGCTGTTCATATCCTGTTGCCATGGCGCCATGAAGTTGTCTGCCAGTTACAGTTGCTCTTTTCTTTTGTACTTTTTTTTTTGTTTGTTTGTTTCGGCAACTGTATTCCTACACATTTTGCGCAGACATGGACTTAAGTGATTTGTTCGCGATACACCAGTGACCTGTTCGAGAAAAAAAAAAGCCACAGCAGCGCTAGCATACTCTCTGTGGAAAGACTGGAGATGCCTGCTAAAGTGAGGAGATGCAGAGCTGGATGGATGCCAGGAGCAGAAAAGACAGTACAAGCCATGCGTACCGTATGTTACCATGGGGAACAAGTATGGAGAGTGGAGTGTAGCATCGCAGAGACGTGGCTGATTAAACTCACTTTGGACTCGCTGCTAACTCTTGTCCTATCTGATGACGTAGTTTGTAGTAGCTTGTAATACATTGCAAATCACTGAGAATCATCACCACAGCTGGTTTAAATACAAACAAATATCTATGTGATGTGATCGTAAAGACGAAGTTTATGAAAGACGCTGAGCTCTGGATCGCATTTCCATCATGCTCATTTGGAATGCTAATAGACAGAGTGAAATGTGCATTTCCTGTGCAGGCCCCCTCATTGACACGGGCACCATTTACCGCTGTCACCCTCCCCACTCTCTTCCTCACCACCACCACCACCACTTAGTGAATAAAGGTCAGGCAATCAGGCATCTGGAAGGACAGCTAATTTGTCATCCCTCGACAAACGTGTCAGCGTCCGATCTTGTCCGCAGGGCTTGATACCGCAACAAGCCGTAAAGGTTAAGAGATTCAAAGAACGCTCACTCCCCCTCTCTTCCACCCCGTCCGCGTGCTCGCGCCGTCTCCATCTCAACAAGCAACATGCGACAGAGCAGAAAATTCAATTTTGGATTTGATACTGTGAGAGCTACGTGGTTTCATGGCTGTAACTCTTCAGAGTCTTTAGGCATGTCGTCCGCCTTGCTCAGTTAAACTCTACAGGAGACCCCTAGATCGAGACGTTGCTGCCTTGTACGTGTCACTCTCAGCTAGCGCGCCGTCTCCTTCAACTGATTACTGTTCTTTTTCTCCCCAATAATGAAATGTCAAATGGGTGTGCTCTAAACTGACAGCAATTGGGCTTTCTGTAGATACGGATTATCATCCGGTTCAACAAATAATCCTCCATTTTTTAATTGGAAAATGAAACCAGTGGTTTCAAAAAAAAAAAAATAAATCTGTATTTGAATGCAGCACGAAAGCAGTCAATCAATCTGTCGATCTAAGCGCGGCCTTTGTGATTATAGAGGCATTACAAGCCATCCCCGTCGTCCCTGAATGCATCCTAATAGCCTGTTTAGCGAGGCCGTCTACAGCCGCAGGTGTGTGTCCCCTTCTGATTCCCAAGAGTGTAAGTGACAGAGAGCGAGAGAGACACAGAGAGAGGGGGACATGAATGAGTGACTTTGATCAGGTCACTTCACCAGGCCTCTGTGTGTGTGTGTGTGTGAGGAGTGTTCAGTGTGGGATAATGGAGAGTCAGACTGACAGCTGCATGTCAGATACACTTAATGTACATCATTGCCTACAATGGCTTCAGCCTAAGCGTATGCACACACGGACACACACCTGAGAAAGGAAGCCACATTCATAACTTTTTGGGGGGAGTTTGCATGCGGTGTTGCTAACCGACATGATGGTCATGTGACAGATGAAGACGACGGCATTGGTGGGCGATACATGCGCTGTAAGTTACTTTACAATTTGTCTTTTTTTTCTAGTCTATGTGTATGGCTAATTCATCATTTGTTGACCCTCAGCGAAATCAAATCAGGTCAACGCGATCTTGTCATGTTGATTGTGAAACAACCAGGAAATAACATTTTTATTTCACCGATTGGCTGGCTTCTCGAGGCCGGTGCTCCCTCACTCTCATTCACTGTCTACATCTATCGACCCAGTCGCTTGCTCTCTTTACGAACTTCCTTTGTGTCGCTATTGTGCAGCGTAAATTGCGAGCCACGCTCAGATTTAGAAGCTGGATACATGAAATAAACAAAGCCAGAACACAACAGGTGAAGTGTCAGTGAGTTTAGTCCATGAATCCACCTGGATAGTCACGTTTCCAGAGACATTTCAGGCTGACTATTAGTTTTATGACATTGATTTTCACCATACCAGTATCATCCTAGTCTGATAAACACTGACTGCGAGTACCTTTTTACGCCTTGCCCTCCTGCTCTGATCTCTTTCTCCTCTCAATTTTACCTCATTTCTTTCTTGACTCTCCCTCTTACCTTCACAGCGCCCTCTCCTCTCAACCTCTACCTCTCCTTTATGCCTTGCTCTATTCTCTCACCCTCTCCTGACTCACAGCCTGTCACTTATACGCTGCCATCAAGCCAGCAAACCGCACCATTATATATCTCGTGTTGCGTGCCAAGCGCGCATTTATCAAGGGGATACGTGCGGGCGTTACATATCTGCCTTCTCTAGCAGAAACTCAGACAAACATAAAGTTTGTGTATCTGCTAAAATCTATAGATAGCCTGCGCACCACAGGGGGTGTCTCGGTTGCAAGTCACCGCTCTGAGCTAATGTGACGGCAGGCTCTCCCTGCAAAGTAAGGGAGGGGGGGTTGAGTGGAGGGAGAAAAGGCGAAACAGAGAGTGGTGAGTTGAGTAGGCGAGGGAAGGTGGATGTCACGCTGAGAAAGCATCGCGCTCATGTATGAAGCCCAATCAGGCACAATCTGCTTCACTATGACGCAACGCGCGGCCTTGACTGTGTATTTTGTATTTATTTGGAATTAAAGCTGTTGCACGCCCGTTGCCGCATTTCATTATGCAGCACATTAAAGGTATCCAGGGGAGTTGATGAAACGGCGCCAGGAGGTGCAGACGGAGCAGCTCCCGGAAATGTTTGCGTCACGTGTTCTTTGAAACGTCGAGAACACAGGGGCACAAACATCAGCGACATGTCACGTCAAGTCAACGTTTATTTATATCGCCCCAAAAATTGCAAATTTTCCTCAGGGGACTTAAAAGTTTATCGTAAAGGGAGGTTCTCGAAAAATTGTTTGTTGGCCTGGCTTTAAATCAGACAAAGTGTAAGTCAAGATGATGGCAGCAAAAGCACCTGATGGCACAAATGAAGAAGCTACAGAGGTTTTATGAGCTACAAAATGGATTTAAACTGTGCTCGGTCTGCTTTGGAGAAAATACAAATAGAAAGTAAGGTGAGGTGGGTGAAAGTTTCATGGAGCTTTTGACCAGCGTAATGCGACTGGTCCAAGAAAACTGGACAAATGTGCCTAAGGAGCGCAAAAATCCCCCCAAAAAACTGGAGAAGCTGGATCCTGAAGATGATAGATATGTTTGCACCTCAAAGAGGACTCCTGGTTTGATCCCGGCTCTGGCCTTTCTGCGCGGACTTCGCAGGTTTCCGTGTCTGCGTGGGTTCTCTCCGGCTTCCTCCCACCAGACATGCAGTTAATAGCTTAATTGGTGCCTCTAAATTGTGCGTAGGTGTGAATGAGAGCATGAATGGTTGTTTGTCTCTATGTGTCAGTCCACTGATGAACTGACGACTTGTCTCCTCGCACCCATGTCAGCTGGGATTGGCTGCATGGATGGATAAAAAATAGTTTGCATATACAGTATGTTTAATTTTCAACTGATTGATTAATTAATGCATAGTTTCTAATGATGTTACCTACATCACGTGATAACACAATAACAGTTGTACAACTGAACCTATAGAAGAGGATCCGCTTCCTCCGTAGATACAATTCTTATTTTCAGGCAATTGTTTTACATGAATAAAAACCTACTTGTGAATATAATTTTCCATTTTTCACATATTTTGTAAATAGATTCCATTAAATGTTGTAGACTGGACCTTTAAAGGCCTGATTTGAGAAAGAACAATCTGGACAAAACGTCTGATTTCTGTCCTCAAAGGCAAATAGGAGAAAAAATGAAGAAAATACATTTCATAACGCAAACATTAATTGACGTCCGTTGCCTTGAAGTTATCAGTTTCATCACGCCTTTCATTAGTTTAGCTCTCAATACAACAGCAGCCACCGCCGCCATCCCCACAGTCTTCATTATGGTCGCAGCCAACACCGCTACTGAGCATAATGTGGGCTATTACTGAGGACATGAACCACAAGTGGCGTCTGCATTTTCAGCTTCTGCATCTGGGTATCTGAGTAAGAGGGAGCGCTTTCATCACCACAACTCGATTAACTTGCAGTTACTAGTGGTAACGGCCTAGTAGAGGAACAATATGTATGCTAATTTGTGCGCTTTATGGTACAAAAATGACACATAGAGCGGCAAAATACAATTTCTGAGGTGGTTATATTGGTGTAATTATGTCGCCGTTTGCAGAGTGCTTATTGGTTGCTCCAGCGCTAATGATGATGTGATTGACAGGATGTATTTCAACGCCAGCGCGTGATCGACTGCTAATAGGCGATGTTGTCCAAAGGGTTCAGCTGCAGCCATCTTCTCCACGCCGGAAAACAAGGGAAATGACTTTCTTGGGTCGTCCAAAAATGAATTACAGAGACCAGCTTCTCTGGTTGCTGGCAGACTCATGATTAGTTACAGGCTGTTGTCCCAAAACAAAGATCTCCTCCTCTCAGTGTGCCCAACCTCTCTGGAAAAAAAACAGCCTTGTTTAGGAGCTGTGCAAGTAAGTTGTTGGATGGGAGCTCCAGCGACTGTGAAATGGTGACTAATTTGGGGTAAAGAAGCGTGGCCTTTGATCTTTGCGTTGAATAAAGTTGACTGCGCCTGCCTCGCCGCCCCTTAGGCCTCATTGTCAGCCCGCCAGAACGTCATCTTTCTCCCATCACTGAATATAAAGCTGTGGAATACATCATGCAAATAATCAGGCTGGAAACAAACACAAGCAGTGCTTTCCCCCAAAGGAAGAGGCAGCCGTCTCTAATGAGCAGGGTAAAATTGGAATATTCATACCTCTTTCCTTCCGCAGAAACGATTGAGTGATTCGCACCCCCATCCCCACCCCCCCCACCCCGCCCATCGCTCCCCACTCTGTTCTCCCGCTTTCATTTACCGTTCATGTCTGTCCTTCCCTCTCACCTCCATCTCCCACTCCTCCTTCTTCTTCTCCTTCTTCTTCATCTTCTTCTTCCTCTTTGCTCGCTGTCTTCCTGGAATGCAGTGATAAACAGTAACATGAATAGGCAGCCCGTCATGTTGACAAAACTGTTCAGAGATTACGCCCCTGGATCAGAGTCACAAATCTGCCAGAGAGGAGACGCTTGTTTGTGGGAGAATCAGTGTGTGGGGGGGGGGTTTATTAGGAAGGAGTCAGAAAGACTGGAACAAGTCTGAAATATCTCCAAATTTAGACTTAAGATTTGCAGGCCTTCCCCCACATGCTGGATTTAGTTGTCATAGGTGTTGTCAGACTCTTGTCTCTTGGCTCTGAGTCTCATCCCACTCAGACAATGGGAGGCCTGGTGAATGATATTCAAAAAGGCCCACTTGTAAGCAAAAAAAAAAAAAAAAAATCATGTTTGTGTGGCTTTAAAATCAGATTTTGAATCAGCATGAGCATCGCAGGAGGAGGGGAGTGCAGTACACCGAACCTGGAAACAAGCGGAAGAGCGGAGAGTGGCTCTCAGTTTATTTAACGTAATGAAAATAAGCCTCTGCGTCCGTGTGCTGACCCCGCACTGCGTATTTGCAGCGTGGACAGGCGAACGCCTGTAACTGAAATGAAGAAAAATGCGAGGTAGCGCAGGAAGATGAACAGCATGATGCGCCTCAAGGCCGGCGATTGATGATGTGGGAGGAGAGGGATTTTATTTCTCTCTTGACCACCTTTTCAGAATGACCTAGAATGGGAGAAAAATTATCTCTCTTATAGGGTAAAAAGTTTTTCTCTTCTGAGTGCAGAAATAGCAAAGTTCCCTCACATTTCCAGGTTGAATGAAACAATAAACAGCGTGGCTGCTTTTGGCACTCTAACACAGATTTCTGATCTTAAATGTTAAATCTGCTGCTAGTTTTGTATTAAAAATTAGTCACTTGGTTGATGAATCAATTAGCCATTTTAATAATTAAAAGTACCAAATACTCCAGCTTCACAAACGTGAGAATTTGATTAGATTAGATAGATTTTATTGATCCCACACTGGGGAAATTCATTTGTTACAGCAGCTCGAAAGGCTGACCCCCAATTTCTATCGGGCGTGGATGCGCCGTGTTGCCGCAGCAATACACGGGCCATTCTAGTCAATGTTTCAAACCCCACCGGCTCCGCAGCGGCCCGCTCCAGAAGCGTCCCAGAAGCGGGCCTCCGCTCGGCTCCACGTTGAATACGCGGCTGTTCTATTTTTTACAAGCAGCCGGCGTCAATTTACACAGAGCAGCCCGAGCTGGCCGGAAGCCAGACACAGAGACAGCATAGAGAATCTGGTCGATTTTCAAAATGAAAGACCCCGCGCAAAAGTGCTGGTCGTAATAACAGGCTAATTAACAAACAAATTAACCCAATGTATCATGATGTAGGCCATATTACAGAAAAAAAGGCAAACCCTTAATCTCCATAGTTCCATGTTTGCGCACAACACAGATGGAGATTGGAGTTGTTCAGAGCTACTGTAACTGGCTGCTACCCACACTGCGCCATGGCATCATGATGCTTTTCTTTGTTATATATGACAGTAAACGGAATATATTTATGTTTTAGACTATTGGTAAAATAAAACAACAAACTGTATTACCTCTGGGCCTCTGAGAAACAAACAGTTTAAAGTAAAATGTAGTAAAAGTCGTGGTTATGCTAGAATCATCTGTCCTTGGCAGCAAACTCTGCTGGCAATCTATGGGAGCTCTACATCAAACTTTTAAAAATGGTGTGAATGGAATGCATAAAAAAGGGAGAATGTAAAGTCATACTATGAATCACCAACATCTGCCAATGAATTGGTGACTGCATTATAGAAATTTCAGGAAGGTTTTTGTGTGTCCTATGAAAAAGCTTGCCCAGTTTTCGCAACTGCGAGACACTGATGTCCTTTCTCCCCTTCTAACTCTAATTACCCTCCAAAAATGTTTTAATCTGTCCCATGTGCTCATCTACTACCCAGTTTACCCCTCTCATATGACCAATCTGTGGTCACATGAATATTGTAGGGTCCCAACCCACACAAGTGTTACAAAGGATTGCTTGCTATTTCAGTGATCTAAGAAGCGTATTCTCATGTTACAGCCATTAAGTCATTCTTGACAAGAGAATCTGTTAAATCCCTGAAATATGAGGGTAAACCCTGAGAGGGGGCTGGCGGTGAAGTGTTTTCTGAAGTTGTAATGAGATGCAAGGTGGGCATTCGAAGACAGGTGGTGTATTAAAAAACCACATGGAACGGATGAAGGGCATTTGGGACGGGCAAGCTGGCTGTGATAACGAGGGAACAGCAAGAGACAAGAGGGGTGTTAGTGGTAGGTCGAGGAGCCTGGAGGTTTGGGATTAAGGAGGGGCATTTTAATCAAGGTGTGTAAAGAGATAAAAAAAAATGAAAAAAATAAAATCCAGCTTCGGATGTATGAGATATCAACATTTTGTACTGTTTAGCATATTCCTGGAGTTCTAGTTCTCATTGTTAAGTCACAGTAAGAGAGGTGATGGCCAAATTACTTGAAAAAAAAAAGTAAACTATTGCTGTACTACTTACTAGCAAACAACTATTAACAAAAGTCCTGCTGCATTTCTTGTGACGTTGTTTTCCATGACACTGCCATGACACAAGTCCAAATCCTCAGACCACACATTACATATTTTGGATTTAACACATGTAAGAATATAAACTAAAGACGCCGTGCTTTAAGAATCAGCCAGCCTTCATTTTGCAAGTATGTACGGCCAATCAACAGCTAGCTTAACATTAGCTACGGTGCTAACGTTAGCTTACCTCCTGTGAGTCCCGTTCTCAGAGTTAAACTATGAGGTTGACACATCATCCAGCTGTAAGAATAGAAAGGCCAAGGGTAAACTCATGGGCAAGGTAGGGAAAATACAGTGGGCCTGATAGGTACCCCAGAAGTAACCCCAGAATCTAAAAACATTTTTGCCGTATGCACCAGACACGCAATTCTCACTGGACTGAATAGGCTCCATCTCAGGGTCCAGTATCCAGTTCTATCTAATAATGCATTAGCAGTGCTTCCAGTCCCTGCGCCAAGCTAACACGTCAGGATACAACCTGTCTACTGAACGCAAAGAGACCAAACTCATATCAACCCATGGCAAGACAGCAAACAAGCTGACCCCACAATGCATTACAGCAATTACACATTACTAAGTAACACTGAAGATAAGAGTGCCAAGAACATGAGGCGATGAGGCAAAGAGCTAATGCTTCCTTCTCTCAAGGAGTTCATGCTGTTCCTGCTCCCATGATTCATCCAGTTCGTAGAAAAGCCTGTTCCTTTTCTTCAACATCAGACATTCGTGTTGCGGCTCAATGTGCTGCTGTTTTCTTTGAAATCCAAATCATTAGCAATTCAGTCAAATATTTGTCCCACCTAGCTTTCTAAATTGACAACCTTTATTCTTGAAACGCCTCATTTGGGCTTTTAAAAATGTCACGCATCTTATGAAATTAAATACAAATTCCATCCCTTAACCAATTTTCAACAATACAAAGGGAAATGATTACATAACATTACATGACCATGTGCACGTTCAAAGTATTTTTCATCAGAGATTTGCTGGTTCAGAGACATGCTCCTTTGAGAATTTAGGTCAAATGGTTAATTTGAAAATCTGTCTACCAGAGGTCACCCTGACCAGTCCTGACTATTTTAATACAAAAGCATGGTGGAAAATTATCATCATGACCTTTTGTCTTTGACTTGTAGGGTTTCTTTGGATTGGCATGGGAACTTATGTATTTAATAACATCCATGGGGGAGAATAGTGTTGTTGACACTGCTGCGGATGAATATGGAGATGATAAAATTATCTCTCTAGGGTTCTATCTTGTAGATTTGAATTGCAAAAGGTAATTTTAATAACTATTCCATTGGAAAATCTAATGAGGGAACCAAGTTGCGTTGGATAATTCAAGCATACTCCCTCAAAATAGCAGATATGGTGGTGAACAAAATCCTTTCATGGAGACAACATGACATAAAGCACTCTTACTTAAATCCAAGATTATAGATTATACTCGTCACTCTATCTGTCTATGTTTGTCCACAGTTAGCTCCTTGTTTTCGAAGTGTTCCGGCTGCAGTCTCACAGCAAAAACAAGTTTTAACAGCTACCCACTCTTTAATACGTTTTAATATTTGCTAATAAAATGTTGAGAAATGAAACTGTTTCATGAGCACCACCATCAGTCCAAATGTAATCATATTTTTAAACGATTTTCTTTGCCTCCTCAGCGGTGTTACACTCTTCCACGGTGATCACATCTATCATCTATTTCTGGCAGAACAGAATGCGCCACTGTACATAAAAATTTGAATATATTTGATTGGTGGCTGTTGTTGCAAGGCTACAAAGTTGGATGTAGATGAGATGCGTAAGACGCAGACATTCCTCTTAACTTTGATCAAATGTTTGCTTGCCTTCCTCCCACAACACGTTTTCTTTTGTATCATTGCCTGGAGGTTACTTCTGATCAGATTTGTTTTGCATAAATGTGTAACAACATCACTGCATCTCTTGATTTCTCAGTATGAGCGCCGTCTTCGTCTCTGCTAATAATGGCGTGTCTCTCATAAACAATCACTAATATGTTAAATATGTAAAACAGTTCCTCTCCTATTTACTGGCTGTCTCTGCAGAGCATGGCTTCATCCCTCGTCATGCATGATAATCAAGTGCTAAATGGCGTCAATTAAGACAATTCATATGAAGTCAGCTGGCAGATTCATTTGGCTAAAATGTTTTCATATATATATATATATATATATATATATATATATATATATATATAAGTCTGATTAGGACCAAGGGGAGCTATGGATTGTGAAAGTCATTGACCTCGTTTTAGAAAGATGGAGGCAAAAAATACTAATGGGAGCATATATTTCTTAGATTATAGAAAAATGCTGACTAGCCAAGTTTTTACACATTACATCCAAAACCAAGGAGCACGTCATTCACTATGTTTGGTTTTATTAAAAAAACGGCTAGCATTTACACTGTTTTCACCGAGTTCGGGAGCCGGTCCTGGATGATCAGAATCAGACCAGCGGTCCACATTCAACTCTTTGACCGTTATGAGCGCACCATCTGGGTACTCACTGTACATTGCGTTCTGCGGTGGTCACTTTAGCCAGCAAAATTGACCATTGTCGGTTAGAAATGTTCTTCTGTCTGTAATCAAGGAACCGCTGCTTCAAAAGTTAGCAACGTTTTCGAGTGTTAAATATACATGTGCCGTATTCCGTAAGCTGTTTTAGGTACCAGAGCTAATATAGAGATGTTCATTGCCTCTCCTGATCCCTTCACACAAACAAACAGGTTATTGTCTTTCACATGTAGTATATCATGCAGTATATTTTATTGGTACGTTCAGTTTCTACATTTCTGTAATTTGATCCGCAGGAAAAAGGCTTTCTTTCAGTAGGCGGACGATATATAGACCTTATGCCAGTTCTCTGCAAGCTGGACTGCTCTTTTGTTAATAGTTAAGAATCCCACGCACAATGTATGCTACTACGTGGAGACAGGCAGGCACTGTGATACGAGCCCTTTTAACAGGAGAATGACCATAAGGTCAGGACGTTTCACTTATGATAATGGAGACACTTTTGTCCACTTAATAAGCAATGCAATATTTCATTAAATACCGTTGACTTGAAAGAGAACATTCAAACATTCGATTGTAAAGATGTTCAGATAGCTATGCCGACACCAAGGCTCTCTTTCTTTCTTGTTTTCTGTTTTGAATTGTAATTATTCTTTTTTTCATATTAGTAGGAGACGCAGCAGAGCAGCGAGAAACATTACCAGCTGTGGGAAATAGTTTTTAAGGAAAAAGTTTCCTGCCATCCCACGCAAAGAGGACAAAGAGCGCGGTAAGGTGAGGAGAATATTAAAAGCAGCAAGATACATATAGACGAAAAAAATCCTTATATGAGAGTTGACGGCTATATTTTAAGAGGGAAAAACTGTGAAATAAAGTATGCATACGCAGAAAAGAATCTCAGGCCATAATTTTATTAAAGCCTGGTATGGGGAGTAAGTTTGTCTGTGATGCCTCTGGTTATTTGCCCCAGTTATGTCTCGGTAAATCAAACATAAATGAGGTAACATGGGTTGGTAGTGCAGATCAATATCTATGGGGAGCTGTAGGATTATAAAAATCTAAAGCAAACAGCATAAAGACGCTGTAAAACACTGTTAGACATGACCTGATCTGACCTTTTCTGCTATTTTAGTCTTTGTTTGTGAGGCGAGTGGCGAGATAAACAAAAAAAAACAAAAACATATTTTCACATTTTAATTTAAATTTTTTAAAAGTGCCATCCGGGACGGACTCGATGTTCCTTATTCTTAGAATATACAAAGCCGTTCGTATAAAATTGGCTTCCAAAGCAGCAGTAGCCTTGAATGGGATTTTTACAACAATAACAACACACTTGGGAGTATGAGCCGTATTGCTATAACGAGTACCTCATTAGATACTTCTGCAAAAAAAAAAAAAAGCCAGTGAAGCAAAGTGAATTACTTTTACTAATTACTTTTTACAGTAACTTTCTCCAGTACTGGCAAACATGCGCTACCACTGGTAACATGTCATTAATTCATCCACATAAGTTCCAGCTGATGTACTGCACCTGGTAAGTGGTCCATACTAGTGATTAGTGCAAGAGTAATTTCTTGTCCTTTGGTGTGAAGCAGATCCATTTACACTGATTTAGAAAAGACCCAGCAGCAGATCTTCACTACGGTCTTATTGGCAGCTAGCTGGATGGTCATTACTAATCTAAAGGCACCCACAGGAGGAAAAAAAGGGGGAGTGTTTCTGCATGCGAGCACGCCTCTACGTGCGCGTGTGTGTGTGTGCGCGCGGTGGGTGAAAAGGTTGAGACATTGCAACGGGGTCACACTTATAAGATGTGGGGGTCAACCGCAAAGATCAGCCCGGGTCAATGCTATAATGGGAGTCATTTTTCATAAGGCGCATTTCTCATCCCGCTCTCGGAGGTAGGGGCGAGAGTCGAGTAGTGAACTGCGGAAAATGGCATTTCAATGTGCGTAACCTCTCGCCTCGCAACGTCCCCTCTTGACAGGGGATGGCAGGTCCTTCTCATCTCTCTCAGGCTGCCTCGTATATCACTCACGCAAGCCCTTGCCCACCTCTCCATCCCAGGAGACGGAGGCCTGAAAGAGTGAGAGGAAGAGTGCGGGTGATGCGAGAAGACTGCTCTTCAATCTAGCAGCTACTCAACAATCAGGAACACATCTATCACCGGCCCTAAAAGTAATTTTGAACCGACTGACACACATACGTGTGTCCTCGACCTGTGATATAGATGAATCGTACGCGACAGTCGCCGAGCCGCCTTGAACGTTTTTCAAAAAAGGAATATCGAGCCTCTCTGCGGCGAAGAAAGCCAGGCGCACATAGACGGAGCCAGGTGAGAGATAAAAATGAGAGAGTGGAGACTGCAGTCTTGTTATTCCCCCTGTAAAACCAAGGCAGTGCGGCCACTTGGTGGCACTAGCAGCCAAAATCAATGAGAGAAAAGAGAAGGGAATGTGTCTGGATATAACAGATAGAGCCGTGTGAATATTCTGTTTCTGTAACATGACATCAACCATGAATATTCTCAACAGCGGGCACAGGAATATGAAAATAAATCATGTGCTGTAAACATCTTATTAAAGAGGAATTTTTCAGTTTTTTGGGGGGGGGATCTTACTGCTGTGAGAGCGGTAAGATCTGCCAGAAGCACTGTGGGTAACTTCATGTAGGATAGGGAGCACATTCACATTCACATATGCATGCAGTAAATGCATCTGATAAGGAAAAAAAAAAGCCCTTTGTGAGCCAGTGCTCCTTTCACTAGCAGCCTCTTGTTACTGGTGAGGCGGCAATTAGAAGTGAAACACTTCTGAGGACAGAGCGGTGGTGGTGGTGGGGGGGCTAGTTTGTGATTCAGGTCATGCTTGAGCCTAAATGTCAGTGGCCAGAGTGCAGCAGGTTAATTGAAGGCGTCTTGTCATCATGGCCTGCTTCGCTGAGATAGTACTGGAAGAGGTGTTGGACGGGAGGGGGGGGGCTGTCCTAAAATCTGATTGGCTGGCCCAGCGCCCCCGCGTCTCTTAACATACTCTCCCACATAAAAGCACAAATTCCTCATCTATTCTCACCTCCCCGCTGTGCTCTTCAATAATAATCAGGCCATATGCACTCATTATTGTTATTATTATTATCATTACGAAGGTGGCGTTCAACAAAAGAAGCTGAGTTATTTTATTTTTTTTACCAATAAACGCATGCAGACTATAGCTGAAACAGTTAGCAGATTCATCAGCTACTCAGTTAATCATTTAAAAGCCCCCGCTATGATGGTAATAGGATATTAGTACTGTTGATTTACTGTATAAATACATCAGCAGAAGTGCTGTTTTGCCATATAATTGATATGAATGCCGTACAAAATAAAATTTTAGCCATGAAATATTAGTAAAGTAGCGTTTTACACACACGATTTACAGTCTTGAATATGAAACACTACTTTATTCTGTGTAAATTCACTCAGAATGCTGTATAAATAAAGGTTTTGGAATATGATTGTGTTTCACTGTATACAATGAAACATTCATTTATATTTAGATTTTGCGCTCTTTTACTGCCCTGGTAAAAATCTGTCGACATTGTGTATGTTCAAAAATACATTTTTCTCTTATCAACCTTCACCGTGCTGAGCGATGTATGTGAAGAATTTGACACATTGGGCCGAGCATAGTGCAGTACACTCAGTCGCAAACGGTGGTACGAGTAACAGTGGTGGAAACGCGACCTTCCTATACTGGTATTTGGAATGAATGGAATGAAATTAAGCAATGAAGTCGCCGGAATGTTATAATGGGTCAAGATCAGGCCGGCCGCTCTGGTGATGTTGGAGGACCTTGCCTTGTCTTGGATGCAGTGAAACCATGTAATTCCAGATCTTTGGAGTTTTGACAACTCAACGGGAACATTTCGGAGGGAGCTGGCGGACAGGCGCGGAATATCTCAGGTCAGCATTGAACTGTGGCGTCCCCCCCCGTCCTCGTGTGGGATGACGTTATCTACGGTCTCAATCATGATTTCATCCGTACATCCCGTACACTGAAGGTAAACATCAGAATGGAATGCTGCGGCCGCGTCCCATTTTCCAAACGTAATCCGAGCAGTTGATTACACACATAGTTCAGTGAGGGGACCATCGGGAGGATGAATTTGTATCTGTAAACAGAAAGCACTTTCATTCTTTGAAATGTTCAAATACAGTTCTCATATTGTGATCAAATGTAGTAGCCAAAGCCAAATATCTGGACCTGTGTTGCGTTGAATAACGTGGCACAAAAGTATGGCGTTCCCTTCCCACCTGAGCACCAACGACCAACAGGAACCTGGGATCCCTCACGGGCCAGCTCAAACATACTGTACGTAGTCTCCAAGACACTGTAAATTAAATATATATATATATTTTTGTGCCACTCACCCCAGGCAAAACACTTTGCGACTCTCTTAACTCCATTGCAACGCTGTCCGTCGCATTAATGATATCCTGCTGTGACTCCAACATCATCAGTGAGGACGCACCTGCGGGGGTAGACAATGACAAAGATAGCGAACCAGCGGGGGAGGCGATGGCGCCGCGCGCACCCTCCTCCGTCCCCGTCGAGCCACTGGGGTCACCACCTAAATCTCTGGAACATTTTATTAATTAACTGTTGAATTTATTTTAATAACCTGTTCTATCCGTGTATCTCTTTCCCTCCCGCCCGCGGCCAATGCGTTGGAGATAAAGCAGGGGTTGCTGGCCCTCCTCCTGTTGCCCTCATGCTTTCCTCCTGTGAACAGATGCGCTTTTTTTTTTTTTTGTTTGCCTCTCTTTTGTAGTCCAACCATTCCTTTTCTACCTCTGCCAGTGTTCTTTGCTCTCTTTGCTCTTACAGAGTTGATAACCTCTGTTCTCTCTTTTTTTTTCTATTCAGTAGTTTTTGTTGTCTGTTTGTGATTCCAGAACTGAGACCACCAGATAAAACGCATTTCCTTTCCTCCACTCCTCAGACGAGTGCCTCAGCTTTCACACTTTCCTGTTGTTTTTCGCTGCTATATCCAATGAGTTGTGGTGCAAGCAGCGTTTTTTTTTTTTTATTGAAACCACTAATTAAAGGAATGTCTACACCCATTCCCAGCAATAGAGGACCATGCGTACGCACGGCTTTCTAAATCTGCTGAAAATAATGCACATTGCTGCCTTTGTGCCCACACACGGCTTCATGCATCCGCCGCTAGAAGTCTGTTTCATCTGTTCAAGGAGGAAAGTTTCTTTGTGCTCAACTGATAACACTGATAATGAATGTATAAGCAGGACCTTACACAACTTAAATCCTCCAGTACACATACTCTAAGGCATGTAAAGCACATGTGAATGTTCATCAAACGAGAATTTTAACAATTTATGATACAAATAATTAAAAAAAGAAGAACTTTAAGTGACTAATTAGGCAAAGTTTAGTCTAGTTCCAGGCGAGGTTATACTGTTTTTCTTCCAGTTTTTGGTAAAAACATTTCTATTTTCAAGTTTTATTTCAAGTTTTCCAGGCTTTAACTATTTGTTTTCACTATTTTCTGACATTTCATAGAGTAAACAATTAAAGGATCAATTGGAAAAAATGATCAATACCGAAAACAATACAGTTGCAGCCAGAGTTGCGATGAATCTATCATACTTAAATACTCTGTAATCAGAGATCCTCACTCTCTATATAAATATTCATGAATGTAAACAAATATTTTACAGGATGATGCAGCAGATTTAAAAGAAAAAGACTAGAACTGAGTGTCATTTACATTCCAAACAAATTATCAGCAGGGCTAATGTGTTTCCACTGCAGACAGTGTGTTTGGGCCTGTAATCCATTTAGGCAATCACTACTGACAGTTCTCGAGTGAGAGCGTGATAACATCCTTCCATGCAGCTGTCAGTAGAACTGATACTGTAATTATTTTTATTTCATTTCAAATATTGCACTCGTCACTGTGAAGTCTGGCAACATTTTCAAATCAAATGCGATGAGTATCACCCATATTAGACTGATTAATTAAAATGTGCATTTATTTTTTTTGTACTCCATATTTCTGAAATAGTTTTTTTTTTTTTAAATGTCCTCCATATTGTTTCGACGTGTAGCTCATTCTGTTCTGGTAATTAGTCGGAAGCTGTTCCTCTTTATAAATATTAATTTTCTCATCTTTCTTTGCCAAAAGCCTGAGGCGTCCAGCACAGGTGTTTTGTGAATAACACGGAGGACGACTGGCTAACTGCAGCAGAAACAGGAAGTTGCTATAATGACTGCTGTCCCTAGTGCACCCTGCGTAATAATCAGCCCTCGTTTGTCATAATAGCAGGTAAATACTCAAGCCCCGGCCGCAGTAGTCTTCGCAGTAGGACGCTGGCAGCAACGGCGGCTCGCAATAATTCTTCACTTTATTTTTCTGAAGTGAACAGGCGTCGGGGTTGTTCTCTGTGGCTTGTTAGTGTTTACAGACACAACGGCAGAAAACGAAAAGGGCAAGTCATGGCAGCGGAGCAAGAGCCGGATTCAAACGCAGGTCGAAGTACACGGGGCGGTTACATGAGCCTAGTCAACCGTGTGTGTGTGAATTATTCATGCGCTAGTTCATAGCGCTGCTTGCAACCTTCCTTTCGTTGATTGCTTGTCGGGGAAGAGGGAAAAAAAAAAATCAATTATGTCATATTTAGTGCGTCTTATTTTTAATAACAAACGAAGTGAGGCTTCAGCGCTAAGAGAAAACCGTGTTGCTCGGGCTCTTTCGGGCTGGTTATGAAATGTACAAAGCCAAAGCCCGAGGCAAAGTTTCTCTGTTGTGCTTGCCATCTCAGTGAAGAAACTCTGAGATAAGACAAATGGTTCAAATGACCTTTGGAAAGATCACCATCTCTCAGCTCGCATGAGAGAGGAAGACGGCGAGAGGGAGACGGAGAGAGAGAGAGAGAGAGAGAGAGAGAGAGAGAGAGAGAGAGAGAGAGAGGGGTGGAGGGCGAGGAGGGGGCTATTTCTATATAGTGAGGGATAAAAGTGGATTCCCAAACTGTGTGAGTGTGTGCCCTATTCGTCTTCCCCCCCTTTCCGAATGCTTTCTGCTCCATTTACACAAGCTAAGTTTATTTGTCTCTGTCCAGGACTCAAGTGAGGCAGCAGAAGCAGAAGGGGAGGAGGGGGGGTGGACGGGCGGGGGTCGGGGTGGGGGTGGGGGGGGCGCTCAAGTCTGTTCGTTACTCATTAACTGACAGCTCGCATGATTTTCTTTCATTACTCCGTTTTAATGAAGAACTTAAGTTACCCCTCACTGCAGAGGGTCTTCACCCTACACAGCTAGCTGCTAGCTCTGCCGGCCACATGGGCCTTTCATGGTGCTCATTACGGCTCAGTCCTGGGAGAGCGAGAGAGAGTGAGAGAAAGAGAGAGAGAGAGAGAGATAGCTACCTCTCAGTTGTACGCCCACTCCCACAAGCCATTCATCTGTGTTTGAAATTTTCTGGATTGCTCTACAGCACGAGCAAAGACGCTCCGTAACAACAGTGTCACGAAGACTTGACGGATGTTAAAAGACTTTCAACAAACATGCGGAAAAGAAGATGAGATTTCTGAAGTAGCCGTTCTCATAAGTGCGGGCTTCATTTCCTGCAATTTCTTGTAAAAGTGTGCAGACAGAGTGGAATAAGACATTGTTCCCTGTACTTATAGTACAAGACGTTATGGTTTTAGTATGTGTGAAAAGCACTTAGACAACCACATGAACTATATGAAGCAGCTCAGTTCTCTGCGCCCTTAATGTAAGTGTATACCCAATGGTCTAGCAAGTTAAATAAAGTCTTTCATAGCCATGATATATTAATTTCATACATGCAAATGCCCAAGTAGGGATGGCAATATTAGTCTGACGGTTCGGTCCACCACCAAGGGGCAGCCTCCCTGGCTGTGAAGTGAAGTGCTGAAAACTGCAGTTCCCTGGACGTCCACTTGAGGCTGACTCCACAACGAGTCGATCTCCGTAAGACCCCATATTAAAACGTCCAACTTCGAAGCAGAAATAAACATGTTTACAGCCTGGTACAAAAAAAACCAACAGTTTGAGTTAGCATGGTAAACTAGCTCAAAATACTGCTCCTCTTCAGTAGAGCCTCACAGATCACAGTTTTAGACTCTTGTTAAAAAAAATAAATAAATCTTTGCTTCTTCCACTTTTATAGTTTCAGCTTGATTTTCTCACTAAAATCTTTCTGGACACCAGAATCTAAATGAGGAAAGAGAGGGAGTGGATAAATATGTTAATATACTCATATGAGTTACCTTCAATCATTCCCAGAAGCTCACAGCAATAAGCTTAATGAGCAGCAAGCAGCAAGTGCTTTGCAGACTTTTTTTGTGCCCCGCGCTTCGCCTCTCAGGCAGCGCGCAGTTCGCTCAGTGTTGTCAGCGGGGGCTGTTGAGGCAGTGTGAGAGGAAGACTTCAGTCACAACTTGGAGCCGATAAGTTATTAAAGGACAGTACCGTCTGCAGTAAAGATGCTATTCGATCTACATTACTTAGTCAAGAATTAGTCAAGGAAACAGACCATGATTTTGAGATGTGTTTGTTACTGATGTAGGTACGCTTATTTTTCTTATCCTAACCAAACCAACTATTGGTGACAACCAATTTATTGTATATATTTTTGTATGGATGCCTGTATATATTGATACGTATCAAACATTTCTTGTCTCCCCGGCTTCTGAAACCAAACCCGCCCTCCGTGTTTGAAGGAAAGGGCCGTGTCGTTTGTTAGACTCTCGTAGCATTGGTTGCTTAAAACTGGTGTTTCACTGCAGAAATCATTCTACTGCTGCACTCACTGCTGGGTAAGTGCATTAGCTAAACGCTTGTTTGTGTAAAATGCGGTGCCACGACGGGGTGTTAAAATGTGACAAAAAAAAACAAACAAAACAACAACTTCGCATGACGTAACCTATTACACTCGTTGGTGTATGCGTGCCTGCGAGTGTGTGAGGGGAATACAAGGAAAAGACAAAGTCTGGACGGCGGCGTCACTTGTGTCCCAATTAGCAATGCGGGGCTTTGAATGGGTCTTTAACCTTAGCAGAGCTTAATCACGTAATTAACAAGAGGGGGGGTGCTCCCTCCCGCTAGAAATATTCCTTCCAAAACATTGTCTAGACTCCATGTTTTCAGAGACAAAGACATCATTTGTGACCTTTAAGACAAGGAGAGGGTTTGCTACTTAAGGCATTAGTCTTTTATTTAGCCGGGCCCTGTTCTAAATTAACGTCTTATTGTTATTCGGCCTGTGTGCGTGCATACGTGGCTGTGTGTTGGCTTCGTGAAGCCATAGACATCTACAGCGTGTATCTGTGTGTACGTCTGCATATCACCCCCCCCCCCCCCCCACACACACACACACACACCGTCACAATTGCGTAGCCATCGTCTGGGCTGATGGCTGATTACCCACCGCTGGCATTTAAGTGTCGGTTGCAGGACCGCAGGCTCTCCCCGCTTGGACATGCCGCACATCGAGCTGGCTGACTGGTTGTTTACAGCAGCCTTTTGCTTTTAATTGCTCATCAAATTATTGGCTTAATGATAAGACACGGGAGATTGAAAGGGACATATGGATTCGGACAGTAGCCGTCAAAGGCCTGCCTTGTGGTTTTGCATCCATGGTGACTATTAGCTAAACAAGCTGAGGCCTATTTAGCAGTAATCAGCAGAAGCACTGTGGAAGATAAAAATCAGCCATGGGCATTATTTTCCCTTCAGCCTTCAAGAGTGACAGGCCTATTATACAGTGCATGGAATTTATGAGATGATCATCTTTGATGGCCTGGATGTCCGTCGTTCGCTGTAATGTTTTCTATGGTAATGATGCTTCCCCTCTGCCTTAGACCACAAAACCGCCATTCGCCTTGTGACTCCATCTCTGTGCCGAAAAGTGATTGTTGACGGCTCCATTAAGGGGTGGAAAAAATGTTTTCTTTTCCCCTCCGCGCGCTCAGAACTCAGAAGCTTTATATTCACTCGTCAACCGAGCTTATTTATCGCCGTCTTCCCCCGTGCGGGGATGCATCAGGTTTGAACTTGTCGCTTTGATGGGGACGGGGGTGATTTGAAACGACCTTGATACAGCCTCTGCACATGGGGAACGCAATGTCGCCGCGGCATTTGTACGGGGAATCAAAAGCTGTGGCCTGGAACAGTGCGCGCTGTTTGTTGGTCATTATGGATGCCCTATAACCAAGCCACAGCTCTCTCATCTGTCTAATGGAAAGAAGAAAAAAAAGAAAGAAAGAAAGAAAAAAACTGTCAGGTTGTACATTATAGATTTATATCCATACATCAGTCGTATGTGATATAGCTTCAAAATGGATTTGTTTAAGGGTGCACAACACAGAACACTCAATCGGTTTCTATTTGGCAAGCGAGGAAAGATGATGTATGATTGAGGTCCCCCTAAACACGAGGGACGTATCAACCTGCAAGGGTGGATGGAGGCAAAAATTAGATATAGGACCTCTCTTGATCCCTTGTTTCCTCTAGGTACACATCAGATACAAAGCTCATGACAGTCTATATTATAGCTTGACCCTTAAGCGCAGACTCCACCTAGCACTCATACCATGCTGGAATACAAGGCAGTCTCCTGCTATGTGTCAGTGGTAATCTCTTTCAACGAGGTAAATATTTAAAAGTATGATTGCTGCAGATTCCCAATGCAGATTGCCAATCGTCTATGAATACATCACAATAGCCTATAGGTATTTTTTTCAGATATTTTTGGGGCTGTATTTAACATATGAAGAGTGCAGGAAGGTGGGGAAAGACGAGGGGGGTGACATGCCACAGGTTGGATTCGAATCCTGGGCCGCTGCAGAAAGGACTGAGCCTTTCTTTGTTCATGGGGGGGGGGGGGGGGGGGCACGCTCTACATACTGAGCTAACCGGGGTCCCTGAAAATAGCATTTTTAACAGTGCTTGAAATTCAAATGAACCACATAAGGCTGTGTTTTCTGTTTTTTTTTTTTCTTTGCAAGTGTCAAATTTTGAAGCATCGCAGTCTGTTCCTCTTTCTTTCTTCCTCGCAATATTGAGCCCATTACCGAAAACTAAATATACCAGGGAGATGTGAATTTGAGCCAACGTGGCTGGGATTTGAAATTTATAATGATTGTTTTTTAGTTTTTTTTTTTATTGTTCTTCGGTGGTCAACAACCGCTTGGGTAAAATCAAAGCTTAGCTTAGCTTATTAAACTGTTTTTTAATAAGTTCCAAAGATGGCTTCTGTTATTTTGGGTACGGTGGTGTGTACAGGTATTGATGTTATAAAAAGGAGGTTTCACATCATGACTGACGGCTGTGCGCTGCTTGTGATCTGGGCCGGGTGTTAGGGATAAATGATGTCACCGGTGCAACGCTGCAGCAGTCTTATCTGCGAGATATTTTTGCTTCTGTGGGAAGAAATAGAGACACGTCATCCATCCTCAGATATGTCAGTGGGCTGTACACATATACTACATGAATGACTCTGAACGTGTTCAAACCAGATTTCGCGTTGCAGTGCTACACACGATGAAGCTCTTCCTTGTTTCTGATTAATTTGACTACATACACCAAAGTGCATGGACTTCAATCTCAAAGTCGATGTATAACTTTGAGCATCCGTGGCATTTCCATTCAAACGCAGACAAATTTCCATCATATTTTACATGAAATGAGCGGAATGTTAAAGTTTACTCATTTAAAGTTGAATTCTGCCCGGCGCAGCAGCGCATCAGTGTACGTGTTCCTCTGCTGGGGTATAAAGTCAGCATGTCAGAGTGTTGAAGCTCCGCAGCACATACCATATTTTGAAGTCAAATTGTTTGTATTCCAACATCACTACAGCGGTCTCGCAAAACAAAACAAAAAGCACCTCTCTCATCATGGACATTTATCTATTTCAAACTTGTTTTATTGCAGATTCAAACAACAGAGAGAATATGAAATATGACCTCTGAGGTTTGGATCTTTTGACACCTGTTTTTCACTATGGGAATCATAGCAGTAATTGCTTTTGAGGGGTCCCTGATCCATTTACACAGCGCTGTGCTTTCCAAAGCCGGAAACATGATTTGTATTTGACACATGTCCTCTTTTCATCTCCTTTTATGTCTGAGCAGTCTTCGCGGTGATGTTTATTTGGGATAGATGTTGCTTTTGAGTTTGAGACCCTCTGGGAGGGAGGATTGATTTGTAAGACAGCATTATTTTTTATTTTCTATCTTTTAGCGTTTACGCTTCATATACATAGTAAAAGAACATTTTCACAAATACGACGTTTTCCCCCGCACATCATTTCAAAGATTTATAACTTTAAGTCAGAAAATTAACTTCCAAGGAACATTTCACGATGAAGAATAACAATAAAAAAAAAAAGATCAATTCCTTCTGTGGACTCATACACAAACCCTCCTTTAGTCATACCAAACACTGAACCACCCAAACACACAAGAACCAGACCCTATAAACACTTGAATTGCAATCCAATATCCTCTCTGTTTTTCTTCACTTTGGATCTTGAATATGGAGGTGTGCATTGCAATTATCCTCCGTTGAAACATGAATACCAAAGACTGGAAACAATAACAATATCCTGAAAGAGAAAGAGGAGGAAGACGAAGGAGGAGAAGAAGGATTTGTCTCTCAGCTGCGGGGAATTCATTTAGTCTACATCTGAGGGAAGAGATGGAGAGCAGAGAGGACAGAAAGGGTCCAATCAAACATGCCTGCTGTCTTGTGGTGGGTGCATAGTGGCTGTGTCATTGGCATTCAAACACCAATTGGATTCTGAAATTTAGCAAACATACCTTTTTCTCATTTATCCATGTCCAGACTCTTTCAATCCATTTATCAAAGCAGCTACCGAGATGATTTCTACCCTCACTTTTTCCCTCTTCTTACATATTTATTCCTGCTTCAGTCTCTTTGGCTGATGTTAAAATCAATGCTGAGTCCATGTTCGTGTCCTTGTATAAAACATTTCTTCCCAAGAAAGAAAACTTCTCTCCACAATGCGAGCACAGAGATCAAGTATTTGCTGTTTGAAATGTATGCCTGCTCAGACAGTCATGCCTCTGTGTGCAGCTGTAAGTGGTAATTCTGTGTTCTTTTGTTCTATTGTATTGTGATTGTGCTTCCATAAAGGACACAGATATTGAGAGAGAACCTTTATCTTCCTCTTTAATACTGGCTGATTTATCCTGGCAGAGCACAAGGACGATAGCCTCCTCAGGCTGTGAATCATTCTTGCCAGCTGACTCTAATCACCAACTAATTAATAGTTGATGTGCCGGCTTACAAAAACACGACTGCTATTAACCTGTACATGCTATTGATTTAGCCTTGCTTTAGGTGCTTTGGCGGATTCTACAGGGGGACGTGAACGCTGGGCTTCTGATAATCCAGGAAATCAAAAATTTGAGTGTTTACGAGTGCTCAGACAGGCCGAGACCTCAGTGCTGATCGAAATACCGTTGCCCTGGGTTCTATATTCAGTGTTGAATTTAATGTTTATTGTGTATCTGCTCTGGTCACACCACTGTTTAAAACAGCAAAATGAATTCGTCCGAGGGGGTTCTGTAAATCTGCACAAACTTTTTACTTCAAATTCAACTTTGGTTAACTTAGTAACAAGCGCTCTTGACGGTGCTGGCCTTTGGAGGGGCAAATTGGAGGATGCTGGCTAGCTTATTAGCTGCATTGCTCCATCCCGCTTTGTTTCCAAAGAAGGGAAATGTTCATTGTCGGTGGTACAGATATCTTTTAAATAGACTGAATGTGTAAACTCATTAGCAACCGAGCTAACAAGCTTGCTAACTGCTCAATACGTGTCACTTAGGAAGCTTGTTAGCTCAGATGTTAGCCTTTCCTCACTCCAGAGAACCACATGCCTGGGGTAAAGGACAAGTTCAGGGAGCTACTGTGAATGATTTGCGCTACTATCTTCATGTCAAGCTAGCCTTATAGCAGTTAGCTTTCCAGCTACTGTAGTTTACCAGCTATCCTTGTAAGAAGTCACTGTTCAAGCAATGCTTCTAGACTCAAACATTTCATGATTTGTTGTGCCACTTTGTAGTGTGACCAGGGTTCATCAGTTTTTGAGAACTTTTGAATGGAAGTGTTATAACAAGCTGGTCTACATAGCAGCTGAAGCAGAGTGTGTTGCGCAGGGCTGCAGTCCAGTTCTTTTTTTCAGACTTCAGTACATTGAGTGAAGTGTGAAAGAAAAGACATTAGCCTTCTTTTAAATGAGATAATGAACATCCATGTGCATCCATGTGCACACTGTTTGCACTTTTGGCATTTAATCCACAGTTCAAAAGGATTTATCGGTGAAAACAAGGTTGCAATAAATAAGAACCAAAGAAACTAACCTGGGTCTGTGGCAACTAATGCAACTATTTGTTTGGTTTATAAAACGTCACAAAATAGTCTATACTGTACTTTCTTAAAATTGGGTATTTTGTCTAATACAATACCATTTCAATTTAGAAGCTGGTACATGAGAATATTTGGCATTGTTTGCTTGAAAAAGTTTTTTTTTTTTACGTCATTTAAATAAGTGCTGATTTATTTTCTGTCGACTGACTATATTAGTGAAGCAACTGTTTCAGCTCTGCCTTCGTCAAGACTCAATTATGAGGGTCACAAAGTGCTAAAATTGCACATCGCAAACAGGTCTGGTCAAGTCTTCAATTTTTAATTTAAGGCAGCTTGAAGAATTCAGTGACCCCCCACTAAATCAGGTCTAATACTCGTAATGTGTGCTTTTGCTGAATTAGTTCTGAGGTTCTTTGATCTCACATAGTGAATTCTGTCTTGACGTTGAGTAACAGTGCTTTGTTTGACCATGAATTAATTTTGTGTTGGCTTAATAACATCATATCACACCCCAAAATGTATATATATAAAAAATAGATTTATAATTTAGCAGTTTTTGCACTGCACAAGGTCTCTAATTGGTAGTCTGGCTGTATGGTTAACTGTGGAATAGCTGCTAAATGGTTTTAAATTGTGTATCCTTATTGTAGTTATTTAACGGCAGTTTCTAAGGACTGCTGTTAATTTTCTGAGAGATACAGCTACTGTTTAGCTTAAACAATCATAATATCAGATAAATCAGGGCTATAGCTATTTGACAATCTAATCTACAGCTTTTCATCACAATTTGTTGTTGCTTTCTTCCGCTGATTTCATCTGTTCGGTTACATTAATAAATGAGATTTCATAGGAAGACACATCCACACAACCATCTCCCTGACGACGCATGTTTTACAGCTCACAGAGAGGCCGCTGAATTAAGTGTGATGCAAACACGGCAAATTGAATCAATTTGCCTCCCCTAAATAGATGTGATGCGTGGAGCCTGAACGCTCAAATGAATAAGAAAGAATTTCAGAGTTTAATGATGTTGTTTTTGTTTGCGCATTTCTGATGAAGGTTCCAGAAGATCGGGCGTAAGGAGGAAGAAAGATATCACATAACAAGGCGGCGTGGATGCATGGACTGTGGCGTCACGTGCTCCCCGCTGCGGCCACCGGGAATGAAGTGACAGGCCGTGGTGCAGCACAGGGACAGAATTAAGAGGTGAGCGGAGCATATTAAACTGATAAGTGGCCATGCGGAAAATAGTGAGGGCCGCACAGACACACAAACATGACAGAATCCGGATGTGTGTGCACATGTTTAGGCACATTTACATGCATGTGACCAGAGGCGCAGAGCCAAACTGGGAAACCATTTTAAAGAAAGGAGGCCTGGGGCACCCTGGCAGCTCACCTGGTAGAGCGTGCATAGCGTGTATAAAGGCTAAGTCCTTACTGCAGCAGCCTAGATTTGATTCAAACCTGTAACACTTCACTGCATGTCATCCAGCTTCTCTCTATCCCCACTTTCTTATCACTTTTCAGCTGCTACTATCAAATAGAAGCCCAAAAAATATCCTATAATCTTAAAAAAAAAGAAGGGAGGCTCGTTAAAATGTGTTAAGACTCACATTTAAAGCCCTGGCTCTTGGCAGTAAGGGAATCTATATTATCGATAATTACATTGCATATTCACTGTGATAAATTACCATAAATTACCAAATAAATAACTTTAAATGTTGTAATATGAAAAAATGTAAATAATTAGTTCCTACCTGGACACATACAGGTCAAAGCCCCCTTATGCTGCAAAACAAGACTGAAAGAGACACAAAATCACATTTATGTCACTTGTTTTGTGTCTCTTGGTAGTTGTTATCTGTCTCTTTGTAGTCATTATGTGTGTCTTTATGTGTCCCCGTGGTCGTCAGTCATCTTTTTGTAGTCTTTTATCGCTTTGTGGGGTCGTCTTTCATGTCTTTGTGTTCATTTGGCGTTTCTTTGTGGGCTGTTTGTGTGTCTTTGTGGTTGTATATGTCTCATTGTTGTTATTTTGTGTTTCTTTGTTGTTGTTTTGTGTCTCTTTTTGGTCATTTGTGTCTGTGGTCATACCAGTCACTTCATACAATTGTTCTCTTTTTTTTTTTTTTGCATGTGACACAAAAAACAGGTATACAGACATCAAGACGTAAGCAAATTTGTAAAGGAAACTGTCTCACATGCATAAAACACTGCGGGCACTTCTCAGGGACAAGCCTGTCATCGTTGCTGACATATTGATCAAGAGTAGCCTTCCTTTTGTGCAGACGGTCTGCAACACTTAATGATCAACGCGGCAACACAAAGCTTCCCGGCAGTGCGGACACATTGACAGCCTGTGATTAAATCAGTAACAGTGGCAGCATTGTTGACGACAATGATGATAGCACTGAGCGCACTTATCAAGGCAAAGGACCGGTTGCTTACCACCAGTGCTGATGTTCATAGATGCTGATAGAGGAAATTAATTTGAGTGAAAAAACGAAGCATTTATCATCAAACCGAGTGGTCAGCTAACACAGAATTCTGCAGAGCTCATGAATAATTGTTTCCAAGCGTTATGTTTTGCCTGTCAGTCAGAAGTGCTCGGCGTTAGCTGTAATACATCTGAATTAAGCGCCTGGTGGCAGTCTGTCACGTACACCCCGTCGTAAGCCGTTAAATACATAAATCGGGTTTAAATGAACACACACACCACTTGTCTTGCTTGGTTTGCAGGGTAATTCATCTTCCAACTCCATGATTCTGTTATGCAGTCAAATTGACAAGTAATCCATTGCTGGTGTCCTTGTTGTCAACATTAAGGTCATTTCTGATTGTTGCATTGAGTGAACAGACTTGCAGCTTTGCAACACTTTGAAGAAGGTGATGGAAAAGACGGCAGGCGAGTGCATCGATACAAAGTGTGAGAGTGATTTTGAGCTGTAGCATGACGATCTCCTAGGTTGCAGAGAAACTATATAACTTTATTAGCTGTTTATGTCCTTATATGTCTCAAAATATTTAAGATTGTAGTTACTTCTCAAGCATTCTCGTGGAAATCCTCATTTTTGGGGGGGGCATCTTTGTTACAGAGACCGAAGGCCCGTGCAATACATGTCAGGAGACTACACATGCATTATATGTTTCTGAAGAAGCATGCTCAGGCTTTAAATGAATTGAAGCTCATTATACCCAATTACTTTTCAGAATAAGCTGGGAAATAGAGAGAAAATCCGATTTGGTGGTTTGTTTAAACTACTTTCAGAAAACCTCCCAGAGGTGCTACAACGAGGTATAAAAAGATTCATTATTTTTTCTTAATTAGTCCACTTGAAAAGGTTTTTTTTTTTTTAGGAAGCTGCTCATACTTTCGAGGTCAAGATATGGAATCGATTGCTTTTTAAATAATCTAGAAACCGACCGCACTGTTTTTTTTTTTTTATACATATTTTCCAGCATTTCAAGATTTTCCTACTAAAACAATATCCCAGATGGCTTTGTAAAGTGTTGAAACACATTTTTATATTTGTCTATCTTCACTTTTTCACCTTTAGTTGTTTCACAGCAAATTTGTAATATTTGTTTTGATAAAGTTTAGTGCAAATGAGGTGAATTTCAGTTGAATACCAACAAAGAATTTGCAGTCAGCTCTAATCTGCAAAACAGCCACGGAGCAGGGGGCCTTGTACAGATCTTGTTAGGTTAGACACAAACAAGTTGTGAGTACATAGGTTGAGAGTCTGTACTCTCAAATGCACCTGGGCTGTACAGACATCTTGCATTGTCTCAGTGTTTTGGATGAACCTAAAAATATTGCTGCTCTGCATGACTGTCTAAAAGATCATATCGTATGAAGGGATCACTGGCTGGTTTAGAAAGCCGGCAGCTCCCACCAGTAAACATTTTATGTCTTGTCCATACTGCGAAAAAGCTCATGGGTGCCAACAAAAGCCTTCTGTTTCCAGGATGCGTTTGAACAGACTGCCCGTGGACAGGCCGTGAAACTCACAGCAGACCTGCACTAACATCAACCCGAACGAGCACAAAAACAAATCACGTCTCTCCCTCCCTGGAAGTTGATAAGATGCCCCATGGTAAGCATATGCAAGAACTGTTCCCATTATTTCTGTCAATTAAAGATCGCACACCACATTTTTCATGGATACAACTGCTGTTTGTTTATGCGGTCAGGTAATTTCAACCTGTGACTGTGCCAGATGGTTCTGTGTAACAAAGTCAGCCACGGAAACTGTTTGAAAAGGGGCAGACCAGGCCTCTTCAGCAGCTTCCATGTCAAACAAGCCATCTGTACCTGCACATAGTTAATTAATCAAAGCAGCCACACTGTCAATTCTGCATCTACTTTAAGCCTCATATATCATTTGAACAGATGAGTTAAAAAAAAAAAAACATAAACCCTCAGCACACAAACAAGGAAATTATCTATAGAGACCAAAACAGTTTTTTGTACCGGGCTGTAAACATGTTTATTTATACTGTGAAGTTGGGAACTTTTGCAGCCAGCCTCAAGTGGACTTTGGAGGAAGTGCAGTTTTTGGCATTTTCACATTGTTTACTTCAGACATACGGAGGCTGCTGCTTGCTTTGGACAGAGACAGGCTAGCTGTTTTTTTGTGCTAAATGAAGTAAAACTAAATTAAGAGATGTATGTTTCAAAACGCCAAAATATGACAAAAATACGAATATGACTCACATAGGAATTCTCTCTAGGAATTCTACTCTTCAAGTTTTAAATATAAGAATGACATAACCCCAACTACCCGGGCCTGTATTTAAAAAAATAAAATAATAAGTGGAACTATTAGAAGCATGATTTTTTTTAATACTGCAGTCAGAGCAGACACACCTGACTCCTCTGTAACCTGATTGTGGCACCACAGCTGCTGCCACTTGAGAGATAATTATCAAATCCAACAATGCCAAGGTTGTTGCTGCTTTTCTGACAAATTGTTGTTCATGAGACAGCAAGTGAGAGAACGTGTTTCTATTTATCTATTTTTTCTAACAGTTTAAGCTGTGTGCTGATGTTGCATGTTAAAGCCAAGACACTAAAGTCTCAAACTCAAGCTGTCAGACATAAAGACACACACACTGTGGTGAGTGACAGACGAGAAAGAGAAAGTCTGGGTCAAAACCTAGACAGGCCCAGTACCCAACAGCAACCCCCGGAGCCAGTCTGCACCCCCATCTCACACTCTTTTCACCAGGCCTGATTGAAATGTATCCAGTGAGTGGAGTTATTTTACAAAGCCTCGCAGGCTGTGTGTTTGTGTCTGCGCTCCATAGAAGTATAGGCAAACAGAAATTCTCAAATTCAAATTATGGTTCATTTTATTTCAAACAAGTACTCTATGCTATGCTACGCTACAAGTATATGACGGCGTATAAAGTATAATATTTTAATTTCCTAACAGCCTTCCTTCTCATAAAAGTTGCTACTCTTCTTTTACTCAAAAATCTGCTCGAAAATCATTAAGCAAATGTTTATTACTCATCCTTTCAAAAGAAAAAAAACAAAACATCTGCTCTGCCATTATCATCCATCTGCCTTTGCCATTTCTCCGCGCTCTCTTCTACGGATTTCTCCTCTTAACCCGCAGCATGTAATAACTGTCATCTTCCACGCCAATGAGCCGTGTAGTAAAACCACCGGTCTTTATATTTATCTAGGCTAATCTCAAAGCCGTCACGGCAGCCATTACAAAAGGAAATGATGCTTTATTTGGTGAAGCCGTGGAGGAGGGACGGGAGAACGAGTGGGAGGGCACTCCTCAGGATGTCATTTGGAAAACCCTTCACCTTCACGAAGCGCCGTTGTTGAGGCGTAGATGGTGTGATAGCTGCTGACAAGTCTGATGAATATGGATGATATACTAGTTATTAATGTTAATCCTTTTTCTGCTGTTCGGTTTGCTGTAAAGAAGTAAAACTTTTCATTTACACGTCATGTTGGATCACACTTTGGGAGCATCTAGCTCTACTGGTCTGGCTGTCAGGCTTGACAACTGATGGCATGAGCCAGAGAAACCCATGGGAGGAGAGGACATGTCTTATAAAATATGATGCACCGCTTAGCCGCGGAGTCGCTCTCACATCCCGCTGCGCTGCTTCAAAAGCACCACTGAGCCATTTCGAGTGGATCCAGCACCATCGCACAGCCTCCATGTGAAATGTGTAGTGAGCTCGCATACATTTGCGTTGTCGCTTCATTGTAATGCCATGGTGGGAATAATGAGCAATCAACATATGCGCGTCTACCTTTTGCACAGTAACGATATGCATAGCTTAACATTTCCACAGATTAATCTCATGGGTTTTTGCGTTTCTTTAAAAAACTTCACTTAAAAAGTTTTTCTTTTATAAAGTTCTAAAAGTCAGAAAGTGCCTCTATTTCCTGTTATCTCATTAAAATGAGGACACAGTCCAACGGAACAAAGCTATTGATGAGGACAATTGATTGAACTCTGGGAAGTGACAAAAGACTGAAATTCAACATCCCTGAGACGATCTCAGAGCTGTCTACGCTCAAGTCAACACAGCCCATCTCAGCCCCAGCTGTGAATCTCGCTCTCCCAACACTAATATTTACCTCCCTAATAAAAGTCATTGTTGTGCGACTCGCTCTAAATCAGAGGCCTGCTTCTGTCGGGGATGACAGAGGAAAATATAAAGCATCTCTCACAGTGATGGAGAGCTCCTGAGGATTTTATTAGCTTGGTGGAGAAGACAGCCCTCATAAGGTTCTGGTGCATGAATCCAAGTGTGCGTGAAGCTGTAATGCAATCTGTTTCTGGCACTCTGTACTATTAAGCCAGTTTAACACTTCAGATAAATTATCATTTACAGATTAAAATTTCAGATGAATGATGATTTCATATTCTGAAGAAATGCACATTCATTGTTTAATTTGAACTGAAACCATTCGTGTAAGGGCAGTTAGCATTTTTAGCATCTTTAACGTGATTTATTTATAACTTATGAAGAATGTGCAGGCAGGTTAGAATATAAAGAGATTTAAAGAAAGAAAAAAATTAGGCTTTTGATCTGATTTCACAATATGACTTAGCCTAGCCAGCTCCCATCTGCTATATGCTTGTAAAGAACTGTTAGTCTCCCCCATAATCATCCCCATAACCTCCCTCCAGCCATCATGTCCCACAATGGACAGGTGGAGGACAAAGTACAAATGGAAAATTCAAGGTTTCGCCAACTCGTGTCCGAACACACCCTTCCAAGCTGTACTCCACTAGAAAAACCCACAAGCTAGCACTGCTCGCTAAGTGTTTGTTTGTAAGGGTGTGTAAGGATGGGTTGGTTGGGCAGTTTTCAAAAATCACATAGAACTGAAAAACATTTTTTTGTTAATATTCAGATAGACACATATGACCTATGAAAGCATAGAGTCTCTGGAGAGAGAGAGAACAAGAATTTGGAGTTAGCTACGACGGCAGTTTGTAGGGCGCAGGGATTAGCTAGTTTAACACAATTATTCTTATTAATTAATAAGTTTATAATTATGTGCCTAATAAGAACCAAGATAATTGACTGGAAACAAATATTAATTATAGTGGAAATGTAGGTTCATAAGCAATTGTCGATTTTTAGGGGAGCTTCTAGAAACCCAAACAAACATCTCATAGTTTAATTTAATTGATATGTATGTTTTAAAGTAACGTTGAATTTGTTGAGTGTTGCATACATTCAAAACTTCTTTCATGCATGATCAGCTGACCTGCTGACTACATGACTAATCTAGCTTTTAACTGGAATTCACTGATTTGGGGTGTACCCTTCAATTTACCTACAATGAGTGCCCAATTACATGGTTCACTTCAAGAACCTACTTAGTAATATATTAGAAAATTAATATGAATTTTACCCAACTTGAATGTTAATGAATTTGTTACCAGATAGATTTATGTGTACGCCTTTATCTGGAATTTTAATATCCTATCCTGAGATTTGACAATTTCTTTAAAAACATATTGCATATACGAAAAGATATTGTGGTCTCAAGGCTTCAGTTGTGTGACTAGCAGTGCACGCACATATCTATAAATAAAGCTTGATTTGAGTTACAGCGCAACACAAAGCACCAAAGGAGACACTTAATGCAGTGTGCCGTACTCTACATCTGGACGCAGGAGAAGTGTGAGGCAGAGGTCAGAGCGTTAAAATGGAAGACTTTGTGGAGTGTGAAAATATGGGGTAATCGTTCACAGCCCCTGCTAACGCGGGCTTTCCAACGAAAGAGACTAGAGAGAGAGAGAGAGTGAGAGTGAGAGAAACAGAAAGATGTACAGTAGCCAGCAGTGAAGAGTAGCTGCTGCCAAATGCACCCAGGGCTAGACGAAGACGAGCCCTTGCCATCTGGGCTGCTCGAGGCGAAGGCTGAAAACAACTCCCGTTCCATAACCGGCTTCTCCAACTTGCTTTGCGTTTTTTATTTTTCTCTTCTTTCTTTCTTTTTGCTCTTTTGGCCTCTGATCCCATTAAACCATCTCATCTTGACCCGTGTTTTTCTCAAGCTGTTTTTTTTTTTTTTTTTCTTATTCTCGCTTACACTTGGCTCTCATACCCCCCTCCCCCCACCACCTCCTCCTCCTCCTCTTCTCTCCCTCTCAAGGATTTATCACTCTTAATTATCTTAACTATCCCGCTTCATACTCGGCTTGTATCTAGGATGTTTAATCTGGGATTCAGCAGGGCTATTAGTTACACTCAACATGCGGAGGATAATTGATTTAAGGAAGCAAGACTTGCTTGTTGGTGCTGATGGGTTTAACTAAAAGCTGATACAGGGAGGATGGAGAGCAGAAACGGATGGACAGGAGTGAAATCAAATGCTCAGATGTCTGTGTGTGTGCGTGTGTGTGTGTGCGAGCGGAGTTTCTGCTGTCTTTGTAAACTTTGGATTTCTTTCACGTGCTTTGATGTCCAAATCATTTCGTTTCGACTTTGCCCGAGCTCGGGGAGACGCAGTACATTTCGTGGAAAAGAGGATTCAGAACTATTTTTTAATGGCTCGCAGTCTTTTCTGATACAAGTGGGAATTTCTCCTCTCCCTGATTTACATGGGATAACCGTGGTTAGGATAAATATTTTTGGTCGGTGGGGAAACAGAACAGCGAAACAGATGTCTGTTTAAATGTCATGTTTGTCGCCGAGGCTGTGCTGACATTTTAGTCCCAGACTTTCACCTCTCGGATTTGTTCGCTGTGAATCATTACCAGAATCAGGTTGAGTCAGAGCTGTTGCTGTGAATAAATATGATCTAATTGATAGCTGACCTCTTGCATTAACGAGCAAATGAGACCACAACCAGCCAAAGCCACACCAGTAAGACTTAACTATGTTTGCGTGTTTATCCAACTCATTGCATCCGTGATTTATTTATTTTTTATTACCTCCCTTTTCTTTGTGTTTGTGTGTGCGAGGCTTCCTACTGCATATGCAGTTAGGGCGGCTGGTGGCCACGGATATTGATAATGGCGTTGGGGACACTCAGCTTCTTGTCTTATTAATCACACCAGGCTGAGCAGTGACCTTTCTCTGAGCCCACTGCTTTGGGCCGAGCCAGATCCCCTGCCTCTGTCGCCCCCCGGGAGTAGCCGGCTGACATCACTCACCCTGTGTCCGCTAATGTCAGCCCCGAGCCTGGCCGCAGCGGCTCACCGGCCCTGCCTGGCGCCCCGGACACAGCCCTGGATGACAGAGACATTGATCACTCCGGAAGCTCAGGTTGTCCAGGGGTGGCTTGGGGGGGGGGGTGCTGCAGTGTGCAGTGTGTATGTGTGTGTGTGTGTATGTTTTGATACAACACCAATTGAGACTGGTGAGCCTAATTAGACTTCACATCTGGGCCTAATGAGCAAATCAAGACCCATCATTGATCAAGGATCAACTGGCCTTGAGCTGTTCTCTGATTGGTTAAGAGCTGCACAAGTGCTGTGAACCCTTAGGTTAAATATTCCAGACACAACTAATTATTTATTTAGAAGACTCAACATGAATCCACACGGTAACTGGATACGATATGGATTTTAGGCATTAAAGAGGAAAGATTAACTAAAGCATCTTTACTGCTTAAATAGTCGACCACGTTCCCATTTTATGACATTAATTTTAATATGCACACAGTGGACCACTTTACTTAAATAAAACTCATACGATCTAATCATGTAAAGTGTCGAAACACTAAATCAAGGCACTAAGGTTTGACAAATGAACATCAAATTTGATTCATTTGATGCCTTGTATCTGCACTAATATGAGTACAATATAAAATATCATACTGTATCATGATGAAGCATTGATATCAATATAAAGCCATTATAAATATTAATATAATATTTTATAAAAAATTATGAAGTCTTCCAATAAAAGAATTCAAGGATTATTTGTCCTGTACAATTAAAAATGTACATGTGCAAACCAATGGACCACATATGCATGATGTCATATTTTGAAGGCCTCTGGTTGCATATTCTGAGCTCTTCTGCCTATAGTTAATCTACCTGTCAATCCAAGGAGCCACTCTGTTAATTCTGCATAACTTTAAGCCTTAATGTAATTTGAACAGATGACTTAAAAATCAAACTCAGTACAGTTGTCATGAAATTAGCTATAGAGACCAAAACAGTTTTTTGTACCAGGCTGTAAACATGTTTATTTCTGCTGTGAAGTTTTTTAACATGGGGACTTATGGAGAGTCATTCTGTCGCCAACCTCAAGAGGCCATTCGAGGAACTGCAGTTTTTGGCATTCACTTCACAGCCACGGTGGTTTGCCGCTTGTTGTAAATATGCAATAAGCAAAAACTATAGCATAAAGTAAATAGAAAATAGATTTTGAGTAACATGACTGAGTTATTATGTGAGATATTCAAGGAAGAGTTTATTCCTAAGACCATACTTCTGGACCAAGTCTGGGAATGAAGCCAGGATATGATTCCTAATGTGTCTGAGATGTGTTAGAGTTCTTTTCAATCCAAGAGAAAAAGAGAAATATGTTTGTTTCTTGTAAAGTTATTTATTGGAGTTTAGCCCACTGATTTGGCCTCCGTAACAACACGGACAATTTCAGCAGCGGCGGCTGTGATACACAGCTCATGGAGTTAATAAGGTACATAAAAACCTTTGGTGCCCAGTCGCAGCAATTTAAGTTAAAATAACCCTCTCTCTTGTGGAAGTCATAACTCAGACAAATCTGAACACAGTGATGATATATGTTGACATATGTTTTAGATTCAATGTGACTACATTTTCAGAGGATATTATTTCCTTTAGTATCCACTGTAAATATAACCCATATATCTGCTTAGAAATAACATAAAAATAAAAGAACGCTCTATAGCTCCAGGCTTTGCCTGGGAATCATGATGTTTTTAAGTTTTCTTCAACATCAAAGTTATCAGTGGAGAAAGCAAGGATCCACAGAAAGCTCAACAGCATCTCTGCTTCCTCTCACCACACTCTACATGACCACTGAGAACATTGTAGGAACCGTCATCAGTGCGTGGTTTGGCAATTCCACCATCTCGGACCACAGGGCCCTACGGCAGAAACTGAAAAAGGCCATCGCGGCCTCTCTCCCCTCAGTCTTGGACAAGGCCAGAAGCATTGTGGATGACCCATGACATCCTGCCCATGCACTCTTCTCCCTGCTGCCTTCTGACAGGCGGTTCAGCAGTTTAAGGGCCAACAATGGCAGGATGGGAAGGAGTTTCTTCCCACAGGCAATCAAACTGCTGAACAACAGCAACACATAAAAACAGTGTGCACATTGCACATATATCCATACACACTTGGCACCTTTTATCTCTGCTGCTACTTAATTTGATTCAATATCTACCTACCTCTACTTTATATACTTACTATAGTCACACTGTATATAACCATATGTTGCTTACGCTCTCTCTGTCTGTTGTTTTTGTCTGTATGCAGTGTCAGCAACTTATGTGTTGTTATGTGTGTGCACTTCAGTGTAGTCCTGTCTGCACTATGTTTTATATTTCATGTAGAACCATGGTCCAGAGCGAAACACATACTGTGTATATTCTTGAAATGACAATAAAGCCCACATGGCTTGGCTTGTGTAAAATGCCAACATTTTATCATCTTAGCCTCTAATAATTTATGTCTGACTGCGTGTGTCAAATATCAAAGCTGAATTCAATTGGGAACTCTACCAATCCCAGCCAGATGTGACTCTAAACAGTTTGAATATAGCAATTCTAACACGGCATTATCTATTTTCAAATGTATTTCTTTTGTAAAATCCTCAGTGTTGCACATAATCTGTTTGTTTGTACAAACAGGCATTGTCGAAATGACAGCGTTGGAACTGCTTAATGTATTTCATGGTTTCTCGTACACTTCATGGCGCTGCTGACTTTTTGTTTTGCAAATATACACAGTGGATTCTTGTGTGTCATTGTCTGGTCAATATATTCTTTTGTACATCCGCTTGCTGGCAGCTGCACCAGACAACAGGAGACTGAGGCCTAAGGGATTCCCACAACATCCAGGAACATCCTGTCTAACTGATGCAGCACCTGTTGTCGGGATGGAAAAAAGCATATGCACAAACATGAGCCGCAGTAACACGGGACAGATTTTGGCTGTGGGATCTAATATTTGGATACATATATTTGGATCCACTTCCATTCCATGTACACCACTAATTAAGTGCTATGTTCTTTAAAGAGTCCTTAAAAACGTATATCATGGCATGTTTGTGAAGTTGTCAGGGATTGCTAAATTACAATGATCCATCTATTTCCTCATGCTTATCGTGCTTGTCGGGTCACTGTGGCAGCTGGTTAAGCAGTGTGTTTCGGATATCCCTCGCAATGCATTTTAGCTCCTCCTGGCATTCCCAGTCTTCATGGGCTATGTAGTCCCTGGGTTCTGGGTTTGCCTTGGGATCTCTACCAGCTAGATGTGCCTGGAACACCTCCAAAAGAAGGCATGCCAATCAAATGTCCAAATAACCCCAACTGGCTACTTTTGGTGCCAAAGAGCAGCAGCTGAACTTCCAAGCTCCTAACCATTCTCTAAGGCAATCAGCCACCCTGTGGTGAAGCTTATTTCGGCCGCTTGTATCTGCAATTTCATGTCTGCATTTCATTTTGGTCACTACCCAAAGCTCATGACCATAGACTGGTCAGCTCTTCACCACAATGGTCCGGTACACTGTTTCCAATACCAACCAATGCCAACACTCCAAATGACCTTTAGTTGTATTTAATGTGCATATTGCGAGGGTTGTCATGTTGCAATGTTTGTAATGCACAAGCGAAAGAACTAATGGACTTGTGGATAAAGTCATCTTTTCCTTTTTCCTTTTGTTGCCTCCCTTATTTATCCACTGATGTCAGAACGGGCAATATTGTCTAGAGGAAACTGTCCGACCAGCTTGGCAAGAAACAAACCCAAAACCCCAAACCCATTAAAGAAGACATCAAAGTGTAGGTTGATTAGGGCGCAGCAGCACAGGGGCACCAACATTAGGCAAAAATAATTTGATTCAAATTATTCAAGGATAAAAGGGTAAGAAGGAAGGATTGCAAATCAGCAGTTATATTTGTGGAGCATGCTGTACTTCCACACAGCTTTCAATAAACATATTTCATAACAACCGCAGTTGGCACCTTATTCTGATCCGTTAATGAGCGCGATGTCTTTTATTGTTGATTCGGTCCCGGGAGAACAAATGCGTTCTGTTTCATAATTATGATTACGTAGTTTTCACCCCCATGACTTTGCCTTGCTTTGTTGCTAAACTTTTCGGTGTGAATTTATGTCCGGTAAACAGTGAGCCGCAGACAAAGCACTTCTGCAGAGAGAGCGTGCCATCAGCTGATAAAAGACTTCATCACTAAAATGAATACTTTTTTTGGGGGGGTCACATCACATGTAGCCCATCACTTGTATATTATTTAGGTCTAAAATGGATTTATTTGTGTCTCTCATCTCTTTATTATTCAGTGTTTTGACCTTTTATTTTTTGCTTTGTTTACTATTTTCTTTCAATCACGAAGCACTCACATCTTTAAAGCCTTCATAATGTGTTTTTTGTGCATGTGTGTGTGTGTGCGTGTTTGCTTACGCACGACTGCTTTTGTTCAGACAAAAAGTACACACAACCCAAGTGGGGTGTGTGTGTGTGTGTCTACTTGTGTGGTCTGTTGTCTACTGGTGAGTGTTTAGAGAACAGATTTCTTTGACGTTGACGGCACCAAAGCAATACAGATTTGGCAATTAACCTTGATGTCACTGTAATTACCAAGTCACTTTAGTAAAATGAATTAATTTCCCAAAAGGACTCAGAAACAAAATTACCTCCTCTCTTCCTGAAGAGAGCCAATATGGCGCCTGATAATTAGGGGAGAAAAAGTGAGCCGCTGCCATATTCCTGTCTCTCATTGTGTGTATTCTGTGTAATCTGCCACGGGGGGAAAGCCACTGATCCGCCTGCCGCTCCCATAACTTCCTCTGGGTTCACGCTGTTGTGCCACTCACTTGTTCATTTTTCAGCTCGCCACATGTTGAGCGGCGTGCCTTACTCTTCCCCCTCCAAGCTTTTCATCTTGTGTCGTCCTCGGCTTGTTTTTCATGCAACAGCCACGTTGCCCTGTATGTGCCGTGGATTTCTTTTGTCACGTGTAGCTGGTATGTGACTTGCGTGACACAACAAGTGGTAACCGCGCTTGCTGTTCATCTTGAAGGATGCCACGCACACATCAGGGAGAAGGAGAGCAGACTTTCCACAGCTCGCTTCCTGAGGTCTTAATCTCCGGTCCCCCACTAAGGGCTGAGGTGTCTGTCAAACCTTTTATGCCGCTTCAATTAGTATGTAAATTTTTAATAAAATGTTTTGAGCTCGGTGGGATTTCTCAGGTGGTTCCAAAAAGGCAACGGCTGCCTTTGCCAGACTGCAAATAAACAGGGTGGATCGAGGAAAGTGTATAAAACATAAAATAATTGAAAGTATTGTTGAAAGCTGAGCGTTGGGTCCCTCATGTGAATCCCTTCATGCCTAGTCTCCAGTGGAGCATCAATCATACTCAAACATAATTATATGTCTAACCTCATTAGATTTATAATTGATGTTTTGTTTAATGTTTTAGATAATTTAGATAACTATTTGATTATTTATTAAAGATTATGAATTATTTTCAAAACATTTTATTTTAATATCTAGTGCGCACTGGGGCGGGAAGACTGGGTGCCATCAAGTAACATTTTACCTTTTTAAATGTCAGATAAATGACTAAGGGTCCAATAAGACTCAGTGATGCCTTGAGCTAAATGCTAATGTCAGCATGCTAACGCGCTCACAATGACACAACATGGTACAGTAGTTGATTTTTAAGCAAGTATAACAGTTGCCATGTTCGCCATTAGCATGCCCACATTTGTTAATTAGGACAAAACACAGCTGAGGCTGATGGGAATTAGTTTTGCAAGTATTAGTCACAAACCTCAAAGTATTGGACAGTGCTAATTTGTTGGTGCCAGACAAAAAGTCAAGAGGTCGCCGAATGCAATTCTCGAGGGGGGGGGGGGGGCGTGAATGTGTGCACCAAATTACAGTTTTGAAGACATTTCACTCAAAACCACGTCCTCATGGTGGAGTAGAGGAAAAGGCACATGATCAGACGATGGTCGATATTTGAGTCTAGTTCAAAGGGGTGGACCAACCAGCAACCGGTCACCCACTAATGAGACAGTTTCTGAAGAAGTGTTTCCTTGCCACTGTTGCCAAGTGCTTGCTCATGGCGGGAATTGTTGGGTCTGTAAATAATATAATAAACGGTACAGTCTATTCCTTCTAATGAAATGAGATAACTTTTGATATGATTTGGTGCTATATAAATAAAATGTAACTGTTGTTGTTGTTGTTGCATGCTAGCACGCTACGAAGAGAAACATTTAAGTCAAAGCTACAAAGATGGTACACATGGTATGTCAAGGTTCATATTTGCATCAAATCTCAAGTGGTGTTTGTAATATTTGAGCAGATTTACACTCGTCTATATTCTGTGTGTGTGCACACTAGAGAACGGCATGTCGCAGATGACAGATGGTAATAATAATCTGGACAACAGGTTCAAGGATTTTCCTATTTTTTTCTTGCCTGTGCTGTTTGTCAGGGCACAAGTAAGCCTGAGCTTTAGAGAGCCATAAACTCTGCTATTTCAAGACTTAATGAACACTTAGTTTCCTATGTGGAGCTTAGTGTTAGCTCAGGCAGAACGCTGACGATGCGCTTGCATTAGCTCATTAGCATCAGCTGCCTGATTCACGCTTCACAATCATTGGCTCATTCACAGCTGTTTGGTTATCAGCTAACTTGTAACATCCAACCGCATACGCGTACAGTGTGACCATTATAACCTAAAAAGTCACATTGTTATTCAACTGATAAGTTGAACCTTTCAGCTTATGAGGTAAGAGTCCTTGTGGATTTTTTCAGCGCCTTGTCTGTGAAAAATCATCTTAACTGCATAAGAATTTGCTTTAAGTGGTTAAATCCGTGACATAGGTGTCCCTGTCGTCCCTTAACAAAGACTTACAGTAGTTAATTAAAAGCAGGTTCATAATTTACTCTTGACTTCTTCTTTTAACAAGTTGCTTTTAAGGCCCAAAGATGTAGTGACAGCTTCATTTCCATGTTTGCCACCATATCTTCCTGATACTATAATGATGAACCTGAACTTTGCCCGTTTCTGTTGTCAGTGATGTCGACAGTAACTACCAGCCATTAGTGTTAACAGGCCGGACGAGCTGCTTCAGACTAGTTGCTCTGATATCATGGAATCTGAAGGTAAAGTTTGTTCTTTTAGTCTTAGGGGATGTCAACGTATGCCTTATTAGCCTTTCCAACAATGCGTTGTTGTTGTTTTTTTCAGTTTTAAATGAGTGAAACAAAAGGCTTGACTTTTCGTTACACACTTTACACGTAATCTGACAGCGGACAGGACACAGCCAGCAGGGAAGAGTTGAGTCAATTAGGCGTGAATACAAACCTTCAGCCTGCATTTGAATAAAAGGAGAGGAAAAAGCATGTTAAGCGAGTCTTGACCAAAGTCATGGGCGACCCTTCCCCCAGCTCCACATCATTAGCTAGCAGTGTTTCTCCTTTGGTTCTGAGCCACACGGATATGCTGCCTAACCCTGGTGGCACAGATGGACTAATTGCTCTTGAAATTGTCCAAAGGAGGCAAATTGTGCGCATGTACACGTGGCAGTGTGCGTGGCCGTGTCGTATTTCTTCATGGCTGTGCCCGAACTGGTCCTGACATGTCCAGTCATTTCTAATCAGCTGCCAGCTAGTTGGTTGGTGTATGTGTGTGTGTGTGTATGTATGCATGGCAAATGTAGAGTTCAGAGCACAGGGAGAGGTCAGAACAGAGACAAATGTGAGAACAGGCTCTCTGACAAGAACCCCCGTCAAAACCCTCCGATGTCGATGCAGCCTTCCCTGTGTGACGCAGGTCACTTCACACTGCGGGAGTGTGTTCATGAAGGTGCGTGTCTGCCTGTGCGCAGTGTCACTCAGAGGCTACGGGGAGTTCAGGGGACATCAGGCCTCATGATGTGCAGAACAAAGAAAGACAGAGACAATGAGAGGGCCCAACAGAAGCCCCACATGTGTGTGTTTGCCACCATGCGTGTACACACCCACGTGGGGATGCGGCCACACGCTGCGGGAATGTGAGCGCGAGAGTGTTTGGGGAGGCAAGAAAGGTCAGCAACATCCGTGACATTATCGCTGGAGCGCCTTGGATCCATGCACTTAAAACAGGAAGTTGGCGTCTCCTTACGTCTCGGAGACAAGGTCAGACACCGACATTTACATTCACGGGACGGTTATTTATTCCACAGGGTCACGATGTCACAGTCGGCACATCAGCCATGTATTTTTATAGACTTTGGACCACATTGTAAGCCTCAGCCGTACGGTTTAATCCGGAGAGGGCCATTATGACAATGTTCCCCCTAAAACACGAGCCGCAACCACCCTGCGCCCACCTGACCCCAATAAAATCAAGGGCAGACTCAAAGCTGTTAGCAGGCTTCTTATTTTTAGATTTTACACGCTGGATCTACATTAATTTTAAGATTTATCCACACTACAAAATGAAATGTCTGTTTGCGTACACTCGAGGATTCCATGTTTTTCGCGTTTAAAAAGACCAACAGCCTGATGAGTCAGTCACAACCTTCACTGGTTCTCTGTCATTTGTTGCCTGCTGTTGATGAAGCTGCTGAAATACACTTTTTTTTTTTTGTTGTTTAGCTATTGTAGGGCTTCTACTGTCATCCTCCTCCATGTATTTTCACAAGGTTAACTTTGTTGTGCTGTTCAGGCAGTAGACGTTTCAGTAGCTTTGACGTATTTCTTTGCAGTGAAAGACTCTTAGTAACATTACCACTACCTACACAAGAAACTCATTTTTCAAGCTACTTGGTGATGTGCGACGATTACGTAAATGAATCCAGGGATGTGATTTGTTGGAGAGGTGGTGACAACAGTATTTTTTTTTTATGTGTGTGTGTGGTGTAACTGTAATATTATTATTGAAATGTTATTAGCAATGCATTACACTACTTGCTACTGTAGTAATACTGTTTGACTACCTTTTTAATCACATTAATAGTTGAGACATTTCACTCGGGATCTGTGTACATTCAGAACTGAGCATGAGTAGGTTGTAGCAGTCTGGGTAGTAATAACAATCCCTTGCTAACGTTAGCTCACCCTCCGAAGGAGAGACAGGAACCATTTCAATGTATATCTTGAGCTTCAATTGTTACTAGTTTGTCATGAATGAAACTCTCTCTATATATCAGTTACCACTAAACAGAATATAACATCGTAATGGCATGATAAGAAGTATCGTGACAGTACATCGGTTTGTTCTAGTTTTTTCAAATTGACAAATTAGATACAGACACATTTAAACCCTGGTGAAATAAAGGCATGTACTTGGTCAACCTATTGTTTTATACTTTCCTAAATGTCTTTCTTATTCTGTCTAATGTCATTTCTCGTATCATTTTCACTCACTAAGTGTACAGTCTTGTATTTTTGTCCCCCTTGGATTGATCAACAGCCTAGAAAGGTACCACTGGTACCATTGTACTCCCTCCCAGGCAATCTGCTGCTCAACAAACCTCACCTGAAGACACTTTGTGCTGTGTGAAGATGCTATCAAAATCCATTTCCCTGTTTAAATCAGTGGGATGTTCATTATTAATGAGACCAGATAATAATTAATGTAATTTTTTTTTCTTCTCTCGATTGTGCTCCCTCTGTTGAGGAACAAAGGGAGAATCTGTTACACAGAGGATATAATCTATAATCTTGCATTGGTACAGTGTGTGTGTGCGTTCACCCAGTCATCATCAGTCATTAGAACAGTTCACTTCTTTCCTGTTCCTTATCTCCGCACCAAAAGAATATACGTTTACCATGCTGCTCACAACAGCTATATTTACATGGCATTTTAAAACAATTTCAAATAGAACTGAACTCATGACATGTATTTTTTTTCCCCCCTCGACAATGCTAAAATTACACAGTCTAAAGATGCAAAGAAACTCGGAAGCAATCATGTGCATTGCACTGTGAAAACACTGGCGGTGTGTTTTCCAGCACTTTATGTACAACAAGGCTGCACTGCTGATGTGGAAGCCCAATTAAAATCACAGATGCAAACTCGCGCTTCCTTAATGCAAGGATGTCTGTGAAGGCATGAGGTCCATCACAAATTAAACTCATCTTAACTTCCTGAATTCTCAACCGATTTTTAAGAGATTTGGTTTGTGAAAAATGATGGAAATGATTCATCTTATGTAGGTAGTAACAATACTATTTCTATTAGAATTAATATTTAAGACACCCCCTACGTACCCCCTGTTCTTGATGTCATTGTGCTTATAAATTTCCTCTATAACCCAACTTCTGCCTCTTAAAAGGAAGTTTTCCCCACCTACTGTACGTCACCAAGTGCTTGCTCATGGTAGGAAATTGGGTTGGGTCTCTGTATATACTAAGAGTACAGTCTAGAACTGCCCTGTCATGAGATAACTCCCGTCATGATTTGGCGCTATGTAAATAAAATTGATATTAAATGCCAACAGACAACAATAGAACCGATCTTAAAATGTCCCTTTGAGTACAACTTCAGAAGACAAAACAAGTTTCTCTTTCTTAAAATGTAATGCTCGTTAGATTGAATTTACTTTTAGTTTTGTTTGCTTCTCAAGATCTTCTCTCCCAACCATCCGAGTTCTGCCTAGGTCAGTTCCCTGTTTCCTTTATGCATTGTCTATCTTATTTCATTAGACCATTTAACATTCATAAATACATAAGCTAGTAATACATTTAAAAGATCTTTCGGAATGATTTAACTATGTGAGTGTGGTTTGATTATATTTGACGATGACCAAACAGCCAGTCATTTGTCGAGGCCAGTTTTTGTCGAGGCTCACAGCCATCATTTTTTAAAAATAACATTTGATTATGATTAGGCAAGGCAAACATTGGTTTTCCCGATTGTTTAAAGGTTCTTAATAATACACAAAGCTGCATACACACACACACACACACGTCAGTTTAAATCAAAGTAACAATAATCCCGCAAAGACTCACGTCAGTCTGATTAACTAGGACAAATAGCAAATTGAAACAACCCCCATGTGAACAAACATGGACAGAATGCATTGTTTCAAAGAGGAGAAAGCACATGCATAATTAATTATTGTAAATAAAGGCTGCGACTCCAATTTTATTTGCTAAAAAATAGATCAAATAGAAAATCCATTTTGTCAGCTTGTCACATGAGTCGGCTTAAAAAAAAAAGAAAAGATGGTAGATAAATACAGGTACAAACTCCAAAACAAAGCTTCAATCAAATCAATGACTTATTTATGTGTCCCCGTGTGTGTAGGTGTGTATGTGTGTGTGTGTGTGTGTGTGTGCTCTGCTCTTGAGGGAGACAGATGGGACAGACCTCCACCACCCCACACTACTTTCTCTCTGCATGAGTTCTCGCCACAGTGTGTGGGTTGTTTTAGTGCCAGAGCATCACACACACATGTGCGCTCGCGCACACACACACACACACACACACACACACACACACACACACACACACACACACACACACACACACACACACACACACTGGAGCTCATGTGACAACAACTACTGTTTCATTAATCATCTGTATGTGTAAATTAGGCATGAAAAAAGAGTATTTGGAGCATAAAGCCTTGGACATACTGTCCTTCGCTGTGTTCTCTGGTAATAAATTGGATGATGGAGTGAAGTTAACGACCTGCTGTCCTGGTATGTTTTTGATCACACCAAGCTCATGGAGGTTTACAGTAAATGACACCGGAGCACATACTGTATGTAGGTTATGTTTGTCCTGGACGGTTTCAGCTTCTAGTGTTTAAAATGCGGCACTGTCGTCTTAAATCCTGTGTCTCTCGTTAGCAGTCTAGTTTTGGAGATCATTTTTAAAATCGACACAAAGTTAGACGAAGCTTTGGAGTATGAGAAAAGCTCAGTGTTCAAGTTTGCTCAACTTTCTCTGCAAACAGAAGGTTTCTGCCAGGAGGTCCACTTCTCACTTTTCCCCTTCTTCGTTTCACTCTTTTACACGCTCACACCTTTTCTCTCTTTCATAATCACACTTTTGTTTCTCTGCTTTCTATTTCCATATGTTCCTTTCACATTTAATACCCGCAATTATTTATCTGTGTTGGCAGTATTAAAAGTCTTTTTGAACACTGTGTCTTTCCCCAAACATGAACAATCCACCAAGCGGCTTATTAGAGCAATTCATCAAATCAGCAGGCAGTGCTGATTAAATCAACTTGGTAATAAATGGAATGATCTAAAGCCTTCTGACGCCCAGAGTCCTCGCAGCCCACCTGCCCGATTAGGAGACAATTTATCCCGTAGCTATCCACGGAGTCTCATTCTTTAATTGGGGGAAAAATGCGAACGTCACTCTGTTTGCCTGATGGCAGAAACTGCAGGTTCTTGATGAAGGATTACTTGGTAATACTTTGGCCCCTGATGAGAAAAGAACTTCTTCTAACCCAGTGGCATTGCCAGACCTATTTCAGAGGGGCTTTACCTTAGTAAATTTATGGTATGCCCCTAAATAATTAATTTTCCCTCTTCTAATTCATGATGCAAGACCACAATATAGTCTCCAGAATCACCCCACAAATGTGATCAGTGCATGTGCAAGGATCCAACAGATACTGCCATGCAGCAAAACATGTGACCTTTTCCCCCAAGGATTGTGGGAAATGCTGGCTATTTGTTTTTCTTTTTAGTGTGCACTGGTACACCGCAACTGTGCTACATTTGGTGGACTGCAGCTGAAGAGCCATGGATTGAAAACATTTGATGAACACTGATGCTTAAAAGCCACCCCTCTACAAATACATTTCTTGCATATTTTCTAATTCATTTTATTTATTTTTGTTGTGTTAAAGCAAGAAATTGTCATTTTTTGATTTGTGCCCAGAGTGCAATGTCATAAAAATGGACAGTTGTACATATACATACTAAAACTAGACAACTAGCAAGACAGCTCGGCGTCTGTCTGTCAGCTTTTTATTTAACAAAGCTCTTGCCAAGGACTAAAAGTTAATTCCAGATTTACTCTTGTCTGGCAGCCTCTTGTTCGGTCACTTGCACAATTCCTCTTCTAAGATCCCTTCATCAATATCAACTTCTGTCTCTTAGCCTCATTGAGCCCACATTGCCTGCTTTCCCAGCTCCGGTTCTGGCATGACACCAGCTTCACTCCCAAAGTTGCATAGCGCCATAACAGACATAAGGGGCACAGACTGGGAATGACTCTTCAAAATGATTCAAAATCAGTTATTTTGTATGGTAGAAAAATTGCACAATGATGCTTTAATAGCAGCAATTATACTATACTAAATTGAACCAATACAAAACCATCATAACAGCGCTAACCAACATCAACATAAAAATGATTGGTCCAACCCAAAACGTAGCATAAAAGTAATCCATAATAATACCATACAAACATACAAAGTGACCTAAATATAGCACACTAACTACTTTAGCCACTTACCTGTGCTCCACAAAGTGCTTTACACAAAGAAGTCAGGTCACGTCGACTCTGAATGATGAAGTCATCCCCCTCAAGTGGACAAGAATAAACTTCAAATCAACCTTTTAATGGGGAACAAAATGCAACAAACATTGGAAAGGATAACAAGAGCACATTTCCTTCCAGGCCCGGTAGCTGGGAAGCATGACTAAAAGATTAATGAGACAAAGTTAACTTAAAAATACTTAATTTGCACAAGTGTTTATAGCTAACGTTAAAGTAAAGTGGATGGCGAATTTATAACTTAAAGAAAAGGTCCAACTCTACTAGTGCATATATGCAAAAGGCGAGACACATTAGCTTTTACATTATGTTTTTTTCTTTGTCAAAGGTCATACAGCTTTACAGTCATGTAAGATCACTTTGTTTTGATTAATTCTGCATTGTTTACCACATAATCCAGCTCTAAACTGCCTGAATTAGTATCTACCTCCAGTAGGAAGGTAGATGAGCAGGCCTATGCGGAAATGTTTGTGCTAATGCACACGCATTTCAGGTTCTGTTTGTACTTGAGTGCACAGTCATGCATTTGTGAGCGTTAGCTGCGAGCGTGCTTGCTCATTCCCACCTCTGTGTGATTGGATATGTGTATGCAGGGGGGTTAAAGTGGAGAATGTTGGCGAAAGCAACTCTCGGCAAGCATCAGATGGCTTGTGATGAATAGTCAATTAACTATAAACTTGTTCCAGGAATGACCAGCGAACGAGGGAGGAGAGGACGGCTGTTGGAAAAAAAAAAGGCATCCATTATCTAGGAGCTAATTATCTAGCCACTGCCATTTCCATCCTCGAGATAGCTATGTGATTAAAGGGTTTGGTCAATCAAATAGATAACAGGGATTAGAACTGGGTGGATGGGAGAGGAAGAGAAAGTGGGAAAGCAACAAAATGAGCCAGAGGAGGAGAGGTGGCAGCGTGAGGCTCAGTTTTATCTTGTGTACCTTTTTAACAACAAATGCAGTGTTGTTAAATACCCGTACAATTTTTATTTCTAATGGCTTCACTGACGGATCGCCTGTATGATTAGGCGTGCAAATAAATGCATGTGCTCGACACTCTAAGTGCAGTTGATGCTAACTGTTGATGTGTTCTGCTGGTTAACAGTGTGTCAGAATAATGCTAGAATTTTGTTAACAGTACCAAAAATTCAGTGCCATATGGGTTGACAGTAAAGTAAACTGCTGCGAACTATAGCTGCTGTTAGCTAATGTTAGCTCAGTTTGTTACCCAGGCTGGCCTGACTCCGAGCTCAAAGCAGTGTTAGTGTTTGTACCACTTTTTTTGTTTTGGACCACTGGGAAGAGGAGGTTTTCAACCCTAGGGCTGGAGGAATGCTGACGGGGAACAGAGCCGGTGTCGTGCCAGAACCGGAGCAGCCTCTATTGACCTAATGACAGAGGAAAAGACTAAAGGGGACGTTGAGGTAGTGAGTTAAAAAATGAAAATGAGAGCGACCGAGCAAGAGGCAAAAATACCAATTTCTATTCAACGTTGCTTTAATCCAAAGAGCAACTTAATTCTCATCTGCAAACACACTGTTGTCCTTATATAGTATATAAAATGCAAAATTAGCTTAGTTTCAGTGCTTAATAATAAAAACGAATATCTCTAAATCAAAGCACCAACAAAGGAATTTCCCTAATTTTAACAATACCCAGGTGAGCAGCAGTGCAACTTAGTCTGTTCCCATTTAACTGATTTGTTTTAGCATTGTCAACTTTTCCACCTCAGCCAAGTGTAAAATTTGTTTTGTGATGTTTTTTTTAATGCACAAATTGAAACTGAATAAAAGAATAGAAACTGTCCATATACTGTGCGCGTGTGTGTATATATATATATATATATATATATATATATATATATATATATATATGTGTGTAGAAAGAGAGACTGAGAGGAAAAGCACAATGACAGTACGCACTGCAGGGGATATCACTTGTTGCCTCTATGGGCCTCTTTTGTCTTCCCTCAGACATGCGGTAGTTTCGAACAACTTGATCACAACATTTGTGTTTGATGGATCCTCTCTGATCATTTGGCAGCTCAGGGAGGCTGATTTAATCTCTGCTCGGTGGGGGATTTGTGATTGGTTAATCCCTGGAGGGCTTTCGTCCAACAGGGACATGAAAGGTCAGGTTGGAACTCGAATGATGTGACAACCAACCAAGACATCAGTTTCACACCACAAACACCCCATTCCACACATGTGTACAGGCACACAATCGCACACAAAGCCTTCTGTGTACATGTAGTGAACCACCCAGACAGAGAGCATGAAATATTAATGAACAAAATCTCACTTTACACACACACACAAACAATAAAATGGTCTGTCCTGGAGGGACTACGATGGTGTGTCGAGAGGAGGAATGTGAATAATCTGCAGGGGGGAAACACCTCCCTGTACATAAACACACTCCTTTCCCCATAGGACATTAATAGAGACATTCAACTTCACTGTGAGCCTGAAGGGACAATTAGTTAGTTTAGCTCATTTACAGTTATATCACGGCCAGAAAAATGACACAGTGACACCTGTTGAAATCATTTACCCTGGGCAAAGTCGCACATTGATCATTCTAAATAGGGTTGAGAAATTACTGCAAATCTCTCCATATTTATAATGAGAAATCAAAGTCAATTTTTCAACTGGCCCGTGGTTCAAGAAACAAAAAGAAGAGAAGAAGAAGAAGAAAAAAGAAGTCTACTGTTGGCGATCCTTCAAATTAGCATCCGCCGGCTGATTTATTTGTGCTTTGACTTATTGCTTTTTGTAGGCGGATAAGTGTCAGTGGCTGACACCAAAGTTTTATGTAGGTGAACAGGGTGAAATCAAAGCATCTAATTTAACACGGAGAGGACGATCCTCTTGGCTGGCCCACCTCGCGATTCTGGCTGACTAGATGGGTGTATTTATGAAGACGTTTGATGTGGGTGCTTGTATCTTTCTGTCTGATGCTGCAGACCACTGGGTGCACTGGAAGTAAGGGTGCCACTCCATAGGGAGGTGCGTGAATGTGTAGGAGGGTGGAAATGTTGACACCGATGAGAGTGGGGAGAGTGAAAATGGAGAGTTTTGGGGTTGTCAAACCAAAACAATACACTGAAAGACGCTAAAATGCTCTGTGGCGCTGAGGAGTCCGGAGTTGGCGGATAATTACCTGTGGGTTTGACACTACAACTCCTTTCACAATGTATCTACATTTGATTCATTGTTGATGCCAAAATATTGCTTTAAAAACCGGAGCTAGCATGTTCAATAGCAAACAATGGAACTGGCTTACATTAATAATACAGCATTCAATAATGTTATTAATTATACACCTGGTTTCCTGTTTTAATGGGTCAAAATATTGATTGCGAAAAAGGTCAACAGGGTTGGTTGTTGATGTGAGGTCAAGGCTAGTATACCAGACATTGTTTCTGTCTTGCACAAAGCATGCAAACCATAAAAACGGTTTAATATGAGACAACCTTTGTGATGCATGTACAGTGGTATTGTATTTTTCTAATTGTTAAGTCTGTAGCGTTGCTGCATTGTATCATTTTTGGGTGTGTGTCCACTCCCCGCCGCATATGCAAGGTTACAGTCCGTGCGTGCATGTGTGTGCTTGTGTCAAGCCTTGATAAAGTAATGCACGGCGATCAGTGTGAGCTGGTCACTGGGATGTGAAGGACAACAGTTGACCACCCAGCTGCTGCTGCTTCTGTTTTTCATTACAGGGGGGGGGGGGGGGGGGGGGGGGGGGGATACGAGAGGGAACGAGCTGCAGAATATCTTTTTGTGATTGACGTCATCACCAACAAACGCACGATAGAAAGAAACAAAAGGAGAGTAAAAAAAAAAAATAAATAAAAAAGATCTGCTGCCTGTTCAGGAGAGTAGCTTCTCGGTTTAACGGCCACTCCCTGCACCACAGCTGCAGCCGCTCTGTGCGCTGCGCAGCTCAGATCTGCCATTACTTTTTACAGTTTTACAATTCACAATGAAATGCAAATATCAGCGGAACATCAAAGGTTGCGTCCCCTTTGCACTTTATGTGAGGACTCGATGCCCCGGCTCAACGCGAGTCCATTTGCAGTAAACTGTGTCAATATGTTTCTGCATCAATGTCACCAAGTCAAATTGCTGCAGTTATTGTACTTGAAGATTAAGGTGATTCTTATTTTAGCTGCAGAGCGCGGCAGGCTGCCACCTCGTAAGGTGTAGCCGTTTAGCCACTGCCCTGAGTTTATATTTCAAATCAGAACATTCCGTTGTTGAATCTTGCAGACTTTCATTCAGTTATCATGATGTTAAGCCTGTTTCATTCTTGTTCTTATATATATTGTATAGTACGGTAATGTGTTTAGGCATTCTAAGACATTTATGCCACTCATCTTGAAAATTAAAGCCAAATAAATGAAGGAAGAAAAATAGAAACGATAAAGTAAATAGATGGCTGGGCAGGATGAATTTACAGACTGTACACGCTGAATGGATGTGCACTAATTGAGACAAATGAACAACAGCAGAGAGGTGTGTGAGAGAGACGACAGTGGATTTATCTAGTCCATTTTTTTGCCCTTTTACCTCACTGTTTTTAAATCCACATCCTGGTTTTACTCAAGCATCGCTCTTGAATAACAATATAGAGCGCAGCACATCCCATCTCCCTATTCTCATACATTTAGAATCTATAAATCATGTATGGCAAACCTCATTGTTAAATGAGGTTATACAATGGAAGTCATTGTGAAATTCCCGCGTCTTCCATTTATTCTGCATGTCACACACTAATACAGCAGGGAGTTCTTTCTTAAGTATTATACAGTGCAAATAAAATTAGTTTATTCTCGCACAAACCTCAGTGTCTTTCAGCCAAGTAGTTACAAGGCCATTGCTTGTATTTTCTGACAGTGTGATAAATGCAGAAATTGATTTTTTTTTTTTTTTCCTAAACACTGACTCCCGCGTGGGGAGCCAAAACCTTGCAGTAGCAAGGCACACACACACGTTTTGTCTCAAATTAAAATATTCACTTACTGCAACAGAATTAAGACGGGTTTGGCCCTGCGTATGAACAAATTATTATTAGATTCATTATTTCATTAGCTAAAACTAGTGGATGAATGCTTCAAATTGATAGCTGATGGATGCATTTGAAATATTTAGCTAAGAAGAAGATTATTCGATTAACGGTTCATATAGTTTGGCAAAGGTAATGCATAAGTGGTTGAAATTGTTAGTTAATGGATACATTGTGATTAAAATAGATGGGCACAGCTATCAATGCACAACATACAGTATGCACCAAAAGTTAGGTGAGCATTCCTATAGAAGAATCTTTCGGCCCATTATACTAGGCCGTGCCTCTTTATCACTATCTGCGGCCTTCCTCTGTTGCCTTCGGAGTTGCCTCCGTTCTTAGACGAGCCTATCAATCTCCGGTTACCGCCTTGACTACACCACCTCTAAGGGTAACTTTTCCCTACTCTCACAACCCCCAAACCTTTCCGCACCATATTCATAAATTAAATCTCCCAACTTCTTTTTTTCGACTGTCCCTTTCAGCCCTTCCGGTACACCTGAACCTGAATTAACAGTCGCCCGGGTGCCCTTCTCACAAGCCCTAGGCCAGTTCTCTTTGGGTTTCTGCTGATCGCTCCTCTTTTGGCTGCCTACTCTTAGCACTCCACTCTGCCCTGCCATTAATACCATCTACTTCCTCCTCTGTGGCAGGGATGCTGATGTCCTTTTAACTTCAGTTACTAGCTTTCTTGCTGGACTTCACCTTACTGATTTGATTGACTCCTTAACAAGTTCCAATCAATATAAGTTCCCTAACCAATACCCTCTTCACCTGTTCTTAAGTACCCTTTTAGCCTTGGTTTAAAACTATTGAAGAAACCCCAAGCAGATACACACGCATGTTTTAGAGGTAAGAGAACTATGTTGATTATGCCTGCATATACAAAAGATACGTCCTATGTTTAAGGGAGTAAATCAGAGCACCGGATTGTCCTCCAGCAGCACTTTCTTTCTACAGCATAACCCCAATGATGACTGCGCACAGATCTGCTGCTCAAGTAATCATCTCCATCCTTTTTGTTCTTTTACAGTGCCGGCCGTGTTCAGCATGTGGAACATGCCGGGACGCCACAGTGATGTTCAGACTATGAAGCCTTGATCTTTGCTCCTCTCTTAAAAAAAAAAGAAAAAACATGCAGTGACCTTGTCAGTACATGTTGGTAAAACACCCCGTGGCCGTGCGACTGTGATAGAACTACTAATCTGGGGTCAAGTGTTGCAGACATGAGCTTTAAATTACTGTGGTGACACAGAACCACAGAATCAAACCACGACCGGGACATCACTGTTGGACAGCCTTACTATCATATTCATAGAAACTAGATGTACGTTTGCCCCTCGGTGGTTTGCGTTGGTGGGGTGCCGGCTTCAGAAGTGCGCCGGACTCAGCATTGGAGGAGTTTTGATACGACTCAAACGGTTGCTTTCTGCATGAACTTGAAATGGATCGAGCAAGTTGTAATTTAAATAGTTTCTACAGAAACAGAAGGGCAAGTCCTGGAATGAGAGAATAGCTTTGATTTCTATAATATTTGGTCATTTGAGCTGAAAAGGCTGACACCGGTCAACAGGCAAAGACTCTCAAATGTTGTGTTTTTTTTATTAAAATCTGTGGTCAATAAAATGGTGGAAGGGCTGACTGTGGCCCTCAACTCCCACAAGGTTTGCTGTTTTGCAGGCATTTGTCAAAACCTTGAAGGCGTATCGATTATTTTTATTTAGTGCTTTGAGATCACCAGCACTCTTTAAACTGAGAGCTCAAGCTGTTGTCTTAAATAATCCCACAAAGATAGCACCCATCTACCACAGCAAACACTTTCACAACAATGCCGTATCAGTTTCGAGCGCGCTCTGCGGTAATTCGTGCCTGCTGTTTGGACATCCACACGCACACACGCATGCGCGCGCGCGCCTCTGGCTGTTGTCGAAGTTAGTCCTGGTCTACCGCGTGATTTGATTTTTGATCCGCATTGACAGACAATTTATTCTGCACTCCGCGACGAGTGCCGAACTGTTTTGAAGAAGCGCTGTGATTGGTTAATGAGTTGGAAAGGGAAAGCTTCTTGATCTCATTTCCAGTGCTTAATTAACCTTGGAGTTGGAGATTTCCCCCCGGTGCTAGGGACAAGGCAGGGTTACCTCGCTCTTTCTCTCCGTCTTTGTCCCCATCTTGCTTCCGTTGCTCTCTCGGATGTATGACTCTCCCCCTGCAATGACAAAAGGATGTGTGTGAGTGTGTGTGTCCTTCTCGAGGCAACAACCCCTTTATTGACTGATTTATGAGTGCAAATATTCATATGCAGCGCTTCCACATGCACAGATGTTCAAACATGTGCACCAATATCTATGTCTTGCGCTCACATATATCTCCTTAAGTCTAGAATAAAATGATATAAATAGCACCACTGCACCCCCCCCACCATCCCTCTCCACTCTCCTCCTCCTCTGACTCTCTCCCCGGGCCAGCCCAGTTCTGTGGCCCCGGGGGTATGAACCCAGTTCTGACAGAATTGATCTCTGTTTCCTCGTCTCCCTCCCTCTGTCCGTCTGCACCCTTGGGCCCACGAGGACTAGCCCGACACCCAGCCTCCACAGCCGGCTCCGCACCAGGCCAGTATGTCTTGTCTCCCGCCCTCCTTCCTGTCCTCTCTTATATTCTCCTTCCCTCCTCCCTCCCTCCCCTCCTCCCTCCCTCCTTCCATCTGGCCCTCTGTACTCTATGTATCCTTTCCTCTCCAGTATTGTCTGCCATTTCATCTTTCAGCTTCTGTTCTCTTCTTGTAAAATTGCTTTTTCCACTCATCTCCTCGCTGTCCATTACCTTCCCCTGTTCATCTCTCCACACTGAAAAAAGGTACAGCAGCGTTTGTCCATTGAATGTACATTTTGTTGTGGTCTAAAATATTTAATTTCAAAGTCGGACCAAAGTGTTATTCCCTTTTCTTTTTTTTTGGATCGAGTTGTTGGCGGAGAACGAACAGTAACATTTCTAATTGGATTCAACCTAAAATGAAGTAGTTTGACTTCATTTATTTCAGTCACATCTGAGGGCACTCTTATTTTCTGCTCATGTTATTTGGCTTCACACCGTGCTCTGAAAAATCCACTGCTCTCAGCCACTTCTTGAGGATAAATTTGGTCGCAATGTCCGCAGTTTGTGATGCTCTGCATATGGCGCAGTGACTCAGGTTCCGGGCATTAGCGGCGGTGAGGACACTGAACCTCAAATTGCTCTTGATTTAGAGGCCGGACCTTTCAGAGTGTGCCAATATAACCCGCTGCAGCTCAAATAAATTGTTTACTCTGTTTTTAAATGGCTTTGATGTAAAACGTCAATACCACAGTATTTTGTTTCGATCTGAAATCTTGTAGCACCATGGCCAAAATCACGGATACTGATAGCGACACTGATAATGATGCATACTAATTACTATATTAATAACAATACTACAATATTAGCCATTTCTTTTCAATATTCTCCATTAATTATAGAAGCAACGAGTAAAATAAAATAAAATTAGATCAATCCATTTTTTTTTTTAAATTCACCCACCCTTCAAGTCAAGTTTCATTTAAATGACAAATCACGTTGATTCAACTTATGTATATTTAGTGAGAATTATTACTGCATTTTTTTGAGTCAAGGTTAAACTTTTTTGTGTGTGTGTGTGTGTAAACCTTCAATTCTTCCCCACGTTAATGCCAGATGTTGGTCAAAATCTTTTTGAGTAAACTGCCGTCAGTGCCTCTCTCTACTCTTTCGTCTTTCGGCCCACACTTCTTTCCTTCCTTCTTTTTTTTTTTTGCACTCCGCTCCTCTGCCAGGTGAACCGGTGCCTCGCCGGCACCTGCGGCCAGCCTTCCCTCCTCCCTCCTCCGCACTCCATCCTCCTTGCTGTTACCTCCAGATTAATGCCAGGTAATTTGCTCCTCACCGTGCACCTCTGTGTTTCCTCCTCCTCCTCCTTCTTCCAGGTGAGAGAGAGCCACGTTTACTCTCTTTTTTACCCAGCTACTTGAGTTGCTCTGCTCGGTTGTAACCCCCCCCCCCCCACCTTTTGTTCTTTTGCTTTCTGCCAAGTAAGCTTTCCTCATCCTCTGCCGTGTTCTGTCCTACCCCTTCATCCTTGCCCCTTTCCTCCATGTCTCCTTCCTAGCCCCCCCTCATCCCTCTATCAGAGACAGAGCCATATGGCCGGGTGCGGCCCAGGCCTGCCCAGCGCTCAGCCTCGTTTAAATTCACAGCCTGCGGGTCATTCTGCCTCTGCAGTGGGACGACAGACACCGCCACGGAGGAAGGGCAAGTAGAAATCGCGGCGATGAGAGGACGACGGGGAGGAGAGAGGGAGGGCACAGCTGCAACAGGAGGAAATACAGCAAGAAATTCTTAATTATAGTTTTTTTTTTTTTTTTTTTTAAATGAAGGTGGACAAATTCCGTGTGTTAAAATGAAAACAGAAGGGGGAGTCACATGGCTGAAACAGGTGGTCGTTTGACATTGAAATAATGAAGCGGAGAACAAATGTCGGTGGCTACATTTGTATTCATTTGGATGACCCAGATTTAGTCAGTAATAGATGAGAAAGTTTGGAATTGTGAGTGAAATTTTCATTCAGCAAATGGATTTTGTTTTGTTTAATCGTGACCGAAAACTTAAATATATTTTGGATGGCAGTAGGACTGTATAAAAAATGATTTGGATGATTAGTTGGGTTGAATCTTAATTGACTAACAAAACTGCAATACACTCACCAAACACCTCAAAATATATATAGAAAAAAATGGACCTACAACCTAATTCTTTGACAGGAGCGTTAAATATTAAATATTAGACCTATTTTTCTTTTCCAAACAGATAAGAGGAGTTTTATTTTTTATGTAAAACATATGTAATCTCACATTGGAAGGCGGTAATCAAAAGTTGCTGTCCCAAAAAAGCCAGACGACCTCCCATGATCTTGAAGAAAAAAATATATTCTGCCCCGCTCCCTCTAATCATTTTTATACACTCCCTATCCTTTCCTGAAGTTGTTGTAGTGCAGTGGTTTTTATAGCTTTCTGTGCATTGGTTCAATATAAACTGCAAAACACTGAAAGCGCTGGCCAGTGATGAAAACAACAAGCAGGGGAGAGCCAAACAGATAACCACACGTGAGAAGAAGAAAAGAGGAAGCGCTTTACTTTACTGTACTTTAAGAAGAAGAACCAGCAGAAAGGACAAGGCTATCTGTAAGGAGAGTCGTCGAGGAGGAGAAAATGAGGTAAAACCCAGCAGGAATTAGAGGAGTTTGGAAGGGGCTCAGCAGCAGGTTGGAGAGGAGAGAAGAAGAAGCCGAGAGGAGCGCGCGCAGGAGAGGAGGAGTGGAGCGAAACAGCGGGCATTAAAAGAGAAGAGGTGTGAAATTGAAACCAATAAATCCAGAACAGAGTCCTACAGTTGTGGGAGACGCAAGCGGCCTCACACTTGGCCTCACCAGTGTTCTCTTTTTAATTTGAGCTGAGCCTATTGTTGTCTGAGTAGACTTCAGCTTGCCAAACATCCGTGTTCAATGACAATGAGCCCGACACCTGAACAAGACCGTGGACACCAGTTTTAAAACGACACCGTGCGTTTCCCTGAAAATGAAAAGAGGAGCAAAACATGTTGAGGCGGGCGACCATTGAAACGCAACCACCAAAGACTTCTTTCAGTTTTATAATGATCATCCCTAAATGTATTTCTTATTTGTCGCACTAGCATCCATCTACTGGGAAAAAAAAAATCACTGTTTGTCATACATTGCCTATTTCTGTTGAGGTATACTATAGGTTGATTGCAAAGTGGAAATTTTCAAAGTTTCCTCAAATTTTCTGTCCTTTTGCACGAGAAATTGTTGGTTTTTTTTGAAGTTTCACCTCTAAATTCCAAGCTGTCTGCAACACTGTGCATGATTGCGCACATCTCAGAGTTAAGTATGGCCCACAAAAAAAAAAAAATCTGCAGGCTGCAGCCTGTCATTACCAGCTGACACCACTGGTTATAAAGTAATTCAAGCTATCAATCATTTTCTGAGAAAAGCGTGCCACTTTTTCAGTTTTTTTTTTTTTTTTGGGGGGGGGGGGGGGGTGGTATGATAGTGGTTAATATTAATGCATGTGCCACGTGTTATTAGAGTAAAAGCTTTGAGGGTGCCACATACGGTATTTAGCCACGAAGCTACATCTGGAGATTGGTGTTAATGGCATTATTCACTGTAGCACTGGATCCCAAAACACAACAAGAATGTGAATATGTTAGAATAATACATTAATGGAGTTGCTCTCTATCTTGACAATGCAGGGGATTTATTCGGTGGGACACTGTAAGTGGGAATGCATTTTCAGCTGCTTGAAAATGTCATCACTTTGGCAACGTCACTTTTTCGATTTAAACCCTCTCAGATGATGTATGAATGCAGCGCGGCAACATGGCACACGCTAATTGACTGAGGCATATTGTGTGGATATTTTCTCCACTCATCCACTCAAGATCTTGAATACCAATCCCCGTCTCGACCGCCAACCCCCCCCCGCCCCCCAACCATCCTCCTCCCTGCTGCCGCCGCCACCACCCTGCCTCTCTGTATAGTGTCAGGAAAGTACAGCGCTAAGATTCTTATAGACTTTAGCTTCACCAAATATGCTTGTTAATATTCCCCATCTGGAGATCTCTTAAAAAATCTGATAAATGATGGCCGGGCCCACCGCTGACAGTGGGCTCTGGCCAGCATACATCAGAGTCCAAAGCCCCCCTCCTGCTTTATAGAGGGCTATTAGAATGAGCTCCCAGGCAACAAACCATACATAGCAAATGTGCCTCTTTAGTAATATGATAATTTATAAAAGGCACAGAGTGAGACTGAGTGAAGATTCTGCAGAATTCCCCCACATACTTTGCGCTTAATAGATGGTGTGTGTTATGCCTACTCTCCTCAGGACCGCAGCAAATGTGGGAACTCCTGGGGATGATGGAGTGAAGGCCAACCTCTGCCTGACAGCTTTTAATAACTAATGAAAATACTGGAGGGTAAATTTGCAAAGAGAGGATTAGGGAGCTTCAAGCGTACGGGAGGAAAAGCCAGACAAAAGGAGAAGAAGAGACTGATTGAGAAAGAGTGTGTGTGTGTGTATGGGGGGGCAAAGTAGTGACTGAACTTTCCTGTGCAGATTGATCGTTGGCGAGGCAAGGATGTGTCACAAGCAAGCGCATCGCCATGTTCCCAGCATGCATCACTCGAGGTACTGATTGATCAGTGCTATTTGGGTTGAGTCGCATCGTGTTCCTTTCATATCGGCACCCATCTTTGTTTCCATCTCTCTTCCCTCGCTGCTCTCTTTCTGTTGCTCTATTAACACAGGTTCCCCGCTGAGCTTCATATCTGAATTTTAAAGAAACATGCGCACACACACACACACTCACACACACAAGCCTTCGGGATCAAACACTTAGAAAACATTGTATTAGGTTAAAACACGCACAAAAAAAGCTTTGGTGGGACTACACTTTCTATCATCTTTAATGCTTCATTCATCAGAGGCTACTGATGAAGACAGTCTGCTGTGTGTGTAACCACATAAGCATGTTCACATTTATTTCTCTATAGCCACAAAGGATGTACAGTCGGTATATAGTTGGCTTACATGCAGAAAGCCTTTCATGTAAGCAGAGACAATAATAGAGAGACGTTCTGCTTCGTAGAACGGATCATCATCTCTGTGGAAGATTTCTTTTTTTATATATATTGTCGCCACTTCTCTTGCTGCTCTTTCCATTGTCCTGTCTTGCTATTGTAATGTATAAAGGGACATTGTCTTAATGTGACCTTTCACAACCTATAATCTGTGCACGAGGGCATCAGCTGTTAAAAGCTAGCTGGCCTTTTATAATAACAGACTGAAATTTACTGTTCAAAACTGCCAATAATTTTCCATACAATGGTCCCTTGATTTCAGACAGAGGTAGACAAAAGCAGGCTTCTTGTTTCTGGCCAGCAGCTATCGATTTTTGCAGGTGAAATGACGAATGTTGCCATAACAGCTGAAGCTAGTTAGCTAATCAAACGCTGAGCGATTAAAAGGGTTAACTTTGTACTGTTTGCAACATTCATTTTTTTTCATTATTCATTTGAAATATGCACTTCATGGGTACATACATCATGCTAAAATAGTGACGCTTGTTTTAAAGTGGTAAAAGTAAAATTTAGATATTTATTAACATCCTTTTAACCTGATTAGCTTTATAGCTAATATGGTTTTATTAGCTTAATACTTTTTCATATTTTCAAACAGTCTGTTTCACTTTATCAGCATTATCAGAAAAAGACTAACCCATCTGGTCATTTATTTTGAGAGACACTGGTGGATGTCGCTGGATTTTAAATGTTCCAACATTCAGTATTTCGGGACAGACCTTCTAGCGTTAGCCAAAACGCTAATATCACCCAGGACCAGCTTCCACAATGTATAGACATACTAAGCAGGAGATGTGCTGATAATGGGGCTTATTTAAACACATAACCACACAAACTAATGTAAAGTACTTTGTTAGCAATGTGCCCCTTGGCCTTAGAGGTAGTACTTGGTCACAGACTAATTCTAAGCTAGTTATCCAGACATGCTAATGCAGCTTTTACTTCTATTCCACACTTTTGCTCTTCTGTTTGTGTTTTTTCTTCCATCTCTTTTAGTGTTGAATACTGGAGACCCATGCACGCCGCTTTAATATGTAGAGAAGTTTGACAGACCTGTTGTGTCTTGTTATGGTAGCTGATGTACTCAAGGTGAAACATTTTCTCACCCCCTCTTCATTTTTCATTTTTCACATTTTGTTATCATGTCTAGGTGTGTGGATATATATATATCTGCATGGTTATACTGTGTGTCATCAAAATAGGATGTGAAGTCAGCAAAGTAGTTGACTACTTTCTCTGTTGAATTTACGTGGCCTTTAAACAGGCATGATTTTGCAGACACTACATTTTTGTCATTGTTACGCAGAGATCTGCATCTTTCAGCTACAGAGAAATCCTCCGACTTAGTTTCATCTGCAGTAACAGGCCCATTTATTTAAACCTCTGGCTCCTTGATCCATCTGGGATCTCAAAAGGACATATTGATTAAAAACTTGAAACAGAAAAACAAGATATCCTGTTAAGTGTTGATCGCTGAGGAAATTCACAGTTTTCCTGTTGTGCACACACAAACACACCTGGGCTTACAGCAGTTCTGAGGACAGACTACCACAAAACACTGGCAGCTTTGGGCTATAAATAATCACAGTGCAAAACAGGAAATGCTATCAAAGCTTTAGACAGACAATTTCGGCTTTATATCAAATTAATTTGCATTGTTTTAATACATAATCTTGAGCTAAATGTGAAGTAGCATATGCAATTTTTGTTTGCTTTTTTATATTAAGTTGGGATCTATTGCCATGAAATTTAGTACATGTATCACACCAGCAGAATCAGACTATAACTTTGCAACCAACTGAATACACCTCGCTCCAAAGGACCTTTTTTCGTGCCAGTGTTTGGTTTGTCTGTTCTGGGCTACTGTAGAAACATGGTGAAGAGGACTCTCTACCTCTTTAGATATGAAAGGCTCATTCTAAAGTAATGAAAACCCAACAAGTGTGTATAATCACTTCCAAGTAATTATACACTAATGAAAACATAGTTATGCATATTATATTACATTTCTGTATATTCTGCCAATAGATCCACTACATATTTCACACTGGACCTTTGAAGGGGAACTGATTTTACACATCAAAGTTTGTTTACAGGTCTTGCATATATGAAAAAAAGTTGTATGGAGTCCTCTGGGAGATGAGATGTGTGAAAACTGATAAAGCTTGAGGCTACATTAGTCACAACTACTGTAACAACACAAATCTCAAATCTCAGACGATACTATGCAATGTTACAGGGCTTGATGCTGAATCAATGGAGTACTCTTTTAGTCATATAGCACCAACATCAGGTCAAAATGTCAGTCTGTCCAATATTTACCTGCCAAACTAACGGCATTCCCATCGGCCTCAACGTCACCTTGTGTTTTGAGCTTGTAACATGGTACTTGTACATTGGAATTGCTCTTGTTTCATTACAAAGGACCGTATGATCGGAGTTAAACATAAGCTTTTATGGAATTTAGCATTCTTCTCAGTTCACACACAACATCAGACTCGCACCGACATTCATTCAACGCTTTTTTGTGGCAAACCACCTAGGTTACAGCTGTCTTACAAGCTAATGGGCAAATGTTACCATGCTAACGTGCTAAATTAAGATTATGTAAGTACCTATATGTCTATACCGTACCGTACTGTGGATGAGGTGTTGCCTCTTAGGGCAGTAACTGATCAAAGTATCATCTTATTACTTTGAGCACACAATAGCTTCTCGAGGTTTTGAAGGTTTAAACTTCTCTGTCACCAGCACCTACATTCTCTGCATTGTGAAAGCAGTTATATAAGGTTTCGTCTTTTCTGCGGTTGAAACGAGCGACTCGGCTCCATTGTTTTTCTCTGTCATTAATGTCTTGCTTCTCCTGCTAAGATCACATTTCTTCACATCATAATTATAACATCACTATGGAAAATGCGTGGGCACCGGGCTCGCTCAGGTATGAGTGCACATATATATGCATGTGTTGACTGTTGTGCTCGCTTATCAGGCGCTTATGCAAACTTCCCTCACATGCTGTTGTTGCATGATACTCTCTGCGATGGGCTGCTTTGTTCCTGAGGGATGAGACAGACCCAGAAAGGCATTATCACCTTTCTGCCAAAGCATAGGAATTCAATGAATTATTTACGTTACACCAGGCGGGCCCCTAGACAGCTCCGAGACTGAACAACACAGGATTCAGTTAGGGAACCTCGAGGCCAGGGGCCAGCCGAGGAACCAGGGGGAATCAGTGGGGATCCCGAGGTAACGAGCAAAGGGAAATTAAATGACAAAAAACAGAAAGGAGGTGTAGGGTCAGGGGAATGGAGTGCACATTCATACACAGATTTGTTGAATGTGTGTACGTTCATGCGAGCATTTACCACGGTTCTAACACGCGCGCAGCTAAAGTCACACAGGAATACACATTTAGAAGACCCTCATCACTGATTTATGCATGTTTCCTGTAAACATACACACCTCACACACATAAACAGATATCTAAGAATACATATAATAAGTTACCGGAGTCCACACACACACACACTCGTGCACACGCACACCCCAACTATCATCAATCTCAGGCTTCAGAGCCGTTCCCCCCTTGAGTCCATGGCTCTGTTTTTGGCTCTGTCTCTATGCAGGTAGGAGGTCTCCTGATACTCACCACTGGGTTAGCTCACTACACATTAATGCAACACACTCCCCCCATTAAGAACCCTATATGTGCTTCTGTTCCTTTTCTTCAGCACCACACCACCTATAAAATTGAATCTTCACACGTACACCTAAAAGACTGAAGGTGAATCATGGTTCGAGCCACCGCATCTTTCTTTTTTTTTTTCTTTAGACATCAGATGTATTGTTTGTGACTGCACTTTCTTTTCATCTAAATGCAGACTGACTCAGAAGCCAGTGGAAGCATATCCCATGTTCCAGGACCACACTTGATATCCCCGTGGGGTTTTTCAAGGGGTTTCTTTTTCTTTGCGTGTCGGGGTTCTACACCGCTGGCCTATCTTCAAAGCTCTCACGGCTGAAACAAACATCAAGAATTCAAATAAGGGAGGGGACGGATGGCGGGTCGCGCCACTTCCTATCAAAGCAAAATAGAGAGAAACATGCGATAACCTATTTGGGCCACGCTCAAAGAACAAGGTGACCCGCGTTGTTTGCTCGCGGTTTTCGAATGAAATCTGGACATGAAACAGCATCCGCGTGTTTGTGAGAGATACACATTGAAGTCTAAGTTGTGCCAAATTAATTATTTAAGTAATTAAATGTAGCAACAAAAAAAAAAAGAAGCTATTTGAAAACCGACTCGGTGCCAAGTTCATCAGGTGGCTAAGTGCGTGACATTTCCTCGGAATCATTTCACAAGTCTGTCCATGACGTATAGTAACAGAAACACGCGACGAAGCCATGTACATTTACTCAAGGGCTGTACTTAAGTACAATCATGGTGTAATTGATCTTTTCAATTGTTTTGCTTTGAGCACGTTTATTTAACAGGTCTAGTCAGTAATTACAATACAAAACATAATGAACTTTTAAAATATGATGCATGCTTACAGATTAGAGGGCCTGCATAGGCTGAAGTTGTGTGAAACTATGCTAGAATTTATGTGAGGTCACCAAACTTGACTTCAGCTGAAATAACCTATTCGCACAAGGTATAAAAAATGCATCTTTTGGGACCTCAGGAGCCAGATGTATAACCGTGTACCCACAAAAACCAACCCATATGCCGTTTCCAATATATGAACTGGCAATAAAAATATAAATGCAACATTTTTTCCTCCCATTTTTCACGTTTGAAGTAAAACATCTCAGATTTAGGACTTATTTTTCTCAGATCAGTTAAAATTCATACTAGTTAGCACTTCTCTTGACTTGATACGAATTTTGTTCCCCCCCACGAGGGCAAAGTCATGACCTGCCCTATGCTGCCTCTGATTGGCCACTACTCACTAGAATATCAGGGTGAGAACGCGCACATCTCAAACGTACTTCAAACCCGGTATACACGGTTTGGTTGATGATGATTTACAGGTGCACGTGATTAATTAGTGACACGGGCACTATAAATAGCCACAGCCGCGCTTGTAATGGCCTGTTGGAGAACCTTGCTGATGTGACACAGTCGGGGGAAATTGCACTTCTTCTCTGCCTCTCTCTCCATTGACAGGTCTAATGAGTTGGGGGGGAGCCGACGCAAGTATCGACATGCAAAGGGATGATTAAGAGTGCCTCTACGTACATTTAAGGCGAGCCGTGGAAGTGGAAATGAGGCTTGTGCAACCGCTCCACAATGATTTTTAGTCATCCGAGCACACGGAGCTTGCTCTGTAATTTAACATTCTGACATATTCTTTTACCTTAGGTAGAATAATGAATTTATCTTTTACTTCTAACAGGTAATTTTACAGAAAAGATTTACAGACTTTTCTGAGATAATACAGAAATATTTATTTTTATTTTGATATATTTAAGTTGCAAATATGGAGTGAAAACTTTAAGTGAAATGCAGTTTTTAACCGAAGCTTTATAATAGAACACTACACAAAGATTTAACATGTACCGTAATTGTTACTAGAATGACTTGTGTAAAAGTGGCACACCTCCTGCAGCAGGCGGCCTCATTTGAATTTACATTTGTGATTTAATCTAAAAAAAACATCTATTTTTAACATTAAATGTAGCATGTTAAATTAAGTCACAACACCTGTTACGACGCCAGGCCCCATTTAGGTGTTCTAATCTCAGGATGTTTTATGCTGTCATCTGTTATTTAGCAAAAATAAATCAAAGCTTTTATTTCGCTAATGAGTAATGCGGGTAGAAATATGACCAGTGAGTTCAGTTCATGTGTATTCATTCCTTTAATAGATCTGTTTTTCCACTAATGGGAAAAGAAGTTATTGAACTGCGCGTCTTCTTCTGCTTAATTAAAAGCAATGCTAAAGCTTCCTTTTCACTACCCAGCCTCCACAGGAAGGTCATGGGAGAGGTAAACACTCCAGCAGGGCAGGTGTTTGCCAACCTGAACACCTGAACCCCAGAACACTCGATTCAAAAGCTGCTCTACTACTCACTGCACGACTGCAATTTTTTTCTCCTTCTTCTTCTTCTTTTTCCTCACCTTCCGAGTAAAACAGAGTCCAGAGGAAATGGGGCCGGTGAGTAGTAAAGGGTGTAGTACAAGCTTGGCACTTTGTTCTCCACAGCTGAGGCTTCGTCCTGCTTTCAGTAGACTATTCCCAGATCAGGTCCGCCTTCTCTGCTTGTACTTTCCTGTCCAACTAAGGACAGGAAGAAAGTTTCCTTTTACGGGAACTTTTTTAGTCATTTCTATGACATAATGTATAAGCTGCAATATAATGATTACACGTTTATTTGTAAAGGGAAAGTAAATCAGTGAAAAATCTATAGTTACCAAGACAAATGTCACATTGTAGTGTAGATAAATTGAGCCAAATATCTGCCATCAGATGCTTCGATGATAATTTATTGCAATTAAAATCTTCATCTGATTTCCTCAAGGACTAAAAGGATAAAAAGATTTTAGGAAATGACATTTTATGACGTTCTAGTTCGCACTGATGATGTTTTTAAATACTTATTTCCTGAACTGCTTCATTTATTCACTAATTGATCTGTTTTCATGTCAGAGCTATCTATGGTGGCCTGTAAGGGACGTCAGTGCATGGACATTTGATGGTATTGCTATTTTTTTTTTCATGAAATCAATCAAGTGCAGAATTGTGTCAATTAATTCTGGTCACTGCTTACCAGCTACACTGTTATCGATTAGTACCATTAAACAGTTATTTATCCGCTAATTAGTTATATATTGCTCTCGCTCATTATCTAATGACAAATGTGTAACTCCTAATCTCATCTTAAATAATGCGTCAATACTGATATTAACAAATGGTTTGTAAGCGTGAAGACGTCTTATGAGTGAGAAAGACTCATTTGTATTTCTATAAAAAGTTAATAAATACTAACACGCTGACAGGATTTGCTCACGTGTGTAATCGCGCCCCGTTCAATAGAATCACAGCAATGTTGCTACGCTCTTCCATTGGTTTTATTATTCAACGCTGAATCTGGTGAAGCCATGATTGCTGTTAAATGAGGTGTCTTATTTTTTGAGGAAGTGGACGAGGATGAGTCAAATCTGCGGTCTGACGCAGACATCGTGAAATGCTTTAACATGTCAGGGGCTCCTTTTTAAAATGTCATTATTTTCATATTAAATATGATGAAGAAAGTTGTCATTCAAAACTCCTGTATGTCGATACACATCTATCTACACAGAGAGGCACAGACGGACCACTCAAACTGTTGAATACCTGCCGGTAGAGGAACGCGTTTCTTTATTACATTTCTTCGTACTTTTCTAATTTTCGTAACCCTCAACCCTTAAAATCAATTCCTGTGTCTGGCCGGTAAAACTGGGGCTGGTAAGCAGGGAGAGGGAACGAGTAGTACAAGCTATGCATTTTGTTCACTACAGCTGAGTCTCCGTCCTGCTTTCAGGCTATTCCCAGGCCAGGCCTGCCTACTGCGCTGCACTCCCCTGCCTGCCTATGATTTGTGGAGCCCACTGGGGAAGAAGCTAGCTCTCCCATAGGTTAAAATCTGCAAACAATGAGTCCTATGTCCGTGACGGATGGCCTACATCCCTCCCCATTTGTCTGCGTTTTATCCCCATCTCAGAATCAATTGTTAAACCCCAAAGTTTGCTTAACATGCACTCCCTGCTATGCCAGAGAAAAGAAAAAAAAATATATATATATATTTATATATATATATATATATATATAAGGGGGAGGGTGCGGAAAATAGAGGCGAGAGTGAGAAAGAGATCAATGTTGTCCCAAAGTAGAAGAGCGGATGAGAGGGACTTTCAGTATGACTTTCAGGGTCCTAATTAGGGACAGGACAGCGAGCTACCTCTCTCTGTGACATTTAGCTGGACATACTTGATAAATGTCACACTGCTGGATACAGCCACGACAAATGGATGCATCAACAACGGCTTAATAACCTTTACTGATAGTCCTGCCAGGAATTCAAATTCTTTATCTGCTCTCCCTTGCATCCCTAAAACACCAGGCCCTAATAATCAGCACCGCGTGCGGAGTACGGGGATAGATCCGTGCGTGTTTGCTCGTGGCGTCTTAAGCCAAATTAAGCGGACCGGGAGGATGTCGCCATATACCCTCGCTCTCGCATCAGTGTGTGCGGCTACGTGCGCAGTTTGTGTGCGAGTGCCAAATTATCTTGGCCAAGGATCTTGGCCAGGATAGCGGGCGAGCGAGAGGGAGACCTTTGTAAGCAATCAGAGAAAATGGAGAGCCGTAGACCTCCCTCGTATCTTTCTAAACTTGTATCTCTACCAGACGTGGAGAGGCCAGCTGAATTAATCAGCTCCCAAGACAGTTACAATCGGAAAAAGAAGAAGTGGAAGATTGAGCCATTTCTCGGTAATAAGATCATTCAGGAAATAAATGTCATGCGCGTCATGAGTACGGAATTCATAACAGAATAATTACAACATCGCTTAAGTGGGACAAACAATGTTACTCGGGACTTAACCGAGACTCTGTGAGCTAAATCCTCTGAGATATTTTTAAGTTCAACGAGCCTGTCAGAGCTTTCACTCTATTTGCTTCAGTTTTAATGAAGAGCACGCTCAAACTTCGACTCCGGCGTGTCAGTTTTCACTGGGTCTGTTGCGGTCCCATTTGGAACTTGTAATTGGAACTTGTAATCGGCCTTTGATTAGAAGTGACATGCGGGCATGTGGTTGCGAGATTAGATAAGCGAGTGTTGTACGCGAAGCCCGTGCAACTGACAACCCTGCGATGGATTTAGGGCAAAACACACACAAAAAGGTGCCGTTTGTCTTTTAGCCCAGCGTGTCGGATAGTAGCCGGTTTTCCACCACAAACTTCTGTAACAGAAGAAGTCAGAGCTTTTACACTTTCTTCACTGTCTTTTTCCTTTGTGATACTTTTGCTTAGGCCAGTGATTATTTTTAAAAGAACAAACCCCAAATGGACACGCTAAGGCTGTTGAAGGCACAGCACTTCTTTTCTTTTGAAGTCTGTCTTTGATATGGAGAATACGTACACAGATTTGTATTTATTTTATATCTCTGCATATGAAATATTAAAAAACAAAAAACAAAAACATTTATCTGATTAAATTAACCGTCTAAATATATACGCCTTGGTTCGTTTCAGGGATTCTTTTTATCTGCGCAGTGTGCACTGTGCTCTCTTTGGACCCATGCTCCAGAGTGATTACGCCTGGTTTATGTACGTGTGTTACTACCTGGCAACATGTGTGTAAACCTTGTGTACAGCATGCGTCCACGTGAACTGCATTGTATACCTGCGTTACGCAACTGCACGTGTGTGTGTGTGTGTGTGTGTGTGTGTGTACGCTTAGTATGTTTCAAATCATGCAGCCTTAGCTGCTGTGTGGTGGCTAATTGCCTCTCCTGAGGAATAATTAGGTGACAAAAGCAAACGTAATGGTGCCTCGGCTACAGAAAAAAGATGTATGTTATGTCTTGTGTGTGGTTCAGCGTGCGCTGCCATTTGTTTGCCGGTGGTAAGGATAGGAGGAGAGGACGTAGCAGAGGCCGTACATTTGGAGGCCAAAACCTGGAGAAACAAAGAAGGTGCAACAATTAATTACGGCTAATTAGATGTATCCGTTATATTTACTGGGCCAACAATAAATCAAATGGTCAAGCTATTTTTGTCCTAAAAGACTTGTAACTAACGCCCAGCAAGCGTGTACACGTGTGTGTATGCGTGCGTGTGTGTGTGTGAATATGCTGATGAGGGTGTGTTTGTGTTAATGCACTGTATTTTTGTTCCTGTGTGTGTGTGTGTGTGTAAACTGCTATTTACTGTTTGCTTTCCAGGTGTTCAGAGCTGGGTCGCGGCGGACTCCCTCCTCTTAGATTAATAATCCATTAGTAATCCATTTCACTAATGAGCACTCAGCGGAGAGTCGGGACCGAGGGGGACATGGAGACGGTCAAGGGAAGCCAAGTGCATAATTAATGTCTCAGCCAATCAGATGTGCTATTACAGTCGCTCCCTGCTGGAATGAGACGTCACCTGTCCAATGAAATGTGTGTGTTTATAATCTTTTCCGTTTGAGCAAAATTATTTGATTATGAGATAAAGTGTTACAACTACTGAGTTGAAAGAAGTGGTCAATAAAATTCCCGCAGAGAGGCAGAAACAAAAATGTCTGCACAGAATAATTTCCTTTCAACGCTGAAAGGAAGTTGGAATAAAGAAGTATGAACTCAAATGTCACTACAGGGTTAATTTTCCATAAGAATAAACTGTTTTCCAACAGTAATGTCAGTCTTTGAAATTGTGTACATGTCTTGTAGCTGTCGGCACAAAACAGTTTCAACATTTCAAGTGAGAGACGAACAAATAAAAGTTCTGCATGCCTAAACTGATTTTGTCTTTGATTCATTCAGCAGAGTAAAATGGAAAAAGCAGGTTAAGAAGTGAACATGACCATACAGCTATAATATGTAACATCAAATTCAGACAATTCCACTCAGAGAATACAAAGTTACAAATATTTCAGCTGAAAGGTCAGAGAACATCGCACGCACACAAGTAGTTCAGAGTCTGAAAAAAAAAACATTAAGTTATTAAGGTACTTTCCTGCATTACAAACCTTCAACATCACAAATACTGTAATTAAGTTGTTTCCCACCATCACATTCTTTCCATAATGGGAATCTGACCCTTAGCTTTAGCCTTGGTTATCACAAGAAGGCCTCATACGTAGTTCACTACCCAACTGTTGCAAACTGTAGTCACATTTCTAAAAAAATGCAAAGGACAGAGCAAAATATAAAATACTAAGTTGTGTTTCAACCAAGGCGCCAGTAAACTAGCTAACTAGCTTCCTATCAGGAAGCGCTGCAAGCTAGCTTATGCTAACATCAGCAAGTACTTATCGTTGCCAGACATTACTTGTTGGTGTTCCACACCTGATGAGTCTATGCCACACGTTTTGTATATGGTGCATTAAAGAGAGGAGGGGGGCCTAACTGACATTAGCTGTCTTTCTTTCCTGGGTCCATTTATGATGACGGCAAAGAACCGTGAAACCCTCGAAACCTCACAGCAACAGGTGGTCCCGCACTCCCTGCAGCAGTCTGCAATTTGAATGATGCCATGAGGGGAGTCGGAGTCATGAAGTAATGTGCAAATTGTTCAAATCGCAGATGGGACGAACGGGAAAAAGCAACGGCAAAAAAAAAATGTTGGCCCTTCGACTGGATGACATTGAAAAATAACTCATATTGTGAACAATTTCAGACTGAAACAAAATACCAAAGACGTATGCGCTAATATCAACTCAGTTTGATGTTTGTCTGACTGAAAATCAGCACGAAAGAGAGTGTAGAGGTGACTTTTTAATGATTCTCAGGCTCAGCTCCACCACTCAAGCTACGCAGACCTGATAAGTATGTGGCTGTCACGCTGTGATGGGCAAAGCGCTGTTGTGTGCTTTTTAATATAGTTCCGGTGGGGGTTTGTGGCACCTAAAAGCTGTTACAAGGTCTGGCACATCAAAATGAGCTGGTAAACACAGAAGATTCCTCACAGCCACCGCCAATCCGGCACGACTACACCAATCTAGATCCTGTGTTTCAAGCCTAAACAGAAGATTTCCCCAGTGCTTCACCTGGCTTCCCCACGGATCCTCTCTCTCCTGTTTAGTAGTCAGAACATGATGGAGCCTGACAAAAGAGGCCGTTAAAAATTGAACACCCTAAGTGGGAAAATGTGGTAGGCGGGCCTATTGTTACCTCCACCCACATGCATGGGTGAAATCTGACACCCTCTTCTCCTCTCACTCCCTCTACATCTCCCCTCTCCTTTTCTCCTCGCCCTCCCTCGGGGAAGCCCTGTATCCCATTCATTCGATTGCCCTACATGATGGATGTGCAGTGTGAGGAATGAGCCATCTCCGGGGGCCATGGCGTCGTTTCTGGGTTAAACAGCATCCTATATCAAACCCATCTATACCTTCACAAGCAGGAAGCCTGTTTACTGGGGCGGGAAAGCACCACAATCCATTTCTTGTCAGGGTGTCTCGCGGATGCAACAAAAACTTGGACAGCCGCAGCTTTGGGGAGTGTTGTAAGACAGAGGCGGTGATAAATATGTACTGTGGTTTGGGGCGCTTCGAAAGCTTAGCAGCAACGCGCAAGTTGGCAACATCACTGACATCAATTTTAAATGAAATGAAATATGAATCGTCATTTATATTAACATCGAATTAATGAAATGATTCCAATTAGAAAAGTACAGTAAGTGTCAGATTCGGTGAGATCCGATTTTCATTTTATTTGATTAGTCTTTTATAAATGATAAATCGCAGTGATAAATTTTAAGCATGTTTTGCAAGTTTTAGCTCCCTAATTCAAAATCATGACTCGACATAGTTGGTCAACTATTTTAAAATGGCTGCTGTTGACCTTAAGTCTCTTAACTTTCAGTCGCTTTTGCCAGTTATAAACGGAACAGTCTCGATCCTGTAGTCTATATCGATACGTACACAAAGAGTTATGGGGGGGGGGGGTCACATGGTCTGACACCGGCACACTCACCACATATATCACATCACAAATAGGATCTGTGTTGCAAAGGTACATTTGAAATTTCCTTCATGCTTCTGGCATGAAACATGTCAAATGTCAACATACACTGATGCTTAACTCGCTTAACTGACCAGTTACCGTGACTACCATTAAACACCATTAACTGTGATGTGAAGTATGCTTTATATAGTGTCCTAAGTCAGTCAACATCAATACAAATGCACTCATTTAAAAAAAAACGTTCCTGTCTTATTCTTTCTTGCTTCAAAACATAAGCGCACGCGCGCGCGCCAAGAACTAATTAAAAAAAAATCGTTTCCTTTTGCAAAACAGCTTAAAATATGCTTACTGGATATTTTTCACTTATTGTAAAGAGGGAGGTTTTAGTTTTGAGACAGAAATTGATTGGTAATATGCACAATATTTCCCAGTGGGATTAATAAAGTACTGTATGTATCATATCTGTGATCCACTGCGGCAGTGCAGATGCTACAGTATCTAATAATGGGCTGCGTAATTCTTGTATGTCGTTATATGTTCTAATTGATAAGCCGTGGGGACTTCGACAAGGAGCCATGTCATCATTTAAAAAATAAAACCAACTGTCCAGGGAGATGACTGTTGATGGCTCTCTCAATTGAAACCCCGCTAATTAAATGAGAGAACAATGCATTGCCTGTCTGGACACCCAGTGGCTCAATGCTGTGAACGTCCCCTCTTTTATTAACACGTTCTCAATAACTTATGCACGCTGAAACAGAAATCAAGTCACGCCTTGTTATGTAAGTATAGAATATTTTTCTAAGATGATCTTTTTGAATCTTTTGATATCCTGCAGCAGCCTGGGAAATAAACGTCTTTCAAAATCTTCTCGACAATGGCAGCCTAGGGATCCTTTATATACACTGTATATAACCGGAGCGTGTAATATTACTGTTATTAATGTATCCGCGACTCTTTGAATATCTCAGACGCTCAGGGTCTGCTGCATCCTGGAGGATTCACATGTGCACGCATGTACTTGGGGCGTGTGCTCCTGTGTTTATGCGACTCGCTGTGGCGTGTTTCCTAGCGATAAGGCTGCAGCCTTCACCCCGGGCAGGCAGTGATTAGAGGACTCTCTTAGTCTCTGCAGGGCACCCCTGTGCAGTCGCAGCCAGCAGCATGACACCCTTAATGTTCACATGAGGCACAAAAGACCCGCGGTAGTTGATATTACCTGAAAATAAGATTTTGAGCAGCTCACAAAAGGTACTTTGGAGTGATTTGATTTGGAGTGATTGGAATAAATAATGATGTTTAAAAGCTCGGCCGATTTTATAAATAGCCTCCATCCAAACGTTCTTTTGTGTCTTTTCAATTTGCCATGAGCCTGCTCCTTTTTATCCCACCAATAGAGCCGAAGACCTGAGACGTTAAGATGATATCCCCGCTCCATATTGTGGGTTAAATCCAAGCTAATGCGGCGTGGACTAACCTGTGCGCTGTGGGACGATCAGGAGTCAATTAGTGGGATTGGTGGGCAGTCTTGGCCAAAACGGTCCGAGCAGGTGACAGTTTGTGGTGGACCACCACACCGCGGGAGCCAGGTGAGGAGCAGGGGAGCCTAAATGAAATGCTAATACAGGCCACATAAGTCAGGGCTCTCTAATTGGAACACAGCTGCTGCAGGGACCGAGTATCCCATGAAGCGCTGCAGAAGCAGAGGAACCAGTGGGTCACCGTGATCAGGTCAGGTTCTCTCTCTGTGTGCAGCTCAAAATACTTGGCCTAAAATGGCTGGTGGGATCCACAGGAAGGGAAACACGGAACACTTTAAAGAACAAAGAAACACTAAACGTCGCTTGGCATGACATCGTCGTCATGTTAAATATAACAATCATTAAATGACATAATTAAATAACAATCAGTGTCTTGCCTGTCAAACTAACCGTTAATGAATAGTTGAACATTTTAGGAAATATTCTTATTTCCTAAATTACCGAGTGTTCGTATCTGTCTGTTGAGTGTGGAGTTGCAGCTTAGCTTACTAGCTTTCCTGGCTCCAGCACCTCTGAAGCAAAAATATCGCTGTTTATGCTCCAAATGCATAAACAGCTATCTGTAATTTTCCCTAACACATTTATTTTGTTTGATCATTATCCAAGGGTCATTTTCTACAGTTCTGTAACTGTAACACTATTAAGGTTTTTTTTGTTTGTTTTTTTTAATTAGCCTTTCGGCTAAGTCTGGTGAATTTGGAGCAATGTTTATTAATATGCACTGTTCAGTTAGTTTAGAGGTGCCCGTGCACATATATATATTTTTTTTTTTAGCTTAAGTCATTGAGCTAACCATCTTCATTTTGAGCTGAGAAATATAAGCTGCCAGCGAGAAAGTGCATTTCCTAAAAAAGTCAAAATCATCGCTTTTAACATCAACAAACAAAATGAAGCACTGCTCAATATCCTGTTTCGTTTAACATTTGATTTGAGATATTATGTAACAGGTGTTATGCTGAACATTTATCATATGTTTCTTCCTCTTATCTAAAGTTTAACTGATCATTATTCTCTTTTCTGAGGCTGTCATTACTTCATTATTTTTTAAGCTGTCTCCATCTGTTTCTGTTTTTTATGATAAGCTAACTGTCTCCTGGCTGTAGCTTCATATTTAGCTTCAACTTTCTCATGTAACCATCAAAATCAAAATGTTGACCTTGCCCTCTAAGCTGAACACTGTAGCCTATGTTTTCAGTCTCAAGTGTTTACACTCAAACATCACAAAAGGTGATTAGCAACAAATTCTGAGAAGTAATTTGGCTTATTGGGACGTGCCAGACATGCTTTTAAAAAAATAAAACCTTCAGCAATATTCAGAAGATTTATACAAAATGAATTCCTTTCAGGCTTTGCAGCATGTACTCCAGTCTTTATTCGTTTCTCTCTGAGGAGATATTCTTGGAAGAGAGAAGGTTATTGAATCACAAGCCAAGCTCGAGCATTTTGACGGCGCGTTAAACCTTCGCTTAGATTTTAAGCTTCTTTTTCATTACGAGCACTGATGTGAAAGCGGCATGGCATGACATGAGTTCACATGAACGCGCGATTAGCTGAGAAGGGAGTCCGCTCTATTTCAACAAGGTTGCGTAACTCAAGCTAAGAGGGTGAAACAAAGTGGGAAGAACAGAGGAAAATACAGACGTGGAGGGAGTAGTCAATAGTCTGTCATCTCTCACGGCTTTTTTTAAGTCCCCCAGACTTTGTCCACAAGTCTTCTTCATGTTTCAAGGCCTTCACTTTTCCCTTCAATTGGGAAGGAATATTTTCCGTAGAATAATTCATGAGCTCATCGTGAGCGACGGACAGGAGGCTCCTGCCTCGGAAGTCTGTCTACCTTATAGACGCCGATTGACATGAACCACCTGTGAGGGAACCCCAGGTGGCGAGCCTTTAAAGTAATAATGAGGCCATCTCCCACCGTCACATAATCTTAAGCACAGACGCTGGGAAATTTTCTTTCAGATTTGAAATTTTTAAAAAAGACGAAAGCTTAAATTGTCGGTTTGCCACGCTAAAAATCAATAACACGCTCCTATTTTTGATGGCAGCAAACACATGCCTACTTTTCTTTCGGATCACACCAGCCGTGTGAAGCCCGCAGTGAGACTAATGCAGAAGCACCAGTACGCCTACAAGACTCACAGTTGCCTTCTGCCTTGGGCGATTCCTGCTGATTCAAATTCAGTCCCCTGACGGGAACAATTGCTGATCGTTTTTTTACTAACATTCATCTTTGAAATTCCTGAACACAGCAATGTCATGAACATGACCACGTCCCTGTGCTTTTCTTGTAAATAGAAAACGCTCAATCAGGAAGCGATGCGCTAGAATAAGAAGACTGCCATGTGTTTCGCAGAAGAGCTGCTCGTTTTCCTCTACAGTCCTCCTATACAAACCGTCCCTCACTGTCACTTTTCTCTCTTTAACGCCGGCATTTATCAGCTACTTATAGCCTCTGGATGCGGCGTGCTCGGACACCTCTGGACACGGGACACAGAAACATGCGTAGGGGGCTGACAGATAGAAAACTGATTCTTTACAAGTGAGGTCAGAGGACTGTATCCAAACCGTCTGGCAGCGTACACTAATATCCCCATGCTGAGCAGCGCGGTGCTATTGAGCGCGACCATGCGCATCGGTCTCACTCCGCTGCACTCAATGAGCCAAACCCATGGAATTGATGGGCAATGGGAGGGAAATAGGAGAAAGGAGGAGAGAGAGGAGGAGGAGGAGAGCGAATGATGTGCTGCACTCCCTAATGCACATCATTCCATCACATAAACATCAAGATTCTTTGAAATAGAAAGGGGGGCGTGAGATGGGGCTTTGTTGGCCAATTCGCAATCCTGGACGGGAAATGTGAAAAGTGTTGCTGTCGAGGTAAAAGAAAACACTTCTACAGGCTGTCAGCTGGAGCTCCTTCTACCTGCTAGAGCTCGTTCATTATAACAACGGCCAACTGCATTACTCCACTCCCTTTCCTGGCCACACAAGCCTCCTACCTTTTCTTTTTTTTAAGGGTATTGTCTGCAGCCTCTCCTAGCTTCGGAAACCATAAAAGTCCGGCGTGTTGTGTCGTCAGCCTCTGGTGACATTTGATGGACTGTCGGATTAAAGCGGCTGCAAGTGTCTGGAGGGAGAAAATAGCAACGAAAGGAGTGGGAAGTCAGTGTACCCAGACATGATGCGATGTTCTTTCTCCTGCCACATTATCTGTGTGCGCCTGACTTACATGCAGTAAAAAAATGCAGCGCTGCAGCTTTCATTAGCGCACGCTGCAAAGATTATGGCTCAATGCAGGGCTATGAATTATGCATGAGGTGTACACTATGGTACACCACCACCACCAATCCCAATTTCCCTGTTCATCCTTACACGAGGAACACGCCCACAGAGCATTGTGGATGCACAATGCAGACATTCAAATTAGCGACACGTGTCGGATCACAATACAGAGCGAATAAACGGAAAGAGCTGTGAAAAGGCGCAACGTCAAAGCCGATCCTCTCTCAACGGGCCCTACCCGTTCACGCTTACTTTACATCCTGCACTTTTTTTTGACAATGTAAACCTTCCTTCTTCACATTCAGTCATATTTGTAGACACTGCTCAGTTCGAAAAATGAATCTCTGTCTCTCTGCTAGGGGTGCAGGGCGGCCTCAGCGTGTCATCGAGCCATTCTTTAGGACCGCCCACAAAATCCTGGGCTGAAAACTGGTGAAAAACTGTTTTGACCTCTAACACCACATTTCATAATTTATTGTTCAAAGTCTTTTCACATGTTTTCTTGAATTTGACCCCCTACAATCAGTGATTTCCCATATTTCCCGTTATATTTATTTGCCATAGACCAAAAGAGAAAAGCAAACTTTTCAGAGGACGAGATCATGACGCATGCCAAGCAACACATATTGTTCAGTGGACTAAATTGCGAAAATCTCATTTGTCACACTATTTAAATTACCTCCTGTTTTTAATTCAGAACACCTTGTGTTTGGCAATTAATTCCTCACACCTTTAATTGATGATTCCTATCACATTGTTCACGACAGGCACAAATGGGTCTCAAGCTGCAATGTAAAAATGAAGGTTTCGTAAATACCAAAAACTAAATAACCGTTTTCCTGCATTTTATAAACAAGGCCCAGTGATTAGCCCATTTGGTCATTTCGTCGTGGAGCTCAGAGTGTCTTAAAATAAAAAGTGGAACAAGTTTAGCATGGAAGTTTTTTTTAGTTTTTTTCAACTCTTCGAGGATTATGTTGAGTAGGTAGGATTAATAAGACCTGGATGATTTCCATTTGATTTCCGTCTCCAGCTTCTTTCACATTAACATTTTGTGTTTAACTGAACTTTAGAGCTGTTGAAAATGTTCTGGCATTAGAGTGTGATCTCAAAGGTTGCCCAACTGCTGTTGAATACAGTGCTGCGAGCAAATGGCAGGATATTTACTGTGGCTGGAGGTCTGTCTGTTTAATGACATTTAGATCCCCGCAGCAGATGGTGGACATGACAGAACCGGCAATATTAGTGAAATCCAATTCAAACACAGCGCCAGCCATAACTGTAATGAAGTTACGCATGACAAATAATCCGGGACAAGGAAGATTGTTTGGCTCTGGACTTTAAATGACCATAAAAGACCAAAAAAAAAAACAGAAAGTAGGTGTCATAATTGTCCTGTTAACCAAACAAGGCGGTGCAACAGATGAGGGGGGAGGATAATGATGATGAGGAGGATCACAGCTCCTATTAATAAATGCGTTCCAGGTGTTCATCTAAAGTGAGTGACCTCTTTTCATTAAACATACCCCACACACAATAATCCACCACTGAGAGACTCGACTGAATAAAACCATAATCCTGTAAAAGATGCATAAATACCGCGAACCTTTCAGGTTATGTATAGAGACAGCTGTGACTCAGACGCGCCATGGCGATGACTAAACCCTAACCAGGCACCAATCCATCTAGAAACAATGGCAGACTGCACCTGAGCAGCACCTTTCAAGTACACAGGAATACATTACAGATGAAGAGACACAGGTTTTCTACATTAAAATGTATATGCAATAAAAAACAAAAAATAATGCAGCAATGTTATGGAAGTGAGATGTTTCCGTATTTTAAGTGGCTACCTATATTTTGTTGGAATAGCAATGGATCCCCGTTCTCAGCTAAAACGCTAAAACACCGAATGGCAAACAAAGTTAGCGACGAGCTGGTGAACATCAGCGGATATTTAGCAGGTTGTTATTTCCTTCAGTTGTTGGTGGAGGCCAAAATGAGCTAAAATGCCGGCCCCTGCTCACTCTGTGGGTACCTAGCATAGTCTTGGACGTGCCTGTTTAGCTAATGATTTGACGTATCCTTGAAGTGAGGTGATGTGATACATTTACTAAGTGTTTACAGCTTGTCTGCTGCCCCCAAGTGGCCAAAAAAATCTGTTATTGCAGCCTCATTTATTCATTTTCAACACAGGGGTCTAAATTTAACCTTTAACGCCTTAAGTTATTTTAGCATCTCAGTGTCTGTCTTGATTTTTGATAGATACGCGTTGAAAGCTCTGGTTATAAAAGCATTCACTCACTTCATCATCGTAAACCTCTGCGTTGTTGCCCAACTGTAAAACAGCTGTATGAAAGGGGGGAGAAAAAAAAAGCGAGCAAATGTGTAAATCACACCAAATTCAGAGGAAATAGCAATTTTGAAGGAAACTGTCATTTCTGAATTGCACCCTCTATTACCTCGCTCTTCCCTCTGCAAACATTGTTTATGTAGGCAGGCATGGTTTTGAATGATAAGTGCTTCCTTTAATCAGTCTCTCCGTAGACCATCAGCGGGTTGTTTACCCCGCCTTTTAAGCCCTTGATACTAAATCAAAAGCTGGTTGTATTTTTTTCCTTGTGTCTCCTGCAAAAGGCTTGCTCCTCGTCCATCGGTCTTGTCACCCCTAACTAACAACCACGAGCGTGTGCGGCTTCCTCTTCAGCAGTAAGGCGCATGTAAAAAAACACACTCGGGCACACAGAGCTCACATGTGTCTGCTGAGATAACCCCGAGGCTTCGGGCTGCTCACAACATTGCTGCCACCGTCGTTTTCCCGTCGCATATCAACCTGATCTTCAGAAAGCCGTGACAGCCTCCCTCAGATTTATTACCCAGTCTGTTTACATTGCACGTTTCTAATTTTCAGCAAATTTCACCGTGTTTTTATGCCTGCGGTCATAAAGTGGTGATAAAGAATAAAGTGAGGGGAAGAGTGAGAAACATCACTTCCATTTTTTGGCCCCTCATTTCCTCTGTTGCGTCCTGTTGACCCCTGGGCTCTTGGCAGGCTGGCCGGTGTTGATTTTAGCCCACAATCAATTCATTTTAATCACAATGGGCAGTGCAGGGAGCGGGGGGAGCGGCGTGCTAATTGATTGGCAGGTATTTGCATATACAGTATGCAACAAAATGTCACGACCGGCCTTGGTGGTGACCTGTGTGGGCTGTTGGCAAAACAAACTGATGAGGGTAATTTTCATGCGGCTTGTGCTTTGCTGAGCAGGGGCTGCCGCGCCCACTATTGTTAGCATCGCCAGTCACCTGTCACGGCACGGTGGGCACGAGGAGAGGAGAGACGAGAGGGGTAGACAGGAGAGGAGAGGAGAGGAGAGGAGGATGGAGACGTAAAGGTAAAGAGGGGAGAGATGATGTGCCGAGGGGAGAGGAAGATGAGGACGATACTGGTGGTGAAATGTCAGACATTCACTGCCGTTGCCGATCAGTAGATACAGCATGCGTGGATGCTCCATGTTAGTCAGTATACCATGAAAATATGCTGTTGTGTTGCAGATGTGTGGCTGGCTGAGATACAGGGGCGCACAATTAAGGTCAAAATGGGAATTGTACATTTTTGTAGAATCGTAGATTTCTTTCCATGATAAGAAACACAATTTAATTTTTTTTTAAAACATACTCGATCCATGTTATCTTCATGCAGACAGAATAACATGCCCGCTGGGTAAGTACACACAGCTTACCTATAGCCAGATGTAACTTGGGGCCTAAAACACTGTTACCTTGTCCAGTTATGAAGGGAGGCCGCCTTCACAGTTTCTGATCCGCTGTTATAAAAAACATTTTTGACTCCTCCAGACTCCAGCAGATCTGACCCTCCTTCAGAAAAGAAAACGCAGCCTGTATTCTCGGACGGCCGTGAAGTCACGACCGATGGAAAAAAAAAAAACATCTCTCAGGCTCGTGCGTGATCCCGTAGTTCCTAAATCTGACGTCGCCTCGAAATGTTGCATTTTTCACTTTACATTAGAGCTGACCTTACTGAGTCAATTTGCTGACTTATGGCTCTTCTCGTGCTGTCACAATACATTTGGTAGTTTACCCTAACCACACTTGTCACTTTTGGCTACAATGGCCACATTACAGAAGGTAGCATCACATATAGAACAGCTGCGGACAGTCATTTGTCAAAAAAAAGCTTTAGTCCCGTGTTTTGGAGTGTTGACCTGGGCTAATCGTTGTCTAATTAGGGTTAGGGTTAACACAGCAAACTGATATGAGCCTTCTGTCACTGCTGGTGAGATGGTTTCTCCCCAGACTGTCATGGTAACACATTGTTACTAAGTTTATTACCTGCAATGCAGAGTCTAAAAGTGCGGATTCACTGGATTTGCATGATTCCGACGCATTTGAATTGTTCCTGATAAGCTTTTTTTTCTTTCACCACGTTACACCCCATTGTCTCACACACATATTTGATTTATGCGCAACAACTTCCTCCCCCTTCCTGCCCCTTCCTCTTCTTGTGCACACAGAATACCGCACACTAGCCATTTGTTAATACAGCTTAGGGAGAAATTGGAGTGCTCGGTTTGATCTAACGGATCTGCTAACTCAAACACGGCACGATGATTGGAATAAAAATGAGACCGCATAGGTGCTTGGATTCAGATTTGACTTTTAGCGCAGCTGTTTTCCACACGAAAACAGAGGAGCGCTCTGGCGCTGTAGCTCGATATGAAAAGTGACGTTAACAAGGTTAAGGCTTTGATTCCCTTTCGCACACATCATGTCCAGCAAACACTAAGTATTGGCTGCCGTACTGAACCGAAAAACCAACGGGATGAGAAAATTCTGTCAGATTCTTAAAAAAAATAAATAAAAAAATCTCTCTACAGGTATGTGTGAATGTGGATCAATAAAAGTGTTGGATGCTCTGCTGTGAAATAAGCAAGCAGGTGAGGCTGGGTGGCTGCATCATTACTCTCACTGTTATTACAACTGTACAGAGTCTGCAGAAATCCTCCTGTGTACAGGCTGTGCTTATAAGGTAAACATTTGGTCATCATCACCATAATTATGCCCAAGTACAAGTCCCCACGCACAGCCTGAGCAGAAATATAGTTAGGGGGCTAAAGGGAGCCAATGCAACTCATTAATAGTGTGCCAGACTCACTGTGATAACATTGGATCTAATTCCTGAGAGAGGTTTTATTTTTTGACCAATTAGCTGCCTGAACAACCTATTGGCCATGAAGTGATCTCTGCAGGGACTTTATCAGACTATGCTCTATTAAATCAGCTCTCTGGCTGAGCAGTTATGTACCATCACAGTGCTTAGAATGGCTGGCTCTGATTGATGTCACTGCCAAATGCCAAATAATAACTGCTGTTATTGTACGTCTCGATGCTGCCGTTTCCTTATGGATGCATCCATTGGTTGGCGTGTGTGTGTGTGTGTGTATGTATGGTGGATACAGACATAATGGGTGATTTTTTTTTTTTTTTTTCGTTCTCTTTTTGTGCATGCGTATGATAGGCCATTTTCAACTATACGGCTGGTTGGAAAGATTATCATAATACTCAAGGGTGGAAGCTGTTCTGAATCTGAAATACAGTGTTAGAGTATTCACAGTATATCACCATGTGGGTCAAAGGGCCTGGCAATGGGTGCTGTATAATGTAGACACGTGGGAAGTAATCGTAATGACTTTGTTAACTCTGCACGGATGGATCTGCTGACACGTCGGAGTAGCTCCGGGTTTTGGGGGAATTATTTTATGAAGCACGGTAATTGTTTTAGATTGAGATTATGTACACATCTCGTCTGGTTCAGTTGCATCATTAGTGAAAGTTCAGATTGAAAACGGTACTGTATTAAAAAAAAAAAACGCAAGCAGGTTATAATACAACTGTAATACTGAACGATGTTAATTAATAATGATGTGTTTATTTTATTATTTATTCGGGTAACTTTTTAATCCTACATTTTAAATTTAAATGCTAATTAAATAAGTTTAAATGCTAATTTCATTTAGCGTGCTTAGTGTGGCTGCAATATTGCATGTTCTTAGCTTGTTCTTTTTATTTATTTATATAAACCCATAACACAAATTTGTGTCTTTGGGATTCTTGTGAGATTCTTTTCAAATGACCAGGCCATGGACACTTAAGAAAGTCCAAATGAAACACTGTTTGAGGTTAATGTTAATTAGTTAAAACATTTTGGCTTTGTTCAGGTAGTTTTGGGCCAACCCCCCCAATAGTTACACCACATCTTCGGGTTCCCTCACATATCAGATCCCACTTTAACTCTTGTTTACAGCCTCCCTGTGTTTTGTGCCACACCAGCTGCTGCTCACACTACTACAACTAACTTCCCGTTAATCCGCCAGCATGCACCGGTGCGCCTCAAGTCTCTCCCCCTTGCCTCGACTCTCCAGCGCCCCTCACACAGCTCACATAGCTCTGGTCTTAAAGGTGCTTTCAGTCAGCGTGGGGTTGTGTCAAGAGCGCCCACATATCCAACATTTTCAAAATGTTGCCACAGCTGACACCGATAGCCACAGAAAGCACAAAGGGAGCTAATACGTGTATACTGGGATATACTACTACTCTTCATTAACAGAGAACAGACAGATCAATGAAGAGGACCAGTATTAGAGGATCAAAGTCTGATTAACCACAAAAAACACATGTAATGATATTATATTAATTGTGTTATATTGCTAACCATTACCTCTGCTTGAAGCTACAATGCTCTCTATTTAGCTCTATTTAGCTGCATAATGAGATTATATTAGTTGGATAGTGGATAGCAGCAGCCTGTGGTGTACAGACTGGTATGATCAGGGGTAGCCGGAAGCAACCGCTCACTGTCTGAAGGCACCTTTAACGGTGTTTCAGAAACCCTCTGCACACTGCCAGGAAAAAAAAAAAAAACTCTGGTGGAGAAAGCCTTTATTTATGTATTACTGTATATATATACATGAGGCACATTTAAACATATTGAATCTAAAATGACTGGAATCAGAATGTAAAATACCCACCACATGTAGGTTTTTCATTATAGAATGCGAACAGCCCCCAAGTTACTAAAAGCCACGCGCACATGTGCAGTCTACGGGGAATGAGTGGAGCAGCTCTGTTGTCCCTCTGACTTTTTATGCAGCTCTCATTTTGTGGACATGCCCATATGTAGGTCGTCCACTTCCTGTCTTGCGTTCATATTTTCTGTCTCTCTGAATCACCTCAGCTCTTTGGTCCATAATCCAAAGCCAAGACCAAAGCCAGCCCTTCTGGCTACAGACAAGCCAGCCTTGATCCTTCCATATGAAACACGATGAGAGGTGGCTAGCAGCAGAGAGGTTGGACGGGGTAAACCCACAAAACACAAATCACGCAGAGGCGCTGCACAACACACTTGAAATAGGGCCTCCTTGTGAGCACTTTCATTACCTACGCCCTTTCTGCGGTTTGTGCCATGTATAAGGTTGGGGTTTGGCACTCATAAGGGCAGGCAGTTCTAAACTGCTATCATTGTTGTGTTGGCAGTGCGAAGGCACACTGATCCCTCTGAGCAGGATGATAAAAATCTGCCACAGTCGCCTGCATGGAGGAGCCCATTGTTTTGGGGATTAAGGAGGATTAAGGGCGGATGCTGGCGACCAAGAGGTTTGAGCAGTGTGACCCTTTCACTAATCATTATGAGACAGATACAGAGCACTCAAACTCTTAAAGCCCAAGATCGCATTGGATTATCAATTATTCATGGCTGACAGGAGCAGAGTGAGTATGCAAGAGAGGCAGAGAGTATGGGAATGTGCCCACAATCAGAGAGGTCCCTGCAATGAGTGTCTAGAAATGCCTTGCATAAAATTTACGACTGACTAATAAATGGGCCTCTTAGTTTTCTCATATTTGCAAGCAGTGTGTGTCATTATTTAAAGCTTTTAATCTGAACAACATGCTGAGTTGTAAAACAAAAATGCTCAATGCAGCAACCCTTCTGAAGGGTCAGCAGGCTTTCATGTTCAGTTGTAAGCCGTGCCAGCGAGGGGGAAATGACACAGAGAACTAAAAACAGTCAAAGGCAGTTGTTTGAATGCGCTAAATGATAAGAAAAATAATCTTAAAAGCTGCTTCAATCAATATTTTTACATTAACAATGGAACAAATGAACTACTTCTAAAGAGTTGACTGTAGTGGAAAACCCACAGAGAACTAAAAACTGAATCTGGAGTTCCTCTCAGCTTTACAGAACATTTTAACACCTTTCAGCTCTTTGTTTTGGTTTTACAGGCCACAGCTATACTGTATTAGTAGGAACGGCAGAGCAAAAGCTCTTATAAACCCACTGTATACCACCCACAGCATACCAAATGGCAATGTTAGTGACTAGTCGTTGAACATGTTGGAGCACTGAGCAGCTAAAGGACAGGACATGAATGCCTATATCAAATTTTAGGGCAAAATGTGAACCCACCAAAACAGTGGCGGTTCTGGCAAAGTCACTGCTATCCATGAAGCCTTGTTGCTAGCATAGCTAAAAGGTTGCCTCCTAGCCAGTGCTACACAGTGCAGCACATCAGCATTATACTGAGGTCTCCCAAAAGCAAACGTGTTATTTGCATAACCTCCACATATGCATTTTCTTACCATAAGTGATTACATTACGTAAACACATCTCCCATGGAGCGGCGGGAAAACGCCATGAAATTTAGCATCGCAAAACATGTCATAATTGAGACAAATGTTTTCAGTCTTTATCAGCAATGGCAGGTGGATGGCACTGGTTGTAGATCCCGACCTCAAATCTGAACAAAGCACAATTAAATCCAAGTTCATGGTTTTCCCTTTCCCTTTGACGGGTGGGTGGAAGCCTTTGAATAGCATGCTTACAACCTCCTTCCTTGGCAACAGCGCTGTTTCCTCCATCCTAAAGGCACTGCAGGCAAAAGAAGTCGTGATGGTTAGCGTGGCACACTAGCAGCTCAGATGTTAGCGTGCTTTGAGCCACAGTATAGTGTTTTACAGTACAGTCAGCGGGGTCTCACAGGACAGGAGACACATAGCTAATCAAAAGCTGCACCCAGCTGTTTCAGTCAAAGAATCAGGTTGGTTAACTGCGAGGGACCGTAGATCTCTTAACTACTCACTGCTGTACTGAAACTCACTTGACATGTCTGTTTTGTAAGTAGCAGTATAGCGTGTTTCATGCACAGAAGTTAAAACAATAAAATAAAAATAAAAAACGTAACAAAAGAGATTAATCTATACAAAAGTATGATTAAAAATAGAGAGAATAAAATGAAAAGATCATAATAATACAACATAAAGAGGCCTTGGGATTGGGACAATAAGGTTTGTTTGTAACATCTCAACTCTACCAGGCAGGCTTCGATGTATTCTGGGTGTGCCACAGCTGCCGGAGCTGATCGCGGCCATTCTAGACAATGTCTGTGATTTCACCAGACAGCGTTTCAGAAGCGGCTCTCCTTGGAGAATACACAGCTGGTCTATTTTTGACGGTCGCCGCAATCAGCAGCGCGGGGCAGATCGAGCTGGCCAAAAGTCAGACACAGAAATGGCATAGAGAACCCGCTCACTTTTCAAAATAAAACTGCCAAAAAGGAAACATTTAGCTACGTAGCATATGTACTCATGGCAGAAACACATAAACGAAGGACCAAAATGACCAAATCTGAGCAAGTTAACAAAATCAACCCAACATCTTTAAAGTCAGTTCTGTAGCTTGAGGAGACCAGTGTAATGTGGGCTGTCCTTTGGGTTTTGGTCAGAACTTTTGCAGCTCAAATTCGAGTCAGTTGCAGTTGCCTTTTTGGAAAGTCCGGTCAGAAGTCCATTGCTTTAATCGGTCTTTCTACAGATAAGATCATTTTTCAAGTGTTGTCATAAGGTCCCTAACTTTAGCCATGTTTTTAAGGTACAAAAATGCTGATTTGTAAAGGTTTTTTTTTTTACATGCCTGTTAAAATGTAAAAACAGATCATTGTCAAGCTGAGTGCACTTTGCTGTAACTAAAGTGGAGCTCACAAACACAACTGTTTATTGGTTGGATGAAAAACTTTCAAGAATTCATATTCTTTAATTGTGCAAAAGTTTTGAAGAACAGCCAAGATTGCATCAAAATCTAATTTGATGTTTTAACTTGGTATTCTGTCAAGCCTTGATTAACCTCATGATGCTCAGGAGTGTAGGATGTTATTAAAGATATTCCTCTTTATATAGTCTCGAAATCATTTGGTATCTGTCATTGGTTTATTGGAGATGTGAATTATTGCTGTTGCTGTTTCGAAGATGATTATCTCCAAAACATATTTCTTCCACAATTACAATCTGCATATCTGTGTGACAGGAGTTCTTTTAGAAATTGGCTTAAACAAACTTCTTTTCTCTCGCAGCTTGGCAGCAAACTCATGACGGGTTTGCCAACACAGAGAAATCTAATTGAATGCAACACTCACCTTAAAATAAAAGAAACTGCACAAGCTGTTTCATTTTCATTGTGGAAGTGATTTTATCAAACCGGAGAGAAACTATCTGCAAAAATACAAGTCATTGTGTCAAGTGTGAATTTATGGTTTCATAATTATTTGCCCCTCCAAACTTCCTGGTTAGCAACAGTCACTTTTTCTCTTCATTTGTGGAGCCATTTTCGTCACACGTCACCGTAAATGACATGGCTGCTTAAAAGGTAGTGACTGACTACAGAGATGATGATTTAGCACCCATGTGTTTATACTTCACCTGCCCCTTTGTGCATAGCTTGCATGGGTGCCCGCTGCACACACATTACCGATAACAGCTACTTGGATGCATCAATTGCGGCAATTTTGAACATCTTATGACAAAAAGTTCACTCTTCAGATGCACCATCACCTCTAGTTTGAGGGCGCCGAGTCCTTCAGAAGGTGTCAGGGTGCCACAACACCACCAGCTGCGAATTGTGTTGTTGTGTGCGGGGTCATGTCCTCGTCTTTTTAGATTGTCTGTCTCGAGCCGTCCTCCCTGAGAGAATTCGCCTCCTACTTGTGTGAAGCTGTTAGTGTGCTAATCGCTTCAGGCCCACTCCATTATCAAGGTGCAGTGTTCCTGCAGAAAGTGCAGTCCCTCACGTCTCACCTGGTCTTCTGGGGACATTTTGAATGAGTTGATGAGTGCTGCAGGAAACTATAATAATATTTCAAGTCTGTCTCAGGACTATAGTCAAGTGCCCATATGTACACTGTTGTAGTCATACGTATCATAAAGACTTATCTTCCTAATAATGCTGTAATTGTTGGGGGACATAATCCACAGTACTGGTTGTGTGGAAAAGTACATTTCAAAGTTCATCTGAGGTTAATATTAAGCTTCAAGTAAGTCAAAAAAGTGAGTATCCACAAAATCCCCGGCTCTCCACTACTTTGATTCAGAATTAAATATTTCAACAACTATTAGATGGATTATGTTGACATTTTTCGGCAACATTAAAAGTGCAGAGAAGGTGAATCCTAATGACTTCTGATCCCCTGGCTTTTCTCAAGTGCCACCATCACCTCATGCTGGCACTTGCAACAGCTGCGGTCTGGCTGAAATAATTTAAAGGTTATTAGATGGATTGCAAATGATTGACGTTCATGTTCTCATCAGGATGAATTGCAATGACTTCAGCGATCTATTAACTTCCCATTTAGCACCGTCGTCGGTTTAAATTTGGTGTGTAACCAAATGGCTGCTAAACTAATCACAGCTGGCCTCACCTGTGCTTTGTGTTGTGCGCAAATTAGCGAATGGTACTGTAGCATGCTAACACGCTAAACTGAAATGGTGAACATGTTAAACATTACTTCATGTTAGTGTGTTAGCATGGTGAGACACACAGCTGCTAGCATGACTGCAGACGCTTTTTTTTAATACTTCTATGAAGCTACATGTAAATATCTCAGCTGACCTGAAACGTGTTATGGATAACTGTCGAAGAGCCTCTCGGAAGAGACCTCCCAAAGCTCAACAACTAGTCATACGGATTTGCACATCAAGTAAGTTGATTGCTTGATTCTGTTGGGAGCTTGGTTTGAAAACAAGCGTAGACCAATTACAGAAAGTATGAAATAAACATATCATACCTAGCAACTTTCCTGCAAGCCTGAAAATAATAATTAGTCTTTTCAGTATATTAGATATTCCCTCTGAGTGTTTCCATGTTGAGCTGCGATGGAGGGATAGTAACACACAAAGGTTTAGAAGATACCCAGTTGATTCGATGAACTGCTACATTATATTAACTGTGAATTTTGTCCTCTTATAGAAGAGATTTCCACTGGAGGCATGTCAGGAGGGAATCTTTTCTTTGCCAGTATGAACAGGAAGAATGATAACAATTAAAGCTGCAAGCAGCATTGGACGGGCCCTTGCACTCCCACGCAACTTGATGGGATGGCACGTCGGAAGGCAACAGGCGGAAAACATGCGAGCCTTCGAGCAATAGGCTAAAATTAACAGGAAGCGAAATAGCGCCACGCCCACACTGTTTCATCAAAATTCCTAATTTTGATAACTTGTACTGAAAGTCTATATGAATGTAACTACCAAGTTTGAAGTCAATTGGATAAAATACCCTTCTCAACCAGACCGAAACACAAAAAATTGTGATTTTCATTCTTAAATATCTCGCTTCCTCTTCATTTTAGCCCATTGCTCCAAGAGACTTTTTTGTACGTCTTGTCATGTTCTACAATTCGGCTGAGGTTTCATAACTCTGTGTCCAAAACTGTGGCGGGGCTGCCTCAAAGAAAAATTCAAGGGGGCGCTATAAAACTGATATAGAGCGATTTCGCTCCGCCCCCTAATTAAATATGCAGCCGACTTTTGTATCTGTTTGGTCTTAATAACCACAAGAAGTTTCAGACAGGTCTGAGACAGTATATGGGCTTGTTAGGGCCTCGCACAGCGTGCCGTGCTCGGGCCCTTTCTGTGTACATACAGGCATGTGGGCACCCAATCCTTCCCCTTCTCTTCCCCGCTCTACTTCAACCATATTACACATCAAAGAAGATTAATTCAAAACGCATGCAGGAAGGGCTCGCTTAACTCGGACTCTTATTCAAATGCCTCAGATAAAAAGGCCCATCTGACATGGCCACTCTCCCTTGCATATATGAACATACCATAAATGACATTTAAAGAGCATGCAGGCTTAACTCGGCTCCGCTTTATCATTTTACCCAAATGGAATTACAGTCAGATAAGCACTCAAGCTGAAAGCAATCAGAAGTCAAAGTGATTGAAAAGTACACTTCATGGGAGGCATGGAAATAGTTTTACATATAGGCCTGTGTTTTACTGTCTCCAGCAGGGAGGCCTATGATGATGATGATGACGATGATGATAATAATGATACTGGATCTCTGTGCTCTGTTATTTTGTCAGACGAACACTCTAAGCCCTGTGGCGTTCTCCTATTAAATTAAGCTGAAAAACATATATCGCACGGGATGAGCAGTTAGCTACCAAGCGTCTATAGGGTAGAGAGCTTGTGGATTCACACAAACCGTTATGACAGCCGAATGAATTAAAGTCTGATATGAAATTTCCTGCATGGCAAAACAAGACGGGGAAACGTATGTGGAATTACAAAGATTACAGAGGCAGAGGGGAACACGGACTGCCTGTCACTCTCAGCCGGAGACAGAAAACGGCCATTAAAGTGGAGCTGATGGGCCGTTCTATTCCATAAGACATCACAAAGACAAAATGCAGGGATTCACTTCAGTGCAATGACACAAGGCTTCTACAGTGCCGTGGAAATGACGGGATGATGCGGAGACGTGCTTTTGGAGTAATTACGGTGGTTTGACAATGCTGAAATAGAGTTGTCAAGCTCCTGACCCCATTACGGCTCGGAATTTCTTAACAAACTTTAATCCCGTGGAAACACTGAAGAATGACAATGATTTAAAATGCTTTGCCCTTGCTCATGGGGACTATTGGCATTGGTTGAAGCTTGGATTTACAGGCCTCTATTGAAGTAAAGAACACTTACTGCGGCTCCAGGTCTGCGTTCATTGAGCTCCTCTTTCCATTTTCACTTTAATGCTGCTCTCTTGTGTAAAGTAACAGTAGGTCATAAAGATGTGTCGGAGTGTGTGTGTGTCAGACTTGTGCAGCCATGTACGAGATCCTCAGTGCGTCTGTACCTGCAAATATTGAAATATCTCACAACGTGCATGTTGCAGCAAAATCAGCTACAGAGGTTTTGCGGTGAGATATTTGCACGACAAGAAAGGTTGTCACCTAATGAGATACAATTAGAACTAATCAGGTCACCGATAAAATAAAAAAAAATGGGTGTCTGTTATCAGATGACTGTACACATGACACCACTTTTGATTGATGGTCTCAGTGCAGTTACGGATGTCAACTTTCCTTAGCAGGAAGCTTTTGCGGTAATTAAATGCTTCTTTAGACGTCTTTAGACACAGGAAATGTGTGATTGGAAGTGGCAAGCAAGCGTTCTTTGAAAATGCTTCTATAATACTATATAATACCTTTTCCTATGGAGAGATGCTAGAAGCCATTTAAAGAAATACATAAAATGTATCACAACTCATGTTTAAATGGAGGCTGAAGCTTCTTTTTCATTTTTACGCAGAGCATAGAAGCAGACGTTGCATATATATATATATATATATATATATATATATATATATATATATATATATATATATATATATATATATATATACATACAAGACAGTTTCTAAGGTTTAATAGATAATTTTAAAGATATCTAATTTAAACCCCTAATGTCCATTTAACATACACACTCCTGTTTGTAATAATATCAGTAATATTGATGAATATTAATGTAATTCCCATGATTTATTTGAGTGCCTGCAACCTCTACAGCCAATAAGATCTTGGGCAGAGAGCAAGGCCCGCTGCTTGTATGTCGTCCATCTGCAGGTCTCTGTGGCTCTGTGGCAGAAGGCAACATGGTGGCAGGACAGGGCAGCAATCATTGTCACGTCTAGGAGTTGATTTGCAAAAAATAGATATATCCATTTCTATCTATGTTCCTGAACTGTTTTGTTAAGATAGCTCTCTTTTTTTAAATGTTTGTTGTGCCGTTTGTTCATCTGTTTCTGTGTGTTTTGTGTGTCTGTGTTTGCAGATAGAGGTTCAAGCTGTAATTAACCCTGGAACTTAAAAAGATGAATTGGGGTATAATAAATTGCGCGTGTCGCTGATAGTACTACCTGTGTAATACTCCACCACGTCTGAGCTTTGGCTTCTCTGTCCTTTCACCTTCAGTCTTTTCTACCTCTTGTGGGATGCTGGGCTGAGGTTCTTCCTGGTTGATGCCTCCTAAATCCCTTTTTGGGTTTTCCAAAAGGACAAACATTTCAAATCTCTTCAATTTTAAAATCTAATCATTAATTTTCAGTAACGGAAAGTGCTGCGACACCTACCAGATACTGTCTTCTGAGAAGACATCAACCATCTGGGCATCAGTGGACGTCCCAGGGAGACAGGACAGTGTGTCCATTGTAGTTTCTGGGGGATCCCTGTTGTGGGCTGCACATGAAGGCGGACGCTGTAGTCCACTTATGGACAGACTGGCCATGATGGCCACAAATTCATCAATGGGATCCACACTATAATCGCTACAATCCTAATAAAAGGGAATGTTTGAGATGCTGTTTGAACAGTTTGTCATTTTACCTTAAAGAAGGTCATAAAAGCTCAATAATATTTTATACAAAATAAACAGAGAAATATCATCACTGTATGTGTTTGTAGATGTAGACAAGAAGGTTAAAGTAAAACTAACAATAAAAAATGAATCAACATACCATGTTGTCATTCAAGTCGTTCTGGTCAGTTCCAGACATGTTTCCAGACATGGTTTTAGAGAGCTCTCTCTGGTGTGGATCCACAGGTCGAGTCTGCTGAAAGGTTCTGATTCATGTGTTCTGTGGAGTTCTGCAGCATCAGTTTGATTCTAGAACAGCTATACTGTCATAACATGGAAAAAATGAATTATGTGAAATCACTGATCAGTGGTTGATTTTCAACAGGCTGTAAACATGTTTATTTCTGCTGTGAAGTTTGACGTTTTAATATGGGGACTTATGGAGATTGACTCAATTGGTATCCAGCCTCAAGTGGTCATTGAAGGAACTGTAGTTTTTGGCACTTTCGAATTGGCTTCACTTCACAGTTACAGATGCTGGCTTTCAACCCTTTTAGAATTACAGGGCCAGCATCATTAACTAGCTTGTTTTTAGTAACAATATTACGAATCTCCCTCAAATGAAGCTACATCCATTGTCACCTGTCTACTTTTTAATAACTGGGCTGATTAAAGTCGTAGTGAGAATGTGGACACCCACCATGTACCAATTGTGTAGTTTCCTTTATGGATGAATTCATAAGCAAACAAACAAACAAAATATAGGTCTATTGGACACGACTGATTGCATGTAAAAGATAAAATAGTATAAGATCAGATGGTGACTTCATCTGAAAGCAACAGACACTGTCATCAGTGAAAATATAAAGAAATCCTCAAAGCCTTGTAAATATTTTATCCTGTAAAATGCTTTTTATAACTCACCGATACGGACAGGGAAGGCAAAGCAAAAAGTCACTGTTGTATAACATCACATCAGTTACGCTGACATTGCCAAGGTACTTCAAAAACGTAATATTACTATTAATAATAATAATAATAATAATAATAATAATAATAATAATAATATTAATAAGGCTGCAGATTTAGAAAGACCATAAGAAAAGCACTGTGATCCTCGGGGCCAAGAACAAGTCAAGGCTTACTGATTTAGAGCCTCTTCCAGCACATAAGCACACGCAGATGGAAGACTGCACAACAAGCTAACAAATTCCCAGTTTTGACAGGTAAGGCAAATTAAGATTCTTTACAACACAGGCCAAAGTCGCACATCTGATGGTATAGTTGGTACCGCCACAGTAGCTCTTTAGTTTGAGCATAAGCATCTTCTTCTACCACGCAACTGAAATCACACAAAAAAGGCAGCCAGCGGCTTCAATGGAGATTCACACTCACTGAATGTGCATCAGTGAGTGAAGCCGACAGTTTCAGGGGGGTGAAATGAATGTTCGCTGCCTCTTTTTCAACACACACACGCAGACGCACACAGCCAATGATCAGAGATTCAAAGATGGCTGCTTTGTCTTAAAAGTTTGAGCCGTGAGACTTAAGTTATCCACATTAGTCTAGAGGCATCAAAATCCTATAAACTCTTTATACAGGTGATTCATCAGGCGGCTCGTATTGTTTTATTTTTCTATTGTTTTGTTTTCCCAATATTATTTTCTATTGCTCGTATTTATGCGGTAAAAGTTAAAATGTCAGCCCGGCAATGGGTTTTCTGCTGCTTTTGGCCATTAGTGAATCCCGCATTTCTGTCTTACAGCAGTACATATTATCGTGTCAATTGATTACAGTTAAAAGACCAAATAAAGGAGCCGCACTCATCTTGAAATTTAATACTGCGTATATTGAAAAGCTGTACGTGGCTTTACCAAGCCTACGGTGGTGATAAATCCTGCACTGGTGCCAATGACAAATGTTGTCTTGAGCCTATAAAATAATTTGAATTTGATTATATCACTGACTCTGAGTAATATGGCTTAGACTGGTTGCAGTTGTGCAGTAATCAGTAACACCACCCAAGTATTGGGAGATGTTTTAGGACAAATCTATTCTCCCTACAAGACACTGTGACATTATTTACGACAGCGAGACACTGCAGTGTGCCAAACTCCATGTTTTAAATAACCGGACAACTGAGTGACTCTAATACCCAAATCAAAAGCAGACTGTTATCTCGAGTTATGTTGAAGGATGGGGCTCATGCACCTCCACTATTATGCCCGGGCTCCATGTCATCAATCCTGCCTATAGCACTAAATCCTGGCCAGGATCTATGAACCCCTATTGGTATTGGATTTGAGGACAGCTATGAAACCCTCAGTCAAAGCTTTAAAACATCATCTTTGTCTTAATCCACTGATCGATAGGTCTGACAGGTTGAAATAACACAATAAAGTAGATTTAGTGGTCTAGCAATGTGGGGACATTTCATACGGCAGATTAAAGGCTGGTGCATCGTGCTCTGAGAGGAGAGGTAAAACACTGTCTCTGCTATCTGGAACATCCTCAATGGGCCCCTTTCAGACATTCACCCTTTGAAAAATATGATACAGGATGTTCTTTAACGAAATGATTAATGAAATATCATCACAGAAGAAGGGGGGGAAAAAAATGAAATGTGTCTTATATTCGGTTCTATTAAGTTGGTAATGAAAAGATCTGTCTGTTTCTATTATACTGCATATAAAAAAGGTACAAAATGTAAAAGGTCCAGTGTACAAGACTTACACTATTGGCAGAATATGGTATATACTTTTCAATATTTTTCATTGTCGTCTATAATCACCTGAAAATAATATTAATTATGTTTTTTGGGTGAGTCCTTGATGGCGGACTCCGCCATGTTTCTACAGTGGCCCAGAACAGACAAACCAAACGCTGCTGTAGATAGGACCTTTCACACCTTTCACACCTTTGAGTTTTGCAGCCACTGCAGTTTCTTCTTCATGCGTGCGAAGGGAGGGTGAGGTGCTTAGTAAAGATATGGAATAATGGGATCCCAAACAGCCTCATTTTTTTTTTTCCAATAGCATTTCCCCATTTGTCCCGAGCAGTTGTCTGTAATTACATATACAGAAAAAGGTGTTCCATCATGTCTTACCACATGCTACATTTACATTACAAATGTCTTCTGGAGGCTCATTATTAAACAACAGCCCCGATGAATAAATCTGTATAAGATTTCTCTCATATCATTTGTAATTATGTTCGTCAGCTGATTAATGTCAGCACATTTTCATCTAATGGGGATCTATCGAGGATACGTTTGTGTAGGGCTCTGTCGAGAAACAAGAAGGATGAGAATCTCGTCCCGCCGAATTAGAATTAGGCTGGAGGTGATAATGTTAAAGGAGCACCACTTATGTGCGAGGTTAGAGTATATATTTTGCCCTAAGGACACAGCGGAGTGGCGCTTGGTTGTGGTTGATCAGAGCGAAAATGAGCCCGATCTAAAAGGCCCTTTGGAGTGACATTAAAAAAGAAAAAGAAAGATGGTCGTGTTTCATTTGGGCGCAGTGATAGCCCAGAAAAGGCTGGTTTGGGAAATGTATGTGATCACTGTTGTTTAAACCGGACTCAATTCTCCTTTCTCCTTCTGCTTTAGATGAACTCCCGATGGAGAGTCCGACATGATCCACCAGCCTCAGACCAAACAATACCAAACGGGTTGAAAATTATTTATGCATATTTTTGCCCCAAAGAAATTAAGAAATTATTTTCAAGCAATTTTCAGTCAGATAAATGGTGAATGAAAACATAACCAACAACTGTAACTAACTTTTTGCAGAAACACGGAACAAAAAATATTAAAAAGGAGAGACAGTTATGTTTTGTTTTTTTTTTTAATCTGGAGGGATCAATAATGTTGCGTGTCTACAAAGCAAAAATGCGCAACATTCTCCTCTCTGGGCTTTCTTTCTCAGATGAATTTTGGATTCTCTAGAAGCATAACGGCCCTTTCAGACACAATGTCATTTTGCTGCGTGCTTGCCGCTGGGTTCAACGCACTTCGGTCAAAGTTGAACCTGGTTAAGCCAGGCTTGTCTCCTCCTTTGGTTAGTGCATCCAGTTGAACCACAACTATTTGGCTAAACAGACTGTTGTGTGGGAAATCGGCAGGTGCAGAAAGCCTTGTGCGGGCGTGAAAACTATGACTTTGACTATGACTATGACTGTATGACATCAACATCTACCCATACTACATTCCACACAGATCAATAAGAAGAAAGAAGTGAGACCAAGGCATGCAACAAGCAGGACATCCACTAGCTAAAAACAAAACAGACCTGTAAATTCTCTCTAATAAGCAAACTCCCACCTACAAATCACCCCCAAACCATTTTTGGCATTTCTGCACGCTCCTTTAAAACTTCTTTAGCGTTGCGTTTTCGTGCTGTGCTTGTGTTTTAGATTTTTCCTTTTATTGTGACTAGCCCTAAAGGCGCGCCTGTGTTATAATCATGCTGTTTAATCAGCATCTTGATATGCCACACCTGTCAGCTGGATGGATTATCTTGGCAAAGAGCAAAAAAAAGTAAGTAAAAAAAGGTGTTTTCATTTTTTTCGTCAGTGTATATTGTGGCCCAAAAGACACCATCATCATCATCATCTAGGAAGCCAGAATAACCTACTTTCTACCCCACTATACCCAAAGCCTGACTCACTTCAGTTCACTTACTATTACTTTAGATTGAACTGCCGTTTAAAGGGTTGTATATACTTTCAACTTTTGTATTTAAGCCTCCTTGAAGCACGCGGGATTTGAGCAGCAACACCACAGGAAGGTCAAAGGTTCAAACTGATGCTCTGTCTTAATCTGAAACAATCCCACAAACAATATTCTCGGGTGTCGCACAAGCCACACGTCCGTGACAGAAAGCCAAGGAGATTATCCGGGGGAGGGGTGGAGGGTAGGGGGGGGGTGTAGTCTGCTGCTATTAGTGACGAGCCGTCTGTCATCTGTGTCTTCTTGATCATTTCGGCGTATACATTCCGGGCGACATCGCGTTGACACGTAATCTCATATAGATGTAAGGGTCCCAGTCTCAATCTGTCAAGGAGTCAGAGCGAGACTGGAACCCAAGACATTTTTTTTTTCTTCATATAAATCACACCGCGTGACAGGCTGCCACCGCTGATAAAGGCCCATTTAAATGTATAGAGGGGCGTCGTGTTAAAATTTGTCGCCGGGAGGTGAGGGAAGTTACTCTGTCAGGAGGGTTCCCCCGAGGGCAGTAAGAAGCTGAACCACTGAGTGCTCACCCCATGAAGCCTATTGTTAGTCTAATGAACAGACAGGATTTGATTAAAACATTTCAAACATCATTTGGCCCGCGATGCGGTGCCGAGAGGCTCCCCCACAGAGCACACTTAACACCCTGATGATCTGAGGCGGGAGGCCTCTTACTCCCCGCTCAAAGGTGAGCCCACAAATCACTGTAATGCATTCAGCAGGGGTCTCTCTCTCTCTCTCTCTCTCTCTCTCTCTCTCCGGTTCTCCGCTCCCTTTCTCTTCGCCGCTCGCTACGTTCGTCGTTAAAAATTCATTAGGCGCTGTTTGTATTGCCTCCTCAAGGATGTCACCCTTGAAGGCCGACTATGTAGGAAAAGGCATCTTCCGCGGGCCGGAGGGGATTGATGGAGCTCCTAGTGTGTGCCGAGACACTCTCCATGGCTTTGATGTATGCTTCAGATCACCAGTGTTAACAGACATGCTTGGAGTTCGAATGAGACGCGCAAGTGGCTCGGTGCATGACCACAGACTGTGGCCCCGGTCAGGTTAACTGCTATAAGCGCACTTGAAGAACTTCTGAACGGCCGTATCATTTGAATTACGCGCTTGCTGCGCACTGTAGGACACGTACAGTTGACACATGGATGTCAGATCCATAGCAACGATGGTAGATGGGGTGTGTGCATAGATAGAGGAAGTTGAGTCGGGAATTTTTGAGATAAAGTGCCACAACTAAGTCATGAAATTGAGTATTTTTTTCAAAATAACCTCAGAAGTTTGACAAAAAGTTACCGTAGGAACTTTTTCCCAAAATGTTTTCTTCATCTCGCAGGCTTCTGAAGTGTGATGTAGTTTCATGAAATAGGATCATATCAGCCTTATAATTGTTGTCTAATAGTTAATCATGGAATGTTTTGCATGCATCAGACTTAGAACTAACTAAGAAACCTGCCGCGGCGTCATTTGAAAGGATTGTGCAGAGTGTCGACAAAAACAAACCCGTCATGAGAGTTTTGGTAGCTGCTCTGGCGCTTTTTGACTGCAGCGTACGCTCTGCAGGAGTTGTGTAGTTGCCATGGAAATTTTAAGCGCTTCTTTATCAGTTGGCTCAGAAGTCGTGATTGACTCCGCTTTGCTACGTTTGGGATCAAAAGGTCAAGAATAAACTTTCACTCGACACTCATATAGTTTCAAACTGAACAAACGAACAAACATTTTAATCCCACTTTTAAAAGATTCAAGTGGACGTTTGACGGACACGAACAACTGTCCCGCCTGAATTGTCGGCTGTGTTAATCATCAGTGAGCGCTGAGAGACTCTTCACAGTCGTGCTGTAATGCTAACAAAGCTGAAAATTATTTTAGTCCCTCATGATTCGGGCTTCTGAGCCATACTCAAAAAAAAAAAAAAAAAAAAACTGGAGGAGGAGGAGAAGCTTCCCACGTCGGTAATTTTAGTGAATATGCGTCTAACTTATGTCAGTCCAAAGGAAATGGAAAGCATGACTGTAAGGGATTAACACACAAACCTTAAGTGATGAATGCTAGGGTGAATATTAATGGGTATGATGATGGGGAACACTTTTACTGGTGCTTAGTGGAATTAGCTGAACAAGTATAATTTAAATATACAGTATTCTTATTTTGAGAAGCTGAATCCACTTGCTTTCCACTCCCCCCGTCCTTCTTTTTTTTTTTTTTAAACACCACCCCCCCCCCCAGCAGATAATTTATTCAGGGCTCAGCATTTAGCAGGTCTAATCCTCTCTGCTGATGCTTTTAGGTGCACATACTGTACAGTAATTGTATAAAAGAGTAAAAGTGGGGTTTCAGGCACTCTGATAATCACCTACTCTTGGCCAAGAGCACACCAAAGGTAGTGTGGAAAAGAGAAGGGGTGGAAGGAAAAGGAGCGAAGCCAAAAAACCTTGACACAAGAGAATCAGCTGTCTACTGGACCGGTGAGCCGGGTCAGGCTGATAGGAGCTTGGCCAGCACGGTCAGTGCGCTCAGGCTCAGTCCTGTCCTGCAGCTCCGGTGCAGGTCCCCGGCCATAATGGAATCTGACAGGATGTAAATGAGTTTTTAAAAGAGCCGGTGAAAGCTGGTCATTTTTCTCATTTAGTGGTCCAGTGTGTTGGCCAGGTCCCCAGCTGTCACCCTGCATCCCGGCCTTTCTGGGGATACAGAGGGGCACTCAGCGTACAGTAGCAAACGTTGATTACTAACGCCATGTAGTGTGGGAGATGCATTTTACACTTTACATTTTTTTCCCCCCCCTTCAGTCATTCATTATTCATTTGCTTTCTTTCACTAAAGCATGAAGCAGAAAGTAGCACGGAGTGATGGTCTCCAACCTGTTTTTGTATGATGCACCTATGAAATCTTCCACGCCACAAACACGTTCTTATTAATAATCTGAATGGTATTTAACATTGTTAGTCACATAACAGTACAACATCACCTTTAGCTAACTATTTGAACTGTTTATATACTTATTATCTTTTAATTCATTCTTTTTTATCAACTACTATAAAAAGAATACTGTTTTACTATTTTAACTGTTCATCCTTTATATTTAGCCATTCTTATGGATTCTCAGTGGTGCATGAACCCAGCAAATTTCGAATTCAGGGCACAAAACTGCCTGAATCTTCCACATATGCTCCAGTATTGTGGGGCAAAATACAGCAAGCACACCAAAGACTTCCTCCTGTTTAACCCTCTGCTAACTGGATGAAAGTATCCGATCGTGTGGCTCTTTTAGACTGCATCCAAATGTTGTCGGAAGGAAGAGATCAAATCCTGGTAGTGACGCGAGTCATTTCACATGGCTTGTGCTCAAAAAAAAAAAAAAAGTTTCTGTCATTTCCTATCTCAGTGTATCTCACGGGAAAACGTCTTTTGGGGCTCTTGTGCTTCATGTGATGGACACTATTGCTGTCATTACAGGGTCTGTCCACTGTCAGTTTGGCTTCAAAGCCCGGTACTCATCCTGGGGACTTGATTTCAGCTGTCCAGCTGACAACTCAAAAGAAATCGAGCATCCACTTTTAATTGCAATTTATATTGTGGAACATCTGATTTGATGGTGATGGTCAGCTCTGGGCCAAAAACAAATGATACCAATATTTAGCTGTTTGTTTCTTAGATGTGTTTTTTTAATGAAATCGCAATTTCCGTATTCATGCAGGGGCTCGCGGCTTCAAAGGCCTTGATATATGTAGTAAAGGACCTTCATTTTTGAAGGGAGCAGGTTGACACCTATTTCAAGCTACAGTATCTGAAGGAATCAGTGAACATTACATTTAATGAGAACTTACCTCGCCTTGGGGGCACCGAGCTTTTAAAAGGGACAACCGATAGCCAGTTAATTTCACACATAGCAATCACATCACAAACTTTAACTACTAGACAGCCAGTGAGGTAAAATCACTCTGATGTTAAGGCAGCGTCAGTAGCTGAGGAGTTGTTGTAGTAGAAATACTTTGAGCAATTTCATCTTATTAGTGGATTGATTGAGCTCCTACTCATGACCTAATTATGCTACTATTAATAACACACCAACCCCGGATATCAAGTTGAGTTTAGCTGACAGGAGCAGCTTTGGAGATGAGAGGGAATACCTGTGCCGTTTGCTTTGGGGCATGCTCTGATGCATCCAGCCCCGTGGAGCATTTTGGTCAGCTGATATGTTTTTTCTTCCCAGACGATCCAACGTGGCGACTTCCGCTTTAGTCAATTGTTTCTGGTCCTGGCACTCTTGGGCAGCAAGATGAGGTTTTATTCACAACCGCTTGGCTCGGTCGCGATGGCAACACGACGTCTTCAGGCAACACCCATTGGCCTCAGTCTTCCTTCAGCTCTGGCACGGCGCTAGCACACAGATGTCGATTCTTGCTTCGAACGTCGGGCGGGATGCTGGCCTTCAGCATATTCTCTGGCTTCTGTGTTGCGGCTTTAGGAGCTCAGCTGGTCTGCAAGATGTTTTCCATTGTTATTTATGCTCGGTGAGCTCTGGCCGGCCTGTCGTGAATCAAGAAATCTTAATCAAAGGTTCTTGGGTTCGGCCAAGGTCATGGGACAGCAGAGACTCCGGGTTAAAGCTGTATCCGTTTTAAATTCTTCATCATTGTCACTCTATTTAGTTGGGTTAGTTGAGTTTAGTTGAGCGTCACATGTACATCCTGGCACCTACAAAAAGAATCCCATTGGGTACGAGTAAACCTGGTTGAGTGACTGCCGCAGAGGATTTTGCTGTGAGGCTTTAAAGATTTGTTCTGTCCTATTTAGTGTAAAGTAAACATTAGCTTTTAAGATGATTACAGGAGTCCTTGTTATAAAGAAGGTTTATGTTTGCAAATAACTTCCCTATAAAATGCTATTAGGATTATGTTTATACCATTAATTGTGTAACAATGAAACTATCAAAAGCAAATACAGAAACACAGTTATACATGGTGCAGTCACCTCACCCAGATGCTCTCAGGGCTGCTCAGCAGTACCAGTGCAGCATTAATGAGCAGCTATAATGATTAAAGGCAGTTAGTTAGAGTTAAATGGAGCTTGAACACCCAGCTGACAAGGAACCATCTACCACCGAGAGGTTGATCAGGGGGAGTAAAGGCAGAGCGTAGGCTCGGAGCTCCGGAAGCTCAACCTGAGACTTCACGTGTCAGACTCCACACAGCAGCGAGGCGCTCAGTGGAGCAAAAGGTGAGGACGGCATTACTGCTGGATACATACACTAATTAAGGCTCAGAAGTATGCCAGGCTCGGCTGTTTGATAAAAAGGTATTTAGATAAGTAGGAATTTGTAGCAAATGCAGTGTTCTGTATGTGCAATCAGGCGCCGGAATACAACTTGTGACCCTGGAGTTACAGCGCGTACTGTATGAGGTTTTATCTGCCTTCTTATTCATAATAATATACTAATAAAAAAGTTATTAAGGTTTTGTGTTGTGTAGGTTTAAAGTCGCATGGCTCTACATATTTAAAAACGATGGCCCTATCGCCAAAGTCATAATTTAACTTGCTTCATCCATTCAGAAATGTGTTCAATGTTGATATATTTGATTCTTTTAGGGTGTTTTGACCACTAAATGACAATATTAATTTAGCTATCTAGGATGTGAAAACTGCATTGGGTTTTAGCATGTGTACAAGTTGGATGTAAAGAAGTTAAATCTGCAATAACTGCCTTTTAAGTTCATTTGGGGGGCAGAGTTGTGAGTGTAACCCTTACATATAATCTCCTTTTAGCTAGAGCTTTTTAGCTGAAAGCAGATGGTCGATTTGACTGGAAACACGTGAGTGATGTGAGTGAACTAAGCGCATGGAGCTGCTGGCTGTAAAACCAAAACAATATTATAAGCTGAAAGAGGCCAAAACACATCCCTAAACCCGAGGACAACTTCCGAGTGGGCTGATAAATACCTGTGAAAACGTCACACTGTGACCCGTTTTACCTCCCTCCTGTTTAATTGGTCCACTGTCCATAAAATACTATTGATTATAGCAGCTTTAAAATATAAACGCTACTGTTAATTTACATCCATTACGGCTCACAAGGTAAAAACGAGAATCAACCCAGAATGAAAACAGCGCAGGTGAGACCTCTATTAGCTGCCGTTAAAGCGGTAGAGATGATGGATAAACCCTGTCTAAAAGGCGCACGACTTTGCTTTAGCCATTTGTTCTTATGTAGCCAGCGCCGCTGAGGTAATGTTTTGTCTCTCGTTGCACTAACTTTGACAGATTATTGGCCGCGCTGAGAAAACCCGGGCCGTTTTATGGGTTGAAAATATTGGCAGGGGAAGGCATCCTTGTGAGGTAAGCAGCTGTGCTGGCCATATTGCGTATCGATCCGCCATGTGCCGCGATGGCTGCACTTAATTAGATTTATATTGTAAACAAAGACTCACAGTATGAAATTTGAATTAGCAGGTAAATGTTATCCATCAAAGCAAATAATAATATTTTGTGCGCTGTGATGCAGTATTGGTATTTCGGAGATTTATCTGGGCTGTAAACGGAGGGGGGTCTTTTACCCTTAGGGGTTTACTGCAGGCTGTCGAGCTGCATGCAGCCCGTGTGCTGTTTTCCTCGTCTCTGCAGGCGTTGCGCAGTGACAGACGTATCGACCCGGCGAACAAACAGAAGCACACAGAAATGCAAACACGCAGACGTGCTCTGCCACTTTTCCCTATTAAAGAAAAAAAGAGTAGATACATGAGGGTTTGAAGTAAAGGGGGATAAACCCACCTAAGGCACCAGGCTGCTTAATTCATAAAAAAAAAAATGGCCTCAATCTGACTCCGCTAATGCGTCGTCATACACTGCAGGGCTCCTTTTTGACTGTACCTGCTTATGGTCGTGGCTCCAGGAAACCCCACATTGTCCTGTCCTAATCAAATTAAAACATGTCGAGGCATGACTCCAAACGCTGTCAGAAAAACCTCAAGGACGCGGAGCAGATTATTGGAATTCAATCTGATGTAATTAAGCACTCCCCCCACCCAACCTGACAATCGGTCTCGTTCAGAGAGATAAAGAAGAAACCCCTCGGTTACTTTGAGGTCTCATTTCCGTCTCCAGATATTCCTCTGTACACAGAGCCATGGAGGGTGGAGCACCGGATGATCCAGGCAGATCGCTCTGTTAGCTCTCAGAGTACAAGTCAAGCATAATGGTTCAAAGTGGGATTTAGAGAGGGAAGCTGGGGTTGAGACCTCTGCGTTCCCGTGTTTATATTGGAATCAAAAGACTTTGTTTCCAGCATGAAGTCTGACGGGATCGAGATGGATTTTCTGCTTCTTGTTAGAGGAGGTTCATAAATATTCCCATTGGTGTAATGCAGGGTATAATAAATACTTGCATATACCTCCAAGCAAATATAGTCATTTTCCCCCGCAGTCTGCAGTGTGTGTTACTTCTGAAGAACCACTGATGTGTATTGCCGCTCCCAACACCGCTTCATGATTGTTCACAAAGTACAATCTGTCTGCCAGGTCAGAGAGAGAGAAGAGGAAACTTCAAAAGCATCCAGACAACAGGAAGTTTCATATACTGTGTATCTATTTTATCAAAAAGTGATGTTATCCTGGCTCCAAGTACGAAAATGTCTCATGTTTTAAATATAAAATTATAAAATCAAATTATAGTCAGGCTGACCTCCCTTTCTCAAACTGGATGTGACAAAAAAAACACCTAATGGTTTGGTAAGTTCATTTGAATATGAATAAAACTTTTAACATCCTCATGTACTTATGGTTTAAAGGGGCGACGGGAGACTGATGACATTGAATTACTGTACTATACTTCAGCTTTCAGCAAACTTACTTATTAAGTTATTATAGTGAAGTTTAACAAAAGTTCACGGTCTTATGTCTTTTACAAAAAGTTTCTATTAATGGCATGTCTGTTGTTTTAAAGGGCCGTGCTTTAAATCCCTTTAAAGATGCCCTTCGCACGTTTTAAGACAACTCCACTTCCGCGACTTCCACAAGAAAAAAAACTTGAATCACCAAGTTAAGAATGACATAATCTCCTTGGCACTCCTGAAAAATCAAGTGTGTGGGATTCAGTAGCATCCAGCAGGGTAGTTGCTGATTGCCTGCCCCAGCTCTGCCCTTCGCAGCGTGGAGGAGAAAACACGGCGGCTGCAAAACACAATGAAAATACGAAGGGCCCTATCCCAGTGCTCATCCTGTCTGTTCCGGGCTGCTGTAGAAGCATGGTGGACTCTTTTTTTTTCCCCCAGGTGATTATACACTCATGAAAACATAGTTAGCCATATAATATTACATTTCTTTCATATTCGTTTAGTAGAGCCCACTGACACAGTTAAAAATAAAGACTGTATGGATGTGCCAATATTCTTTCAGGGTATTTCAAACATGAATATATCCTATACTTCCATTCTCGGTTTCCACATCACTTGTATAATCTGTATTTTAGACGTACACATTTGAAATTCAGATTTAAGGCGGCAAACTTCCTGTCTGGCTGTGATCAGCTCTCTGATGTCAGTCTTTGCACATACATTGTTCCGCGCAGCGAAACTCAAATAACAAGCAGCACACACTTTAAGGGGACTCTTGACTTTCACATGCGCTGCGGCGCATTATTGCAATTTGTGTAAGCGCCATCACCCTTTCCTGCCACACCACCGTGCATTCTGCGCGTTTGCGCTCAAATATCAGATTCATAAGCGTTATTGTAATCAGCCATGCTGTCCAGTAGAAACGGTACATATTTCAATATGTGGGACTGTTTGAAAAAAAGAGCTGAAAATAGATCTGCTCTCTTTAGCTCGTGAAAAAAAATGATTTTTGAGATACACGATTTCACAGCACGGCAGCGACATTACTGGCCATTACCATACAACTTACTTAATTATTTAATAATTTGCTTTTTTTTAGTGGAACAAGCGCTGTAGACACTGCCTTACAGTGCTGGACACCATCTAAAAAATATAGCTGCATTACAGGATATGGATTTAAACATTACTGAATATCAGTTAAAACATATATATTCAAGTTATATCACATTGCAGTTAAATCGCCATTTCCCAAACGGCACTGAAAACAAAGCAATAATGAGGCCTACTCAACTATGGAGCCTATACTGCTGTCATACAGTCATTACTATTGCAAGTGTCATCCACTGAAGTAAGCTCAATAGCCCTTGAAAACTGTATTGGAAAACCGCATGACAGCATTCATCATTGTACAAACCAGTTTCTGTGGAATGCATAATTGCATGCTTATATGGATTAATGCCTTCATCTGACATTTCCTTTCATTATTATGATCTGTTATTGTGTGGAGGTCCTCTCAGCCCCCTGCCAGTCAAAACATGAGCTCTTTTTCATTGAATTGCTTATTAGCTGTTACAACTTTAGTTCATTTCTATAACTGACACCTCTCTATTATGTTTCCAATGTCACCAGAGGAGTCAAAAGACGGGGCTTTCAATTACATCTCCTGAAGGTATGTCTCTTTTTTTTCTTTCTTTTGTTTTGCTTTTATTGCGCTAGGTTTGCGACCATTGCTGATGCAGATGTGTAAAGCACACTGAGCGTTGGACTATGCATGAAAACGTACCGTGACTTACCTTGAAAGACGTTTATCCTTGATGCCTCGTATATAGAATTTTTTTTCCCTCTCTCTCTGTCTCTCTCTCATACGTTTCGGACATTATTTTCCTCTGGAAACATTCAGTGTGCGCACACAGTACATGCTGTTTTTGTTCGAGGGTCTCTGTTAAGAGGGCGCTGGGTCAGTTTCCCCCCACGACCCAGATCAGGGTAGGCAGTGTCACCTTTTACTCTTTGGTAGAGCCCATTCTGAGTGGGTGATACCTTATCTGAAAAAAAAAAAAATCAGAACCAGACCTTTTTTGGGGTGGCTACCAGGTTAGAATGGTAAAAACCATTGGTGTTCTAAAAGACAATCATAAGTTGTTGTTAAAGTGTAGTTAGTACAGAACATATATATATTTTCTATATGTATGAATAACCCCAACAACCACTTTAACCCTTTAGGTTGTGATAAGGTCATTGCTAGGACCCCAGAGTGTTAAAAACATGTTATATTAATTGGATGAGATCAAGTGCTATAAATACAATCTTATATTAGTGTGATTCTTCAATACAGTAACTAATTAGGTGAATCCAGGGGGGAAAAAAGTGTATTTTCTCTTTCCAGCGCCCTCCAGCTTCAGTGCTATGCCCTTACTGACACCTGGCACCTGTCCAGCTAAGGAATACGGACCTTGATTGCATCTCAGCACTGGCTGATTGAGGGGCTTCTCCACATATCATTCCCCACTGAGCGTCTTAGAACTTCAAGCCAGAAATGATCTGGTCATCAACCCATTTCATCACCTGGAGAGAAAAAAAAAACAAAGGACACTTCCGCTTTGAGTCACTTCCTCGGTGACAGAACACATGCAAGCCATTGAAAAAAAAAAAGTGCCACCGGAATCGTTTTACTTGGACGACCTTGAACACCATCTACATGTGCAGGGGACGTGGTTCTTTTTCACGTATTTAATTTATTCTTAAAATATTTCATGATAAAAAAATGTATGTAAATGACTCTAATACTTCTGCAGTGCTTCCTCGGCTTCCTCGTTCGCTCTCCCCTCGCTTGCACTCGCCGCCGGTCGGAGGAGAGAGAGGCCAGATTTGTGCGAACAAACACAAGCACAAAAATAAATTAAGAGATCAAAACCCATAGAGAGGAAATGAGTCAGTATTCCACACCGTGTACAATACAATATCATAGCAAATTAGCAGATTTCAATGGCTTCCACTGACTACCATAGATTTACAATGTTCAGTTGGCTGCAGATCAGTCCTCGATAAATTGCGTCACTTTCCTTTTTTTTTTCTTTTTTTTTTCCACCGATGGTTCTGATAGACAGTGACTTTGTAGATGACCATGAAAAGAAAGCGGCTACTGAGGTGTGAACAAAAAAAAACCTGGGACTACGAGCCAGCAGTAATGAGAACAACAGCATTTGTTCACATCCTACTAAACTGCCATTGTGACCACATTTTAAGTCCAATAAGCTTCTCTACAAAGGTACAACATATAAAACTGTTAAATATATAACTTTTTAGGGCCTTTCAAAATACATTTAATGACATTTCTTTACTCCTTCTTTTCAGACTCAACAGCATTTATACTCTCTGTAGATATTCGTCATCTCTTTGATATGATTTTGCGCTGCTTCTCGGCGACCAACGCTTCCTGCAAGCTGTCCCAACCGTAGCTACTGAAAAATGCAAATCGGATTTTTTTTTTTCCTTTTTTTTTTTCTTTTTTTTTTGATACACAGTTATACGTATGTAGTACCTATATCTCCAGTTCCAAAATACAGTGGTGGGCTTAGATTGAGAAAGAAAGAAAAAGAAAAAAAAAAAAAAAAGTCTGTCTGGAAAGTTTTTAAAAGTACTCCTTTTGATTGTGTACGGTACATACGCCACCAGACGCGCGCGCTTCAGTTTTTGCATCGGCCCTTTTGCTTGTGAGCCGTGTGTCTCTGTGGGGGGGTTGGGGGGTGGAGGGGGCGGGGGCAGTCGTCGGTCGGTGGTGACACAAACAGCAAGTTCACAAAGTCCCTGTCTGCGCTTGCCAGATGGTCCGCTCTGTCATATGGATCGGATTTGTTGTTTTGCTCTTTGGTCTATAAAAATATGGGAGGTTTACTCCAGCAGAAGGCCTATTCACAGCAGAGCGCGCTCAGTTTGTTGGTTTTTTTTGTGTTTTTTTTTTTACGGCCTCGCGAGGTGATCCGAGAAGCAACAGGGTCTGGTCTGTAGTGATCCCGTCTTTGCTCTGGAGGTCCTGCTCTAGAGGCTAGGATGTGATGTGGGGAAATCCCCTTGTTCAAAGCAGTTAGCATTTTCAGACAGAGGACTTCCAATGAGGCAAAAAACCATTCATGGGATTTTTAAGGTGTCCCATCCTCCGTGGCACGAGCGGGCGCTGCTTGACTTCACAGAGCAGGCAGAGAGAGTGAAGAGGAGGTGGACGCAACATTTTGACCCAACGACAGATAGCAGGAGGGAGCAGTCACAAACCCAGAGGAGCCGGTCGCGGGAGACAGACAGTGTTTGACAGCGAGTGGTTTGTCCAGTGTCCAGGGGAGAGTTTGCTCCCTCAAACAGTCACTCCCTGGTTTTCCCGTCTCTGGCTGCGTTATGAGACCTGTGAATCAATAAGCACACAACAAATATGAGATGACAGTTTGAGCACATTGCCCACTCCTGCCTCAGCTTCTGAGAGAAGTTAACTTCTTCACTTCTGAAGGTTTATTTACGCAAAAGGCACCTTTGTATTTTCTTTGTAGTGCCTGTATATCGAGAAGATTTTACATCAATACGGACATTTTCCTGTCTTCTCACGTGCAGCACTAAACCTTTTTGTTGAAGAATTTGGAAATTTGACATTTACCTAAGCCTTCAAAATTAAATAACTTGTCTCTGTGTCATAAATATTCTGTTCTCTTTTTTTTCAGCATTGCTGGCAAAAAAAAAAAAAAGAAGCTTAGTGGGTTTCTTCCCAAGGTCGACGAGGAGACGAACACCATTCTCATGTGTGTCCATAAAATATGAAGCTAGAGATGGGGGACGGTTAGGTTAGCTTGGAATGAATTGTGCTAAGCTTCTTGGTTGCCGGCTGGAGCCTTTATATTGAGCGTACATCATCTAACTCACAAGCAAGAAGGCGAACGGGCACGCGTCCCAAAGTGATTAACAAGTTCTGAAAGTCTCTGGAATGAAAATGTGTCTTTGCATAAATATACACGCGTCTGCTCTATTGCATAAATACACTCCTCTCCCTTTAAAGAGTTGCTTGACATTTCAGACTCTTGCCAAATTAGATGACACCATTCTGTATGCTACGCAAGTACAGCCAGCCAGCAGACTCTTAGCTTAACTAAAAACAGGATTGAAACAGCTAGCATGACTCTGTCTGAGGGTACCCGGCTAAGACCTCAACATAACATATTATATCTTGTGTATTTAGTCTAATGAGCGCACCAACTTCTCGTGTAATTCTTGCTTGGAACCCCAAATATGCACCTTTTCCAAAAATGTTGAACTATTCTTTCAAAATAAAAGACTTTTAAAACACAGAATCATTGGATTCGTTATGTGTCTCTGTAAGAAATATGCATACCCATCGCCTCTTACCAAATGGAAATGTTAATTACAGCACGCTGAATACAACATCAGAGCAAAGAAAAAAAAAAAAACCTCATCAGCTTACTCTCTGTCAAATCAAGTGTTTTTTTTTTGTGTCAAATATTTAGAATTCTTCAGCGGGTGCAACCCAATAACGAAATCAGTCTCACAGTGCAGAGACTGAGAAACAATTAATCTACCACAGAAAGACAAATCTGGAAGCCTCCTCGCCATCTGGGCCCCGCCAGTCACACAGCCAACTCGATAGAGGCGCCGATGCCTTACAAGACTGCTGCATTTGCCACTGAAGCTTAATTCATAATAATGAACTCTTGATGATTTCACGGGGTGCAAATTGCCATGAAAGGGGCAGGTGTTGGGTGGAGTGCTTGCATGTATCACAGATGACAATGTCTGACGCTCTGGGAATAATAAACATCTCAATGAGCCCGGAGGTTTAATAGAGATGATGTCGTGGTTTTTGTTGGAGCTGGGCATGAAATGACCCAGAGGTGTAACAGCTTATAGCGGGGTGAGGGCTGTGCTACCGGCTCGACTGTGACCGTTGCCCAAACAGGTGTTCTAACCCGGTGCAGGCGCATCCCCCCCCGCAATGTCGGTGCCTCCTAGTGGGCTGACAGTCGCACTGAGCGGTCAAAGAGCCACAGATAAAATGGAAGCAGGAGAGAGTCGCTGCATGGAAACAGAAATCTCAAGAGGGAAGGGACCCAAATGAATTTAAAATAGAAAGTCTGGCACAGAGGTCTTGTTTGTGTAAGTTACCACATAGTCTGTGTCTACCATGGTAATTTTCTTATATTCCCTCTATGTTCCTCTCCCTTTTTCTCACACCCACACTGTGGCAAATGGTTCCCTATAAATCTCACACGCAAATCTCATCTCAGGGAAATGCAAGCCTTCTATTAAAAAGAGGAACGAATGTCAGATGAATATGAGATGAATTTGCCCTATGAATAAAATTCACAGGCCCTAGGTGATTATTACCTCGGGTTTATCAGGAAACGACCATATTACTCTATTTTATATCTTATAACAGCCGGAGAATATTTTACATTTTTGTGCTTGGGGAATGCAGAGTTGAGGGAAATGTGCTGCAGAACCCGTCTGGCTATTGAACACATGGACAAACTTTGAATAAAGGGAGGTCTGGCTGTTTAAACAAGACCAGAAAGAGAATCAGACGAATTCCGAGTGCGACTGATAACTGCTGCAGGTGTCACGGTAACAGAAGGGAAAGTCATGGACAGAATCCATCTGCGTCGACGTCTAATTCGTGCAGCCTTCTCCTGTCGTGGAGCAAGCAGGCAATCGGCTCAATACATATTGATACGTACCAAGCAGCAATCAATAGAGGATGAGGGAAACATTTTAAAACAGGGACGTTACGTAGAGTGTCCTATCTCCGGGCAAAGCCGAGGTGCTTGGATAAATGATAAAAACACGCATTTTGTATGCATTTTTGCATGTGCATTCAAGTGAAAGCGCATCCAGCCACATCTGCTGGAGCCAAAGAAAATTATACACAATACATATGGAGTCAAACTCCAGCTGGGAGTTGGAGGATTTAAAGCAAATGCGCCCGAACACATGGCCCTGGCTTGACATTTCCTCTCTGTGTGAACTCTCGCTGACTCCCCTCCAAATGTCACAGCACGGTGACCCACGGCGAACGCGTCGATGGGCACGCACGCAAGAAAATTGATCTACTTTGCTCCTCCAAACTCTTTATCGAGACCCCGATGGACGTGAGTAATGCAATCTCAGGAGTTCGCAGCTGATTAAATGATGCACGACTGAATGATTTCCTACCTTCTCCGCAAGCTTTGCAGGGAGCTGCTGAAAACATCTAATGGAATGAAACCTTTTCTTCTCGGCTGTCGTTCTAAAGTGCTCCTCGCTTCTCTATTTTTTTTGCAACAACTCGCTATGCCTGTTGCTAAAACGTGTCCTGCGCGAGTCGCGCGCGCGCTCTCTCTCTTTCGGTTGGGAGCACGCAAAGGCGCACAATAGCTTGGCTGGATGAATATTCATAAGTGAACTTGTAGGTTAGGAATGATCCACAGGTTAATAAGGGAAGGGAAATCGCTCATTACATGCTGTGAAGCTGGATAATGCCTGAAGCAGATGCTGAGATCAAAACACATGAACATGTATGCACGGGCCTCCAGACACGAGGCCCCATTCCGCATTAAGAGAGAGTTCAAAGCTATCTAGGGTGTTATGTCATTATCAGCCCTTTCATATTGCATTTCTTCAGAACATCAAAGCAAACACAGTTTCGCTATCTGCATCCTGCGATCTGATCAGAACTTTAATGCTCAAGAGGAAACATTAGAACAGATTTAACATCGCGCTCGAACAACGGTGGCATCGGGAAGGATTAAAAAAAAAAAAAAAAAAAAAAATGTCATTTGATTTGTTTTAGATACAAACATCACTCAATACAGTGGAATGTACGCATTGTATCTGCTCGTCGAGTGTATTGCACGGACGAGATCAGATGATTGCAGGCGATACGGCTTCCTTTTTACAGTGTATTACAGGATCAAATGTTTTAAACCCAATCTTAGATAGCCTTCTGCGGACAATAATCTTTCTATATGATGCGCTCTGAGAGGATCAGAGTTTACAGCATGCATTCTACCACGTGTCTAGATTTTCAAATCTACTGAGGACTCGCTGTCTGGGGCCGGAAAAGCAGCAGGATCAGATTTATATATTTTTTTTCCCCCTCAAAAGCAAATCATAACATGGGTCATAAATGCTCACAATATTGACCGACAGAAGAGCCTGGTTTTCAGAAACTCTATGAGACTGGGCATTTTTATGACTTTGGCCTCATCCCTTTTACTGCACTGTACGTTAAATTTACTACATGGCTACTCTCTATTTCCCAATCACATGCATTAATATCTGAGAGTCTGCCTGGCGCCTTGTTTTTTATTTGAGCTCGCAGACGCCATCTGACACAATACTTTAAAGACAATATACAAGGCGTGCCAATAAAGCCGAGCAAAAACAAGCTGAAAATAAACCGATGGGTTTTACTGGTATTGCTTCACACATTTTTTATTTTTTTTTGCGTGTGTGTGTGGTTAAACACACACTGGGGAGCTGGGGAGCTTATGGAAAAATGAGTAAGCCAAATAAAGATATCAAACAAACAGACAGCCCTGTCTGGATTCTCTCTCACGTGCGCCCATGTTTCCTGTTGTTTGCATGTAGAGGTTGATGTGTCTGTGGTCTAAAACTACAATATTAGTCGTAATGATTTTCATTAGATCGCAGGGGGAAAAAAAACTAGGAGGATGAAACTCAATTACCCACTTTATCAACCGCCAGAGAATTGATTTTGTATATAGCACCCACAGGCTCGTGGTGAGTGAGATGACCATCAGGGCACTTTCATTATTTCTTTGAATTCAAAAACTTTATCTGTGGATAACAACAATAACAAAGTGCGACTGCTCTCCCTGCAGCGTCGTTAAAGGCTGTTTTCTTGTTGTACCTTGCGGCCTCCATGAGGCCCTTGGTGCTCTGTAGCTGCTTGTGTTGCTTCCTGCCTTTGCGGGACCAGGGTTTGGGTGGAGTTGTTGTTGTGGTGGTGGTGGTGGTGGTAGGGTGGTGTTGGTAGATGGTTTTTGGCTGTCTGTCAAGGGGTCATCAATGCTCTCCATAGTGCAAGAGTGTCGAGGGGGACTCTTGTCGCGTCATAGAGCCTGGGGGGAAGAGAGGAAGGGAGAGGAAACAGGGAGGAGGAGGAGAGGGAGAGGTGGAGGCGGTATGGTTATCAAGCTCATGATGAGGATGCAGTGTTTTATTTTTATATATTTTTTTTTTTCATATTTAGACACAGTCACACCACCATCACCACCACAGCCACCATTATCAGCCTGTCCCACTGAAGTGTCTTGAAAATGTGCCTGCTTGGCTTTCTACAAACCTGATGAGCTGTTCTGTGGCTGTGTTTGTCACAAGGAAACCGCTCTGTGCATGCAGCGTTAAATATAGAAGAGTGGGAGTAAAGCAGGGTCTGATTCTGCACCCACATGGAAGCAAAACACAAAAAGGCCTTGTGTTTTTTTTCCGGCGATTAGTTTTTTAATCATCATTGACTTGTTAAGCAATAAAAATCATCAACTCATTCATAATGAATTATTGTTAAGTCATTTGTAATTTAACTACTTGTTTGACATAATAATCCTTTATGAGGACGTCTTATTTAAACATTGTGTTCTCTTTTCACCTATACGGATTTTTCAGCCACCCCAGAGTTAAATATCTCAACAACAATCATGGATTGACATGACATTTTGCACAGATATTCGTGGTCCCCAGATGATGAAGCCCGCCAACTTTTATGATCCCCTCATTTTATCCTGTATCATCACCACCAGTTAAACAAGTTCACTCAGCAAAATATCTCTTTTTTTAAATCCACACATTCATGGTCCCCAGGGGATGAACCCTAATAACGACTTTGGGGATACCCTGACTTTTCCTTGGCACCATCATCAAGTATTTTTCTGCCTAATACGATTACCATAATTACCATTACCATTACCATTACCATAGTTCGCGTGACAAGCCCAGAGCATTGCTGTGCTCAGGTACAACCTCACAACACTACTAGCATGGCCGTAGACTCTTGCCACTTGGCATGATTAAGTGTTAATCAATGGACTGAAAAAAATGTCGGGAAGTGGAAAAAAAAAGGTTACATAACAACGAAGTTCTAAACAGTGCTCTCTTTTCTCACGGTTTTCAGCAGCAACAATATACTGTATCGTGTGAGTGTGCACATTGTTCTCGCATGCGTGCAATTGTTGTTGTCCTGCTTGTTGGAATAAACCCGCAGCTGTGCTAACTGGGAGCTGCTTGCAGTGCTAGAACAAGCCAACAATCACTTCAAATCAACTGTTTTTTTTGGGGGGGGGGGGGCACAAAGAAATGGCTGAAATTTGGAAACTGGGCAGTGTTGACACTTGGGATGAAATACAAGTAGGGGTGCTTTCATTGGCTACCAGAGGCTTTGGGTTTAAGAAACAGTGCTCACTTAACAGATCAATCCCAAAAGCTCTTAGGCTATTGATAAGCACCTAAAAAGAGACTTTCTTGTTCTTGCTAAAAAAACAAAACAAAAAACAAGTATATTTCCCAGGTTCCCAAAATGGAGGACTCGCTATTCTCCAAGCTGAGACTATGTGCTGACTTGGCTCCCTTTAGAAAGAAGCTGGCAGACAGAGCTAATGGTTAGCAGCAACAGGGCCTCTTTTTCTTCCTCTCCTTCTCCCTGCCTGTCTGTCTGGGGTGGCCAAGCAGCTGTCTTCTTAGTGGTGATTCTGTTCAACCCACTGTTGGATGAGCCTGGAGGGCCCAGAGGGATCAATTACCAAGGCCGGTACCGACCCAGAGCCACAGGGGGGATGTGGTGATGGTGGAGCTTTGGGGGATCCCATCAGACCCAGCCTGAGCTGGATCCACAGAGAGAGGAAGAAACAGAAAGGAAGTGATGGGGCAGGGGAGGAGGGTGGTGGAAGGTTTGGGGGGGGGGGAGAGGAGGGAGGCCCTCAGCACTGGCTTACAAACCCCAATCGAAAGAGCTTTTTCATACTCCGCCGAACACATGCTGTCACTGGCAGATGTATAAATGCGTAAATACTCTCGAAGCTTACAGGCAGACACAGACTGGTCTGGGGATTGTCATGTGCAAACCGCAACCTTCGTCAAAAAGGACTGTTAGCGTGAGGATGAAATCGGGCTCTGCGATATCTCCATGCATGCACTGTACCCACAATATCTATAAAATATGCATATGGATACACAGCTCCTATTATCAAACGCTATACTCCATGGATCGTCCTTCCTCTAGCCTCAACTTCAACTCACTTCTTTCCACCCAAATCCCCTTCCTAACCTCCTTTTTCCCCGTCCACTAATCTCCTCTCCTCTGTTCTCCTCAAGAAAAAAAGTCTTGATTACAGTAATCACAGTCTTTCTCTCAGTAGGTGCCACTTCTACTCGTAGCACTCTGTCCACAGCCTAAATACCCCAATCAGGACCAGTCTAATGGAACATATGATTAAGACCCAGTTAGACATTTAGTCATTGTTTCGAGGCTGTTTCCCACATTTTGAGTCACTGTGTCCTGCAATGTTTGGACATGATGGTGTGCGGTATGATCAGAAGTAAAAGCGCAGTGCTCAACGAGAGAAGTGGATGCGTTTCGCTGAATTTCAGGATAACAAATGCTCTTTGTTAGCGAGTCACTGTCACGTTGTAAACACTGGTTGAAGAACGTGCTGACAGTTTTTTTTTTTTCCTACAGTTGGATTTTGTGAAATTATAACTTAGTGAGGGGAAAAAAAATACTTTTGAAAGGAACGTCCTTTTCTAACAGCTTAACAGGCACTTAAAGGCTTAACGGCATGACCCCACTCCTTGATGCGCACCAACTGAAGATGACTTAAATCATGTTTCACGACGGCGTACGTCCAACTGGCTCAAATCTCTTTCCCCGTCTTTCACTCGTGCTGCTCTTTTCTTCTCCCACGTCGCTTTTTTTTTTTTATGTCCTTGTTTTGAATTTTCGTCTTATCGGCCTGTCACAAAAGCCTGTCAGATAACCTGAGGTGATTTCGCTTTTCTCCCTCTTAATGGTGCTCTCGCTTTCCCCTCTTTCTCACCAAGCTCCCCGCGTCGGCACACGCTGAGAGAGAAAGCTCCTTGTGCCGTTTCATCTGCCAGTCTAAAATGGTGGAGGGCACGACGCAGAGCATCGACCTCTCTGGAGAGAGACAGCAGTAAGCCTTTCACTGAGAGAAGGGGGTATGGGAGATGACTGCTGAGACTACATATCGCTCGGGCAAAAGAGAGCTCTCGACTGTGGTAACTGTTAAAAAGCTGAAACTATAAAATGCATATTCAAATCACTTGGCGTCATGGCAGGAGGAAACCAAATATTGGTGGGAAACGAACGCCTACCTGCTGATGAGCTTTACATGGACCCTGCCTTCCATTCTGTCATGACACAATGGCCAAAGCAGTTTAGAATGATGTCCGTTGCAGAAACGTGTAATAATCTGTAGCTGACTTTACGCGCAAGCTAACGGTAACACTAAAACTACAGTTTCCAGCATACTTTGGTTAAAAACATGAATCTTGTAAATGGTTCAGTTCTTAAATATGAATACACTTTTAACAGATTCTCTGGCCACCAGTTCATTTTGTCACGCAGTAAAAAAAAAACTTTGGTCAGCAGCCCTGTGAAAACCAACTTCAACTTCAAATCTGAAAACCACCAAGAGAATTTGCTAACAATATATGTGAACAAAATTGACATCCCCTCATAGTACAGTATGTGACATCCAACTCATTCAGCAACTTGATTTGAATCTTAACAGTTTAATTGTCCAATGTCAGGAAGCAAAGACAAACTTGGTGTGTCGATCGTCTCTGGAACTCTCAACAGGGCAATACGATACTTCTAACTAGGGTTGCAAATGGCCGATAATCCCGCATAGTCTCAGTGTATAAATTGTATGTTTTAATGGTGGACATATTTCAGGGTAAGACACATAAAAAGGCAATACTCTAGGTCTTATTGCATGTTTTGGTTGTGTCCATTTAATTGGACTGCATTCAGCAGCACACTCTTTATCACACGTACAGATAATCTTTCAGCCTTCCCTGTGAATAGGAATTCAACAGAATTATGAACACATTCAGCAGCACACTCTTCATCACAAGCACAGTCCACACTACCGCACTGCCTGAGCCAAAGACAGGCTTTCAATCAAAATAACTGGAATGCATATGTCTGATATTTTAGTTGACCTGCAGATAAATGTACACAGTGTGACCTTTTCTCAACCTTTTGATCATTTTTTGCCAGCTAGCTGTTGCCATGTGGGAAGTGGTTTGACTGAACATGCTATTTGAGAAGTCTCATTCATCTACCTTTATGAATTCTTGTTAAACAGGTCAACTCATTTAATTAAAGTTTGGCTCAACGGAATTGATTTTTTAAAAATATTTCTAATAAAATAGTTTATCATTCGGTCTGCTCATATATGGTTTCTGTCTGCATGGAGAATACATTCGTTCATTCATTTTCCATAACTGCTTATCAGGGTCGCATGGGGCTGGAGCTGGTCCCAGCTTACGTGGGCGAAAGGCGGGATTGCACCCTGGACAAGTCACCCATTCATCACATGACTGACACATAGAGACAATCATTCACACTCACTTTTACACCTACGGGCAACTTAGAGTCACTAATTGACCTATAAACCTGCATGTCTTTGGACTGTGGGAGGAAGCTGAAGCACCTGCTAAATACGCAACCAGTATCCTCCATGTTTCCATTATATTTTTATTATTTACAGTTATTCCCATGGGGAGTTTCCATCTTGAATATTCCTTATATGAACTTTTCTGTCGCTAATTGCTAATTTTGTTGATTGCGTAGACGGAGAAACTGATGCCGAAACTTTGTAAACTTTAACTGAAAAATGCATTTATTGCAAACTCTGGCTCGTACAGTGGTACGATTAATCAATTTGACTATTTAAAGTCCATCAGACAGGCTAGTCCAGCCATGGTCTTAATGAATGTGTTATGCTGCAATAGTGTATCATACACTGGTATTCATCCTAACTCTTATTTATCAGGCAGTGCCATCAATTATTAGCCAAATTTAGCTGCCAAGGTGTCAGAAGATGAACTGCCTTTATAGTCTTATCAGTATATGTGTAAAGCGCCTCTGACATAATCAATAAGAAAAATGACAAATCCATACAAAAAAGTTCAGCTCAGAACTCTTTCCCTCACAGAAAACTCTCTGAAACTAACTTTAATGAGATTAACTGTTCTGGAGGAAGATCCCCTGATACTCTGGGTAGGTTTGGTCTCCCGATTTAAGCAATGAGTTAGTATGAGGAGCTAGTATGCTGATCAAACAGACTCATTCATCATTGGCCATGATTATTGACTTGGATTTTCATCCATAAATGTTTTAAAAATGTGAATTTCAAACAAAAACAAGTTGAGGAGTGATGGCCCTGACCCCTAGAGTAGGTAATCACAGAGGCCCTAGCCATAAAATGAGTGAACTTAGTGATTACTTACAGATACTGAATCTTACTTCAAACTAAACAGTTAGAAAACAGAAAACTGATAGACCACATCATTATTCCAACTCCAAACTATCTTTCCAAATCAAAAAAATAACTTGTTACACAACTAAATAATGCAGTCAGCCAATGAAACACCTGTATTTGGATACACAGATTACTATGGGGCTTCCCGTTGTTCCAAATGTTCATCATTCCAAAATCTCATTAGTCCAAAAAACATCTCCTTCAACCAACATCCTGGAAACAAAAGCCCAGTCTGAAGGCCTATTTTTCCAAAAGTACACCCTCACCCTGGAGTTTTTGCCATTAATATCTGCACATGCAGGAGAGAACAAAGTTAAATGACCTTCATCGTCCTGGTTCCAGTCATGGGACCTTTAGGCCTCATGACTCATGGGCCTATAGAGCAAGTAAAGACGATCGTGAGTATTCCTTCTGATTTTGCTCAGGGGCTTCCAGTTTTGGAAAGGCTCCGAAAAACTCCCTCCAAAGAGGGACACTGAGATACCACGCATCACTCTCACTACAGACATGCACACATCTTGACAGGCCTACTGAGCTTTGTTACAGTTACTAAGCTATGACAGAACTATTGCTGTTCAGGGTCAGTGTTGAGTGGACGGTCAATTGCCAGAACACTTGGACATTTGGATACATCAGTTATGTTTTGACAGATCTTTCTTGCCAGTATTTCTCTAAGTGATTATTTATCATTTTTATGCCCATATGGGTCGCCATAAGGCACTGGTCTTGGCAGACATCTGGTTTTATATTCAGTTCAAACACAATGAAAATAAAGTAGTTGTTGATGGACACAAGGTTGAGTGTCCGTGCGCATTTTATTGTTTCAGTAACACAGTTAAGTGAAACCAAGGAGCTCATTTACAGTCTTAGGGCTTGATACGGTTCGTCTGAAGAATTCCATTTTCTGTTAGGTCAATCCTTTAGAGGAGAAACGTGTCACTGTATCAGCGAGACTCTCGATACTGAAATAAATTATGCGCTATAGCTTCACAAGTGCACCTCTATTGGATATGTGTCCTTTTCAGCTGCGGTTGTTGCTGCGATGCTAATAAAAGTAACCTCCCTCAAAACATCACTGTCAACAATAAGCAAAGTGCATATCAATCTTCATATGTTTCTTCTGGGGCCCGGCCGTAGAAAAAAATCCATATTGTGTTTTTATTGACAAGAACAACATGTACTCTTCAAAGTGGGGTCGTACAAAGATTAATGCACGGAGAGGGGACAGAGAGGAGGAGAGAGTGAAGGGTGAAAATGTATTTTTTTAAAAAGAAAGCGAAAGCGAGAACAGCCTGAGAAGGAGTCAAGCAGAGGGGAAAACAGGTACGCGAGGAAGTTAATTTTAAAAACACGCGCATCAAATGGTGGCCGCTCAGATGACTGACATCCTGTAGGTTGTGGGAAAACGCGCAGCATACATTGTACTGAGCCGTGTTGCTGACTAACGGTACAGAAGAGGTCAGCAGTGTCATCCCGAGCGACAGTCTCCCACCGTTCGACGGAGGGAAAACACAAACTCTCAAACATTTGACCAATACACGCTGACCGCCTCTTGACATTTGTCCAAAATAGCCCTTTATGAGGCGATGTTGGCTATGGGGTTGAGTCAGATTGACTTGGCTTAGTCAAATGCCCTGAGGGACGGGTCTGTTTGTCTGCATTGATGTTTTCGCACGAACACCTGACAGGCAGGTCGGACATGCTCAGCGGACTGTGCACAGCCAACAGTCATCCTTAGGCAATATTGGGGCGGCTGCAGTTTGGGTTTAACCTTGAAAAGCCTCAGGGAAGGGGCCATTTGTTCAAAGTTAACCAGAGGGATGGCTGAGGAGTAAATTGTTTGTTGTTTTTTCTTGCTCATAATTCTCCCTTGGGTCTGCAGATAACAAGAGGTTTATGTAATTTTTTGCTTTGGAGTGAATCGACCGTAACCTTTTTTTATTGCATTTTAGGCAATTTTAGGTCACATGCATTGCTTGTGAATCACTTTCCTAAAATCTTCCCGACTTTCCTCCAGTGGCCCGAGATTAAATGGAGCGGTCACATTGGGCCAGTTCATCCATCACATAAATTAATATTTTCAGAAGAATTTTAAACAATGACCTGAACCTGCATGTTGCCAGTATTAGATTTCTTGACAGTGAAAGCTGCTTAAACACACACACTCACACACTCAACACGGACTGGCACAGATGAGTGCACATAGCTGTCCAGCCATTTGACTAGCTGTCACCAAGCTTAAAGTAGCCAATGAAGCAAGCAAGGAATACCTGTCACGTCCCACATAGTGTCAGCATAAGCCATTGAGAGGTACATTGACTGACATCCTAAGCAGGATATGAAATGTACAAGTAGGCCAGAGCGTACAGGGACACCCACAGCAAGAAAGCAGGGATGCATATTCATAACGATGAAGACGGACACCAGCCTGTTAACACACACGTGACAATACAGATGCGCGGGATCTATTAGCCTTTGAACGAGCCGTGACCAACGCATTTGCATACTCAGCTCCCTCCAACACACACACACACACACACAGAAGCTCCTATATCTGTCAAATACAATAAATGGATCCAGCTGTACGTTAACTAAGATTGTGTTTGTCGGGGGGAGGGGTATCTGCCTGCCCAGATAAGAAATTACAGTGTAGGTGGAACATGTAACAGTTGTCACCCTCAGTCTTCACAACCAGGTATATTCAGGCTGGTGTCAGGCACAGTGAGAGTGCAGGGGCAACGGCTGACTGGTAAGCAGTATAATCTAGGTTTAAGCATTCAGTGTGTGTTATGTTACAGTACATGTGTGTGTGGATGTACGCTGTTTGTCTCCCGGCAGGACGGCATAAACAAGTTTGTCAGCTGATGACTAAATCATGACAGATGCATTAATGATGCCCCACCGGTCCTTGGCGTTCACCCACTGACATTCGCAGATAGGGCAGCTGTGTTGTACGCATGTTGTGTAACATGTTTCTCAACTGAGACCTCTTTAATTACTACGGTATAGACTGTGTGTGAAGGCGGGAGAGCAACGGCGTTTATGTCCCTCGTAAAGCAGGCACCAGGGCTGGAAGGGAGGAGGTAGGAAGGGGGTGCGTGTGTGTGGAAGTTGGGGGTGAAGTGGAGAGAAGGAGGCTTGGAGAGCTGGAGATAGGGTATGGAGGACGGCTGGGTGAATGAATGGGTGGCATCGCAGTGAATACAAGCGGTGGCTCCCCCCATCTGCTGCCATCATTAACATTAAAAGCGTCCCTAATTCAAGCTAATTGCTGGCGACGAGAAAGCAAACAAACCGTGTACAGTGTGTGGAGATGAGCCGAAGATGAGGAGGGCGGGAGAGAAGCATATTCAGGGGATCGCGAGGTGAATGCTGAAGCGGGTTTCTGCTGCTATCAGTGTACTTGTGGCTGACAGTGAGCAAGCTAGCTAAAAGCAGGCTACAGATATGGGATAAAGAACTAGCGAGACCACATCACTTTTGCTAAACAGCCACCAGTAGCAACGGTGCCACACTCAATTTTCTTCTATTACCCAAGATTCTGCTGATTGTTTAAAGCTACACTCTTGGTGATGAGCCATCCCGGCCCTCTGTAGTTCCCTTTAGTTCAATGGAGAATTTTAGTGTCTTTGAGCTCATTGTTTTGGTTGTTTTACAAGCTACATCTTTACGGGTTTGATTCTGTCTCACTGCACTCATTTGTTTGGTTTCCTGCAACAGCAGGCTGGTCCAGACAGCAGGCAGATAAAGGTATATGGGTGGTGGTCACAGTAAAACATTCAGTGGCTATTTTTCATTGAATTCTGTGGTGACCAAAACAGCTAAAACAGCTAAAAGAAGACTGAATATTGATGCCCAGAAAGCTTGTTTGTCCTATCAGCTTTGAAGTGATAAATCAGCGTTGGTGCTGTTTTCAGGCCACCGTTTTCACCTTAAAGTGGCCCCAAAACACCACCACCGACAACAAAAAATACAATACTGTTTAAAGACATCATTATGACCTGGCTGCGAGTGACTGAAATAGGACCACAAACAGGAATAAACGTGTCTCCCGTTGAGTTACGATGTGTTTACTACTTTACAAATAGAGAGTAATAAAGTCGGTGATTGATTTGACATGCAAGCATTAGCTAACATTAGCAACTGTACCGATCATGCCAGACCAAGTAAGGCAGCAAAAACACACCCCGAATGTATTGAATTGAGGAAGGGTGTGTTTTATTGCACGATACCGATACAGTTGAACAATATATTCAACTAGCAACATATACTGTATGGGAGTTGTATTACTTAAGCATGTTTAAATTGAAAACATAAAACATTTTAAGATAAAACCGGTGTGGGTATCACTAAATTGTCTGATGTATTTGTTGAAATCGTTACAGTGATTGGGCGTTAAACTTCTTGCTTCATGACGCACTCCTAATTTTTGTAACTGTTAAAAAGGCTGTCACCTCTCCCAACCCCCTTTTGCACACTCTCCAAGAAAGTGGGAGACCGGAGCTGAAGCTTTGGCTGTCTGGAAGGAGATGTCAGCCAAATTTGTAATAAAATTTGTCTACTTAAATCACACGGGATTCATCTGCAAAACAGCGTCCAAAAAACGCACACACACAGCAGAACGTAAATTTGGCAGTGCAATGCTTTACTGAGACGGCCGGGACCCCGCCTCAAGAGATTTGGCAGATATTAGCTACATATTAGCTACCTAAGTCGGCTATGTACTGTTTGCTGTTGATCTTGGTGACTCTGTCAGTCTTAACTTGGTTAGTTTAGGTGGACTTGACTACAACACTGCTGAATATATTGCTGTACATGGTAACAATTATTCATCTTGTTAAATGGCTTCAATAATGCTAGAAAACTCATCATTACTGTTGTCGCCATGTTCTCAGTGCCACCGCTGCAGTAAACACAAATATTTTGCACACACCTGCTGGTTTGTGAGTGGACCGTGTGACCTGGGGTGCTTGAAGAGAGCCTGAACTCACCGTGGTGGTTTTGACTCGGCCTCCGGGCTGTGTACAAGTCCAGCCAGATTTATTGACTAAGAGGTCACAGCCTTCATCCTCCAAACATGGCACCATCTCACACCACTGCTTTTTCCGAACAATGCCAGCTGCAAGGAACACAGAAGGAGAGAGAGAGAGAGAAGGATTAGGGAGGTGAGAAAAATCAGAGGGATAAACAGATCAGGACGCAGACATGTCATGATTAAAATGGAGGGAGAGCGGGTTGAGGGGTGATGGAGAAAGAGAGATATGGGCGAAAGATTTAACATGATGGGAAATGATGGAAAAGAGGGGATTGGGGGGGAAAAATGTTGAAATACATGGAGTGAAAAAGATGGAGAGATGTAGAGGGGTTATAGAGAGATGGGCTAGGCAGGTAGATGAAGAGCAATGAAGTAAAGAGACAACTGAGAGATATGAGAGGAGGGGATGACAGTGAGAGATGGGGGAAAGATGGAGAGAATCAGACAGATGGAGTGAGCTGTGATCAGTCAGGTAAATAAATTCAAACATCACACATAATATTTAGCAAGTCTACAGCCCGTCTTGCATTCGGCAACATTTCGCCGGGATGAATTATTTTGCAAGGCCCGTACATAAAGATCCGTGACATCTAATGCATTCCACAAGTCGTAACAACATGTTGTAATTTGTACTTTTTTGAGACCTAACATTGTCTCAACCTGCTCTGTTATATTTCAGCTCTAGACTTCAGTTCACTGAGTTTCTACATTTCCCAGAAAAGCCCCGGGCTGGACCATATTACACTCACTTGTACTGTAGGCTTCACTTACAGACAGCGCCGTAATGATGACGATGATAAATATAGTGACAATCTAATATGAGGGGTTTTTCAGTAGGTGGAAACTGGAGAAGTGTTGCAGCTGCGATGCAATCTTGTGTATTTTTGTCCCAAAAAGGGTCCCACGTTCTTGTTCTCAGTGCGGAGGACGCACACCGAGGAGGGATTACTGTTACGCATCTGACATTCTGTTAGCCCAACTGCTTGATTCCAGCCGGGCACGGCTGCATTACGGACGCACTGCGGCTGCCACGGCTGATCGCGGCTGTTCTAGACTATGAGCCATGCCTGGTGGGATCCAGGTATCTAAAATAATTCACCAAACATTACATAAAAAACATACTGCCCTTTTTTATAGTTGTCTTAGTTTGGCATTGGTGAGAAAATACAGCTGCACCAACAAACAAACTGGGTCAAGTTCATTAAAAGACTAATTACATGATCAAGTGTATGTTACGTATTATCATTTAATGCCTTGCACAACATTAGTACAACATTAATATCTATTGAGTTACAACTAGACCAGTGTTTCAGGGTTCTCGTGCCCAGCTGCTGCCATGATGTACACGGTTTGGGTAAAGAAAAATCTAAACTGCATAGAGCCGATAATATAAAACAGAAAGCTAAAACTAAGGGGGGAAATGGTTTAAAACCTACACAGCTTGTGCTACTCCGAGTACGTAATAACAGTACTGCAAACTATAATTAATACTGGTAAATATCCATGCGTTTAAAATCACTTGAAGTGAACAGTTCTGGAGCATGACGGGCGTTGTTAATGAAGGGGTGTTTGAGCCCATGGGGGCAAGTCAGACAAAAAAAAAAAAAACTATTGCAACTGCAGTCAATTAGTAACAGAAAATCAGACATAATAATATGCAGTTGCCAGTTTCCGTAGGAGGGAATCATGCAGAATGAATCATCAATAAGCATTTGAAAAAGATGTCACGGGATCATAAATTTACATTTAACCTATGGCTTTTGAAAAAGTGCCTCTACAATAATAACTATTATTTATTTTATCAGCGCTCGACGGCAGAATAACAGCCGGACTGAAGGAGCTACTCAAAACCCTGCTGCCCCGTGGGGGTTTAATTGTAAACAAACATTACTTATGTAAACGAATATTATTTTTTAGGAGTTTATGAAAATCAAAGCTGTTTGGGGGGGGGGAAAGACAGAAGTGAATTTGTGGGTCATTATGTAGGTGGTGTAATGAGGTGCTTTTTGGGTGTAATAAGAATTCTGTCTGAAGATAAGGAGTCTAATCGCAGCCCTGTGTCTCGGGTTGGCTCCCAATCTTCACAAATCAGAGATTACATTACAGAAAAAAAAAAAACTAAGGTCCACCTGCGTATATAAATCAGAGGGACAGAAAATGAAAAGAGATGAACTGAGATAGAAGGAGAACGGATGAAGACAAAGTGAAGGAGAAGCATATCTAGATAACATTCTTGACCATTACAGAATATGAGCAAGATAAAGGAAGACGGATACATACATTTATGCTCATATTCGTATGCATTTATGGATGGAAAATAGCATTCTTTAATGGATAACAGCGAACGCCGGAATGAATTACAGGGCGTACATACATCATATTCTTTTGCCATGGTGTTCATGGCATGCTTGCTCCCTTATAAAACATAAGGGAATTGTGCTTAGTTCCATATCTATAAATTTGCTCTAAGGGCACCTTCAGTAGCTGTCATAACCTTGCATGTAGATCATCAGTGAGCACTGTACCCAATGCTAATATCTGTTCACCATAAACAATATCTATATATCAATCAATGCATGAAATATGCATACCTTCTCAAGCACTACATGGCTAAACAATGAAAGCACTATGAACACTGTGTCAGCACAGTAAACGAGGAGCTTGAAATTGACACCAGTGTAAAGCATTATTATTGTTGAGTGCATTTTGCTGACATGCTGCTTGAGGTTGGATTACTTGACGCTACTGGAGTTCGCCTCAAGGCTAGCTGCACAAAAACAATCTAAAACACGTGTGACTTTGATATTTTCGCTTCAGGGACAAAGTTACATGTGAGGAACAATGCAATTTCCAACAGCTCAAATATCTGAAAACTATTAAGCGTTGTCAGCAATGAATATTTCTTGTAGATCGATCTTGTAGATAGTTTAAGCATATAACCCCTTTCCCATTCCAGGTCCTGACAATTGTTGGCTCCACATCTCTGAATATCTAGAAATGATTTGGCTTCTTTGTTCTGAATATTAGACTTTAGATTAGGGTGTTTCCGACACACCCACCAGATGTGTATCTTTGTGGGGTTCGGTATGCTTAAAAGCTAACACCTGAACTAACGCCTGAAACCCCCTTGCCTCACACCTTTCTGACAACTTTCCTACAACCAACAGTCTGAATGTGTGCCCACTCCGCAAAGCATTTGGCCAGGTATGCCAAGGCGAATTAGACAAGATCTGACTTCTGGCACTTTACTTGCGTACAACTAATTGCAACAGCATCAGTGCTTTGGAGGAAAGATTGTCGAAGGTGAACGCTGTTATCCCCATCTGATTAATCATCGAGTCTCCCCTCTCTATGATGTCAAGTTAAGTCACTTATTTCTGTAACTGCTTATCCTTATCAGGGTTGCGGAGGCTGGAGCCTATCCCAGCTGACATTGGGCGAAGGAGGCGGGGTACACCCTGAACAAGTCGCTAATTCATCACGGGGCTGACCCATAGAGACAACTGCACGTCTTTGGACTGCGGGAGGAAGCCGGAGTACCGGTAGAGAACCCACACAGATATGGGGAGAACATGCAAACTCCACACAGAAAGGACCCAGCCATGGATCGAACCAGGAACCACAGTGCCGTGTGTTGAAATCTGCGTGCAACGTGAAACCTGAAATTGACGTTCTCCATTTTGACCACAGATCGCTGAATGCTCTTATTGCATCACTTTATGGTATGGGCACATCACAATCAAGTAAAACAGTGGCTGAATGTACGGAGGATCCAACTGCAGCACCAATCAACAATTTAAAAAAAAAGAAAAAAGTAATCTGTTCTTTCAATGAACCCAATCATCTTCTGAATTAGCATACCAGATGCTGCCTTCAAGCTGCACGCTTCAAGTCCGGAGTTTTCTTTCATTTACCGTGAGTATTTTCAACAAGTGGTTTTTAAGAACTGCCCTAAACACATGCACAATATGACTCCGCTGGCCCTTGTCTTTTCCTTTTTAAAAGAACCAATTTTCAGCCTTTCAACATTTTATCACATATTTATTTATTATTTGTGTTGTGTCTTTTGTGCGGTTTGTCCTGATGTTGCGTGAGGTACGCCAGTGCCAAAGACAAGTTTCCATTTTTATGTAAATCTAGAGAAAAAGAAAGTGTTCTCTGAATCTGCATCGACAACAGACACTGCCTCAGCAGCATTAAACGTAGTGTAGGGGACAGGATGTAAAGGCGGCTTTGTAAAAGGAAAACGGGAAATTAGAGGACATATTGCAAACAAACCATTCACTGAGGTGAGAGAAAAGAACTTGCCAAATGTGAGCCCGAGGTCTGCCAGTGTTCTCAAGACTCCTTTTTTTCCCTCTTTTCCTTTTTTATTTAATCCATTGCGGTGAATGTATCCAACAAATGTTGTCAGCAAGGTCATTTATACATTTCACTAACAGGTTTTGCTTCGCTTCTGAATTACCATACAGCGGGGTGACCCTCAACTGATGAAGATGTATAGCGCTGTCAGGTAAATAATAATAATGAGGGAATGAATGCCGTTGCGTGTGTGTACATATGCTTTTCTCTGCACGTGTTAGAAAACTAACTTTTGATTGAAAGAACTATTAAATAGCTGTATCAACGGTGACTCCATTCTCACTTTTTTTACTATTCAATATTCATGGAGTTGTCTATTATTTAAAGGTTCAGTGTGTAGAATTAAGTTGCATCTAGTGGTCTAATTGCTGCATTGAAATCTCCTCACATCATCTCCTCACCTTCTTAATGTAAAGGAGAAACAAACACTTCAAGGGCCCGGCTTGAAAGGTGGCCCTGAAAAGCTTGTAGCTGTGTGAGCCATGGTCGGCTTGGATTCACAGCAGTGTTTACTAGTTGGGTCCTAGTAGCCTGAGGGTAGAAGCTCTTCCTGAGCCCCTGTGTGCTGGCCTGGTGTATCTGGTACCATCTTCTCAATCATAGGAGGGGGAAAAAAAGCCATTATCTCTGCGGCTGGGTTCCTCTAGCCTATTTCTTGCAGCATCCGGTGTAAATGTCTTTAGGGCATGGTAGAGCACCATATATACTGTAGTGTAAGCTCAGTATTTCCCCGACACTCAACAAATGATGGCTAAATATGGTTAAAACAGCTAACTGCTCTAATGACAAATAAAAGATGCGTATTGAACCATATTTATATAGTGACACAACAGTGTGGAACCATTAGCTTCACAGTATCCTTACCAATTGAACTACTTGATTCGAAACACATCTTTTTTTAAAAATATAAATTGTGTTTGTTTCTGTTGCTTTGGAGTTCATATCTAGATAAAGTGATTGGAAATGTTGCATCCTGTGATGACTCTGAAGACCCGTTTATTGAAAAGTATAGTGGACTTTTTTTGCTAACAGTCCAATAACTGTGTTTTTTTTTCATGTCGGCTATCAGAAATACGTGAAAGACAAGTAAAGACACAGCGCTAATCTCTCACATTCGGATTCGCGTCACTAACTAAACCCATCTCCCAGCAACATCTTGGCCGATAGTGACACTATCTGTTCCCATTGGACCATATCACTGCAGTGCCGGTGTGTGCTCAGTGGCTTATGTTGAAACTTATAAGATTCAAGTGTGATATGAAATCAAAACATCCCCCTTAAACACATTCCACACACCCACACAGGCACAAACACGACGGTAAGCACAGGCAGGCATGGACAGAAATAAACACACACACACACACACACACACACACACACAAACACACAGGTTTGATGCTATGTGTAAGGGAAGGTATCAGCCGTGGTTTCATCAGCAGGAGATAAGGAGTAGAGAGGGAGAGAACATTATTACACCCTCCATGGGACACTTATCTTCCCACCAAATGGTAGATCACACTCATGTCAACAGCCAGCATCTTGGCCTAATAAATTCTGCCTAATGCCATGCCAAGCCTGCGATGGCAGGAGAAAGATGGGCTTTTGTGTGTGTGTGTGTGTGTGTGTGTGTGTGTGTGTGTGTGTGTGTGTGTGTGTGTGTGTGTGTGTGTGTGTGTGTGTGTGTGTGTGTGTGTGTGTGTGAGAGAGAGAGAGAGAGAGAGAGAGAGAGAGAGAGAGAGAGAGAGAGAGAGAGAGAGAGAGAGAGAGAGAGAGAGAGAGAGAGAGAGAGAGAGAGAGAGAGAGAGAGAGCTCACAAGGGAGAAAGAAGCAAGATAGTAAGAAAGCAGACAAGAAAGACAGAAAGTAGACCTAAAGACAGATCAGATCTGGAGTAATAAATGCAGTGCGGCACTCTTCAGGAGATGGTGCTAAGATAATTACAAACTGTACAGATCAGATACAGGCAGGTGGGCAGGTAGCAGAATCAGCAGCATGTCAAATGGCTGCTGATGTTGGACGCCAGATAGGCTACAGCTGGACTGCCCGATGGAAACCAATGGAAAATATTGTTATAGCTAACAAAATAAACTGTAAACACTGTAAGACACATTCAGCACCAGAAATGAAACTCATCAGTGAACTGTTTAAAGGCTGTGTAAAGTAATTCCAAATTTGTTCTGAGTGTGTCAGACCAAAGAAGAAAGTGCTATTAACCACCCAGCCAAATTTGAATGATTAAAAATATTGATAAGTTTATGAAATTAGGTGTCAAAATCAGGTAATCAAAATGACACGACTAACTCTGAAACACTCTGAGCGGGATTAATTAATGACCTCTCTGCTAGGGGTGCAGGGGTATGCTCAGGGCGGCCTCAGCGTGTCATCGAGCTACCCTTTAAGGACCGCCCACAAAATCCTGGACCGAAAACTGGTTTAAAAAAGTTTTAAGCTCTAACTCCACATTTCAGTAATATATTGTTAAAAGTCTTTTCACATTTTCAGCAACCATTTTCCAAAAATGTTTAATGTATTTTGAAAGAAATCTCAGAATTGCCTTTACACAGACTATTATTTTAAATTAAATTCAATGTTTTGTTATGTTAAAGTGCAATAAGTGTAAAAAAAAAATCAAATGTTATCATTCATATTTGTTCAGAACGTGCTGGGTCCTTAAAGGGTTATGTTTTGTGCCACACACTCACATTTTTACGGTACGCCGTGAGTTTCTGTGCGGCCTGATGGAGAAAAATCAACACCGCTGTTGATTCACAACAATGAGCTGTTTGCAAAATGGAGCCCCGCTCCCTCACACACTTAAAAAAAACCTCATGCACAAAGGCATTCTGACGCATTTTCTTTCTAATCTTTGTCAGTTCGCTGCCACTCGCGCTCACCTTCGCCTCTCTAATGCACTGGCGTGCTGCTCTGGCCTCCCCGTCTCCGGTAATGGTGAGTCAAATGGCCTTTTAAGCAAATTCACTGTGTCTTCATTTCAGAAAGGAGTACCATGAGTCCGTCAGAATTCTCCTCCTGTGCAGTCTTTACTCTAACTCTGCGAATTCCGCTGCGGGCAGATGGTAACTTTGGGCGCACAGAATGGAAATCTGACAGCACTTAATTTAAATCGGTGGGAATAAAAATGTCAGCTAAGACACACACACACGCACGTGCACTAACATACAAGAAGCCTTTGCACTGTACATATGGAAACACACCCTCTGAGGCACACACACGCACGCAGAATAATCTCTTTGCTGACATGTCAGGCAACAAAGTCAAACAAAAGACGAGCTTGAAAAAGCCCAACAGTGCCATTAAGACTCCAAGATTTGCTTTCATCATGGAAATCCCCTCCCATGTCTCCTTTTACAGTGGATCTACTATCTGGATAATTAACTGTACTATCTGACCTGCCGTGGTAGGCAGACGTTCCCTAAACCTGAATCGAGCCGAACTGGAATTAGGAGGAGGCTCAGAGGAATGTGAGAGAAAAACCCAATGCAAAGAAATAAATCCCCGCGCTTTGTAATTAGCCACCGGCTCTCTATGCCCTTTTTTTTTTCGTCCGCAGCTCATCTCCTCCTAGCTAATTTCCCCTTGTCTTGCCCCCCTTCCTCATCCTCACAACCACTATTTTCTTTTATGTCCGTCCTCTATTTCTACTTCCTTTCCCTTTATCTCATCCTCTCTCTCTCTCTCTCTCTTTCCATCCCCATACTTGTTCCTTTCCAGTCTAGTGCCTTGCCTGATTTTCATAAGATTATTCCACCCGTTTGGCGGCCTTGATGAGTATCTGCGCACTAAAAGCTGTCAAGCCCCCTTTTTAAAAAGCCGGAGTTTTTTTTTTTTTTTTTTTTCTCCTTTTTTTTGCGGTGAAGTGAATTTATGTCCCAAATAGCTCCTCTGCACTCATGAAACTTCAAGAGGCAGAAATAATGAGATAGCACGCTGACTGACATTTCCAGACCTCAGCCCCGTGTCTGTGTGCAGGCATGCACACTCGTGTGGGTGGGTGTCTCGCCTGTGTGAATATATGCAAAGAAAGTCACCTAATAATAATTTTTTTTTTTTTTTTACCACCATGAATATAACATCTATTGTAATGAACGCGTGAGAGCGTGTTACATCCTTTACGTGACGTGCTATCTTAAAACGTCGACGTCGCAAACATGAAACGGTCATTTTCAAAAGAAAAGGAGAAAAAAAAAGAACAAAAACGTGATATTCAGATTCCCCAAAACACAGATAATGGTTCCTTCTCAATCGTTTCATGCGCTAAATGAACATCTTTAATGGGAAACGACCGCAATGCTTTACAACTGGGTACGCTTTATTACACTAGACTGAAATTGAACCTTAAATTTTCAAATTAAAGCACAGATTACTGCTCTCGGTCCATCTCTCTCTTTCTTTCCATTTCCGGCCTCTCCCTAAATAAAAAAAAAAAGAGCTAAGATTTGGCTTGGTTTGCTTCATTCCAACAAGATAAATGTTTCACTGTGTGGCCATTTCTCCTGACGGTATCACCAGATCAGAAATCCATTAAAGTTTTGCTTTCTTGCCGAGGGTTAGCTTAGCGTAAGGACTGGAACCAGGAGAAATCGCTAGCTTGGCTCTGTACGCAGGTGACACAATCTGCCAAGAAGCACCTCTAATTAACTGGTTAATTATTAAGATCTCACGGGGTTGTGTGCAGGACTATTACTTGGCCAAGCATAGTGACTTCCTGGAGTCTCAGTTGGTTGCCTGGAAACCCTAAAGTACAGATTAAACAAACAAGATGTAATGTGTTAATTAGTGCGTGTTAGAGGTTTCTGCTAGTTGGATTTTGTTACCTTTGGACAGAGCCAAGCTAGCTGTTTCTGCTTGTTGCGAGTCTTTGTGCAAAGCGACGCTGTCTCCCGTGTCTGACTGTGTACTCTTGGGCGAACATTTGTGGTATGAATTTCATTAAACTCTCAGCAAGAAAGCAAACTGTTCCTTTAATGAGTTTTTGATCCATTCATGCCACACACTGCAACATAGCAAGATTTTTTTTTTCTCTTTTTCTCAAGAGTGAAACATCGGGATACGCGGTTAAATGTTGATTGCCACAATAAATATGTATATACTTAGATTTTCTTTACAGTCAGGACATTAGAAATCCAATGTTTACAACCAGGTACGTGTTAAAATGATGACGATTTTTAGCCCTCTTTTTCCCTCAAGCTTATAAACACTAATTACGAATTTTATTATGAAAAACCCCATAATAAGTCTTCCTTTGTTCACCCATGTCCAAACGTCTACACTGAAGTCCAGATGCCACATTGCTGCTTCCAGCTACATCCCTCCAAACTATTCATGCTAGGTGCCATTGTGGTGCATAACTGGCAGGTTGCGTGGCATGCCATTGCTCTGGGCTTGTTTTTCGTCAGCGTGTGTGTGTGTGTGTGTGTGTGTGTGTGTGCAGAGGCCACCAGGTACTGCTGATATCGTTCATTCGCAGATGTGCTCTGACATTTCCTCCAAACCGAACGCCAACAGCAACCACCGATTTGTGGACACACACACACACACACACACGTACACGTGCACGTTCGTCCACCAAGCGCACAGGCATTCACAGAAGGAGAGCCCAAAGGCATTGTAAGCCAGAGGAGGAAATGTCGGCGTGAACAGGAGTCTGCGGGAAGAGATCATTTCACACCAGTGTCTACAGAGACACCGTACATCAGCGGTGCATGCTAAACCCCTGACATGTACACATGGAAGCAGGTGGCAAACACAAATTCACCCTATTCAGAACTCCTACACAGAAAAGATATTTGCATTACATTCAATATTTTATTCCCGCTATGTGCTCCTGGTCGTTGATTAACAACCTCCGTCGTCCATATGGGGTTCGGAACCGCAAGAAAATTGGAAAAGGCGTCGCCGAGGTTCCCTCGAGTCGCGAGAAAGCATCGTATAGGGGCTATGCTGCCTTCAAGAGCAGCGAAAAGCACACGTGTGATGTGCAAAGTGCACAGTGTGATAGTCACAAGTACATGCACACACGCCTACACAACAGACATTCACATATACTTATTAGACTTGACTCTTACAACTTTCTCACACACACACACAGGCAAGCGCACACACATGACTCACAGCCATGCAGACACGCAACTTAAAACTAATTTGATTTTTTTTGACTGTGTGTGTCGGGAAATTGTGCGTACGGTCACTTTATTACGTCTGATTCTTTTGCTATTTTACAGTGTACAGAAGTCATTTTCCTTATTCCCGGAGAAAATGACCGTCATTGAAGGTGAAGACTTTTCATTTCAGTCTCGTTTTTTAAAGGGTAACTTTGGTATTTTTCAACCTGGACAGTATTTTTCCAATGTTTCTGTGTCAAACTGACTGATGGGGACTGAGTTTTTTTTAAAAATCTGTCCAGCATTGAGCAAAACGGGCCGCAATGTAATCCTTACGGGCAACCGCACACCATCAAAACATGTCCAAAAGAAACATGTTAACTTGTTTTTGCTGCTGACCGGCTCAGATTGTTGTTATAAATGTCTGACAGAGTAAGCTTACAGAGAAATGAAATGCTTTCTTTACCTATCAAGGCTAGGATGGACGTACACATGCATAGCCGGGAAGAGTTTGTTGTGTTGGAGCACAGAAAGCCATGTTTGAATCTTTACCCGATGTGGATGAGGCTGCCCGTAGTGATTTGACCACAGATCTTAAGTCTTATGTTTGCTGTGGTGGCAAAAATGTACCTATTACACTGTTAACCTATAATTGCATTACATTTGTGTTTTTTATTTCGCTACGCTCGGTGCATTTTTAGGAATGCGACTACAGCTTGCAACTTTTCTCTCTCACAGCTGGGACTTGCTACAAATGTTGGTGTTGGAGTTGGTAACAATCAGTCTACGAAGCCTTCTTGTGATAACCTCAAGGCTAAAGATAAGTGTCAGATTCCCGTGATGGGGATTCACTTTCACGGTGAGAAACAACTTTACTTTCTTGGAAAATCTTCATAAATGTACGTTCGTTTTATTACTTTTTGTCAGACTATTTTCTGTGTGTGAGGATCTTTGACCTTTCAGCTGAAATACTTGATATTCTTTGTAATGATGTTCATGCTCGTATTGTCTTCTAAACCTTTTTACGCTGTTGAATAAATCAAAGACAATACTGGAGTAACTATGTTTTTCTCTTGTTCATCTCTCATTCAAACTTCCACCACGTCTGCGAGATGCGACTTCAAGCTAAAACCCGTGTCGTGAAGACGCTCTTTGAAAGCCGAGGTGGCGTAAAGATGTTATTTCACTTTAACGCAGCGCGCTTCGGCCCATCACCATATCTGCACTACCGTCAGTTCTCTATTCCTATCTCAACCCCTCGGAGGCTCGCTGTCTTGCATGATGCACCAAGAATGAGCTGTTTTTTTTTTTTTTTTTTGACAGAGGCAACTTATATTAAGAGAGAAAAGACAAAAAAAAAAAAAAAACAGTGTTTGCTTATGCTGCCATTATCAGCAGCTGAGTGAACAAGTCGTAAACAAAGCAAAGAGAGAGGGGACGTGACAAATGGACACGCGCGGCAGCGGAACAGTGTAGTGCTGTAATGATGGGTTATGATGACGGTTGCCACGATGATGTGGCCGACGGTAATGAAGGTGACTACACTGAAGTTAATGATAAATGACATAGTGACATACTTAGACTAAAGTAGAACAATGCCCTCAGGCTGCAAACGGAAATAAACACAGCGATATAATTAGCTTGCGCACGTATAGTATGCCTTCTTTGAACTGCTCATGCGTGCGCTAAAGCATGAGCAAGGTGTGTGTGTGTGTGAGTGTGTTAATGTGAGCTAATGCATGCTCTTTGGAAGTACGCAACCATGCTTTTCTGTTAATAAAGACTTCGTACAGCTGGTGGAGGCCTACACCCCCAAGACACCCCTTCTCCTTCCTGGATGTTGATGATTCTTGTCTATTTAGCCTTATTGACCTCTACATCCAAACTAATCCGCCTTAAATTATGCATAACCTTTTACTTGGCAGAGCTTCCCATAAATCTGTTTATTCCCTGTTTGCTCCCTTACAAAGCCTGCTAAACAAATTCCAATTAAGCAAAACAGCAATACAGCATGAATGATAATTCAACTCAGTGCAGTCCCCAAAGCAGATAAGAGCGTAATCATTGCTGTTATGTGTAAGGCAGCTTATAAAAGACTATTCGGTTTCCGTTGAATCTGGTTAGTGCATATTATTTTCAGGTCATTTAGTCTTTGTGAATATTTGGCAGTGTGTGTGTGTGTGTTCCTGCATCCATGTCGCCCTATAAGTGTTTCTCGTGCATGTGCACATGCTGCGTATGGAACGAGCAGGACTCGACGCTGATACTACCACCTAAACAAGACCCAGGCCAAGTCAAGACAAAGATCTAAGCTATGGTAGCCAATATTTACCAGATCTCCTTCCAGACAGACGCGGCGTAGACTCCTGTCTCCCACTGTTAGGGCGGGTGGGGAGGGGTGACGTTAACAGCAATAACAGTGTCAAATTGAAGTCAGCTGTTGGTCGAATTTCAAGCAATAAGTTTTACATCCAATCATAGTAACGGTGTTAACAAATAAATTAGACAATGTGTTGCTATTCGCACAATTTTGGTCACGACTGAGTCCTCAACTTAAAACGGTTGCACCCAAGAAATGAAGCTGGCAGGGCATTTCACTGGGTAGCTCAAAATAAGCTTTATCTCCGGTGACTCACGAGATATATTTGGCACGTCTGTATTTTTATGAGAAAAAAAATAAAATAAATAAAAACACAGTGAAGCTGACGTAACACTGGATGTAGGTGGGCAATCTGTATTCAGCCTGAGAATGGCAGAGTCTGCCACTTACAATTAAAACCACTATACAGAAAGGTAATTAAAGAATGTGAATACGCGCAGACATAAACGATATCAAACACTTTTATTGCATGAAAACCGTTCTTGGATCTCTGGAGTTGAGTAGGAGGCTTTAATGTTCAGTTTGTTCGAGTTTATTAAAAAAAAAAAAAAAAGCAAGCCTCTCCCCACGTTTGAAATATTATCTCTGACCCTTTCTCAAAGACTTTGAGAACAAAACCGAGTTGGTACGACTTGTTTCAGTGTTAATAACTGAGGCAGCACATAAAGAAGATGTGACAAATAACTTGAATAATAACCACCAAATTAATGGGAAAGAAAGTAAAGTGCTGAACATTACATCATCTCCCTTGCTTTCTTTTTACTTCCGTAAAAATTCACAGAAGTGAAACACTGGTCCTAGTTGACTGAATTAATCACTCAAGATAAGGCTGAAATATTCATTTTGGATCAACAGAAATAAGACCTTTCTGTGTTCTTCCAAAAAAAAAAAAAAAAAAAAAAGTCAGACTTTTCAGCAAAAAGACAAAAACACACAACCCTCTCCTTTTGTAATCCCTGTTCTCTCTAATATTTTTTGTGCACCCCCTTAAGGATTAGAACTTTAAGGATCTGAATGCTTCTTCCACCACTAAGTCCGATTGCCTCTAAATCTGCAGAAAATCCATATTTACCCCCAAACCGTTCACTCACTGCAACTTGTTCTCATTAAAAGCGTCAGCTAAATGTCATGAATGGAATGGGAAGTATTTATACGACATGCTATTTATGAAAGATAATCCTATACAAAATTTTTAAGGTTTTACATGCAGCCTGAAAACTGTAGTGTCATTTTCGTTGCGTAGCTGGGAGCAAAGACGAGACGCGGAGAGGCTTTGTAAAGTTCTCTCCCCTCTTTTTGTTTGTGTGTTTGACACCAGCTAAGAACTCATTGACTATTCAGCCGCTACGGTGTATGATAATTTAATAATTAGAGCCAGGAAACAGAATGAAATAGTAATGGAATATGTGATGTTTTGAGCCCAAAACACTTCCCAGCTTGAGATAATTACCTTGGTGGTAAAAAAGGAAGCTCACAATGTGTCTGGCTCATAATAATCCCAAACTTTGTATTTAGAAAAATACCAGGAGGAGCAATGAATGCAAATGTCTCGGGGGAAAGAAATGTGCACAAGAACAGCCAAACTGATTATCAGGTATCAAAAAGAACAAACATATTTGCTTTATTCATGTTTTCCCATCAGTTTTTTTTTTTTTTTTTTTTTGCATCATTTTTGAGATATTGTTGTTTTTCCTTTCAGACAAAAACTTCTTTTTTCTGAAATATTATTAAGGAATGTCTTTATGTCTTTGGAGTGCATGCAGTGGCATTTATAGATCACGGCTATGCTCCGTTTTGTGTTCTCAAAAGGACAACAAATTGTCTTTTATTTTCCTTAACTCCCTGTGTTTAAGGGGAAGAAAAAAAACATATTTTTCAGCACTCTCGCTGTTGTTATTGTTGTTCAATTTACTTAATGCTACCTGCCTGAGTGTGCGCTCTTCTGGTGATTCATTCAGTTTTTTTTAAAGGCACTTTTCTTCCCGTAATGACAGACTTTTCAGGCTTCATTATCCGGCGTACGGTACTTTTAAAAACTGCACTTTCTCTCCCCCCTCCTCTCTTTCAGAGGCGGTTTTCACTCAATAATACAACAGTCTGGATTACTGATTTCCTTTGACGGATGTTAGCATAGAAAAGGTCAAAAAAAATAAAATGAATAATAATAATAATAATAATAATAAAGAGTGCTTATATTTGAAAAGCAGACCAAAAAAAATGAGGAGAAAAGAAGAAAAGAGTTGAGAAACAGCAGCTGTTGGGGATTTGTTCGGAGCATCACTTTGCCGCCGTGTAATTAAACTGCCTCTTCGCAACGCTTCAAAACTGTTAAAGCACGTATTCAACTGCGATTTTATCATATCAACGCGGCGGCTCAAATGGAGGCCATTGACTGTGGTACGTCCAGCGTGCACCAGGTGTCCTTCACTCGGCCGCATGTGTGCATTTCAAAGGATAAACGGTCCAAATATATCTGTCCTGGTACTCTGAATTTCCGAGACCTCTCTCCATTAAGTGTGAGTGATAACATGGCCCCAGCTGTGCTTCCTGCCACCACCGCTGCTCCAAAGACAGAGAGAGAGAAAGAGAGGTTGAACTGATCCCCCCCCCTTTCCCTTCTCCACCCTACCCTCCTTCTCCACCCCCACCCCAGCGGTCTTGACCCAGTTATGGCTGGTTCCGTGACTGATAACCGATGCAGAGGCCGTCAGACAAGCTTTATTGAGACAATAAATGAGCCGGGACTCTAGTTGCACCGCAAGGTACATTAGTTATGTATTTAGAGTAGTGCTCGGCTGAGCTCTGTATCCATCCTCCGCCTCCTTCCTCTTGTCCTTTTCGCCTCCTCTCTCTTCTTTGCCTTCCTTTCCTTAGCTGCCTCATCCTCCACCACCACCACCTCCGCCGCCTCCCCCTTCTCTTCTCGCCGCCGATGTCTGATGTCATTTCCTCCCAACCTGGCACATGGCAGCTGCGTCAGGAAGCAATCTAGTTCTCACTCCTTCCTACACAATTCTTCCGCCCCCGCACCCTCACCCGCACTCAAAAGTGCTGAGTTACAGATCAAAATCTGGCCAATCTGCCTCTGGTCTTGATTCTATCTTTTTTTTTTCCTATATCAAACTGCCAAGTTTAGATTAACTTCTCCCCCCCTGCTTCCAGTTTTGATGTGTTTTTACCTCATATGACCCCTGTCATTGTCTTTGTGCTGCAGGTAGCCCAAAGTGGAGAGAGAGGAGGGTGTCAAGCTACACCGATCTGCACCCAACTCTTAAATATCCGGTGATGATGGATGGACACTCACAGGAATGCCCCGTTTTCTCTGCATAATCTTCTTTAAACTTCACACCAACCTCACTGGTGTCACATCGCCAACCACAAATGGCACTGCGCGCCGCCTCGCACAACATATCCTATATGCAAATGAGGCCGTGTCGTGTCGCGTGCGCGTTTGTGCGCGCGTGTAGGAGGAATACAAATCAAGATTATTTCACACAATCTCATGTAAAACAGCCAATAAAGTAATCTCCTTCGCAAAAAAGCCCATTGATGGTAATGACTGGTGTTATGAAGACACGGAAGAATGGGCCGATGATTACGAGGCTTATGCATTATTTCACATCTGCAGACATCACGCAATACACCAATAACTATCCTAATTAGATGTACTCGGAACATAATAATGTTGTCTCATAATTACATTTCACAATAAAATCAGGTTAAAAAAAAAAAGCCCTCTCTCTGTGTATGTGTGTGTGTGTTGTATGTTCGTGTGTGTGTGTACATTGTATTTAGTGAGTGCGGCCCAGGCTTGCAGAGTTTTAAACTTGACATTTCCGAGGATCGGCGAGGATCAATAGCAAAGGTCAGGGAAACAATAACCTCCGGCGTGTTGTGACGCTCTTTACAGGAAGTCTGCCCGCGGCTGCACCGTCGATTGCCTGACGCCTTTGCAGCGCACCCTCCGTCTGCGTCAATACGGGCCCGCGCAGCGTTTGGTGGCGACAGGCATCGGGGATGTTTTGATCCTGAACATCTTCTGCGCTCAATCAAAAGCGGCAGAGCACTTTCAAACTATCTGATTTCTTAGGCCGGGGAGAGAGAAAAAGAGGGACGATTACTTACAGGCTACAAGTGTTTGTGCAACTCCCTCGCTGTTCTAGATACATTTCTTTTTCTCTCTCAGCACAAGTCGACTCCCAGACTTTGTTTCTCATTTTTACGCGGAGCAGAGAAGAGCGTCTGAGTGCTTGACATAACAACAGTACAGGACTGTTGTGGGTGTTCTACGGCCTAGAGAGCTGTCAGTTTGTTCGGGCGGGCGCCCATGGTAAACCTCGGAGACCCGGCCATTATGAAGTCCATCATGCGCGCTAAGGGGACATTGTGCAACCCGGATTGTAAATAACAAATCGATAAGCTCATTTGTCATTTGGTTTGGAAGGAAACAAGTTTTTTTTTTTTGGTTCGGGGTGGGGTGGATCCACTTTTCCAATCCAAATGAACCGATCAATCTCGGGCTCTCTCCTAGGGCCTCCCCCCCCCGCCTGTGGGGAGAGTGGGGGAGAAAGAAAAAGAAAAAAAAAGCACTCCGTCTCCCTTTTCTCACTCATTTCTTTCCCCGGCATCTTATCTCCTTCCCTTGCTCATCTCTTTTCCACCCTCACTAATACACACTTTGCCTCTTAAGCATCTTTCTGTCTGTTTCCCTTCTCCCTTCTCCGAGTTTGTCTCTCTCTCTCTCACCCACCCACATTGCTTTCCCGTGGTGCATTTGTAATCCAGAGGAGAGAGGAGGAGAAAGAGTGAAGAGGAGAATGGGTTCTACTGTTCCGCACTGATGGTATTTTGTGTTTAAGTGGGGGGCAGAATGTTCCTGCCAGAGTGCTGCTGATGCTGAACGGCACTGGCAGGTGGATTATACCTTGTACCGCTTTGTCCCTGGACAAATTTAAAGGCAGCCCAACAACCAGGCACCGTGGGAGAAAGTGGGTACAAGGGAGGCTCGGTCTGTCTTCCTCTTCACTCCCTCTTTTCTTCTTTTCCTCACGCCCCGCAACCTTTATCACAATCCATGGTGGACATCTTTCCTCTGCTATACTCCGTTTCATTGCACACACCTGCTTCCTGCTTAAACTCTAGTTTGTAAAAGAAAATATATGAGACTAACTACTCTTTACTCTGCTCTGAGCACCTGCTAGACTATCTACATATGAGCCTGCGGGGGCAGAGATCAAGGAGCAGAGTATGAACATGATAGCGTACGAGCGAAGCTAAACCAAAACTCTTTTAGGGCTCTTCAGACACAACAAGTGGCTCGCATGAAGTGTGTTAAACATTACCACATCCAAATGTACTCAGGCCATTACAGTCAGATAAAACAGTTCCTGTAGTTCCAGTGCTTTTTTTTCCCGGATTATCCAACCAGGGAATATTTTGGGAACCAGGTGGAACGTGAACAAAGCCGGTCTCTGTTAAAGTTTTAATGCTATTTTTTATGTGGTTGGCATTTTTTTGCTGCAATGGTCATTCTCTATGTATTCATGTTCATGGTCAGCCACTAAATGGCTATTCAGATATGTGTAATCAATATGCGGCACCGTTAACAGACACACCAGTTGTTCCTTTTCCGACAAGCTGCTCGGGCCGCATTTGTTGTTACCAAGGTGACAGAAGTCTCCCCAGATCAACCAAAACTTAAATCTTCAAAAAAAACCATATTGTACCGAACCTTTTAAGGTTCACTGGCTTTTATTTTTTTCAGCCCAAAAGTCTGTAAAGAACAAACAAAAACATATCCTTTTAAAAATTGCACAATTCCTCCGCTATGACTGTGGGATAATTTGACCACAGTTTCTGAAACATGTAAAGTCCCATTAAAGAAATTAAATGTACCTTTGCGAGGCAGAGGATGGCCATTACAGTTTATTTTAGCATTGTAGATGAATCACGACGAGGCGAGGAGATAATGGTCCACTCAGAGCGAATCGCCTAAACAAGAGGCTTTTAAGTGCCAAAGCAACAGAGTGATTACAGGAAAGAAAAATTGCTTCAAAAAATAAGAACACATCTGTACAACCCACACACAGGCATTTGGACAGGAGGCTTGAGGGCCTGACAGACACACGCACACATACGATAATATATTTAAAATGGGATATATTACCCTCTTATTTTGTTGGTTAAAATATATGGAGATTACCATACAACCTTCATTCGTTGTCAAACTTTAAAATGTTGATGGAAAGGTTGATTAAGCGTGGTTAGCTGCACATTTAATCACACAGGGGAATTACTTTAAATGTATTTACAATGAAAAGGAATCCGACACTCTAAAAAGATGATAAATAACACAAACAATACGCTAAAAGCTCCACTGTGGAATTTAAAAAGTCTCCCACGGAACAAGATTCAGTGTTGTTTTTCTTCTTCCCCCTAACGAGCTGCAAAGGCCCTGTATTAAGTGCATGTAAATGGCGAGAGAAATAAATAAATGAAATGCCATCCCCGTTTTAATAATGCTTTTACTTCCAATAATTATATTGATGTGAAACTCCTAATTAAGCTCTCTAAGTGCTATTCATGAACCTACATCCACACGTGTGTAAATTACGTCTAATTAAAAAATTTAAACTTACTGGACGTGAATGTCAAATGACTGATTTCTATTTGTTGTCGGTGTCCTGGTGCGATCATTAAAAAAATGCAAATACAATTCGAAAATTGGAATTTCTAAGTCAAAGCAGCACTTTACCCACTGCCAGCCATTCTCTATCCAACTATACACACACACACTCACACACACACACACACACACACACACATACTATAATGATATCTTTCCAAAAAGTCAGCTCCCAACGGGTAACAGAAGTTTTTTAGGGGAAAAAAAAGATGACTTCAAATCCTTGATTAAATACATGACAACTCAACAGCAACGGAGCATTTATCACACCCGTACCTGTGTATGTGCTGGGTTTTATGCAAACCAACAGCTGTGTGAACCAGAGATACAGTAAACAATTTTTGCCCTTCTCTCTCTCTCTTTCACACACACACACACACACACACACACAGTAAAATCTCTTCTCTCGCCCTCTCTATCTTGATCCGTTGGTATGAGTCCAGCCTCTGGTGGCCTGCTCCCTGTGGACTCTGTCTAACTCTCCATATTGACTTTGTCCTGTCTCAGGAGATGATCTCGTGTCCCACAGGGATCCCACTTTTTATGCACATCCACTTGCACCCATGCACGTATTGCAAAAAAAACCACACGCGCACTCCCATTCCCTCACACACACATACAACCCTCTCTCTCTCTCTCACACACACACACACACACACACACGCAAAGGGAATTGTAAATTCCTGGTGGATTCCATAATGTCAGGATGGCAGTATTACGGCATTTGCATTTTTTAAAAACACAGTGTGCCGTTTCAGCTGAAAGCTTCTATTAAAGCACGAGATGTGACGAATAGTGGAGGGAAAATATCAACAGGGGAAAATTAGTAATTGTGCATCTGTTGCAACTCCACATCCTATTACTGTTTCACCACACCGCTGACCAGCAGTGAGTAAGTTTAGCTTAGCTATTTAATGAAAACTCATAGCCAGACTAACACATGGCCATGGATCTGCCACAGATATGGTCAATCTAACCAACTGCACCCAAATTTAAGTGACCAAAAAAAGAGAAATCATATATTATATTAAACATATTTTCCTGTAACTCTCAAACATGACGTTTGCCAGCCTAACAAATTCAGTAACAGTTCGACCGGGCAGTTAGGGATGGACTACAAAGCAAAGCAGTGAGTTAAAAAGACAATTCATCCCCTGAAGTGGCCAATTTTCAGCCTTGTCAGCTCGTCAGAAAGCATTCCCCTTGAGCAAAACACTCAACATCAAAGCCAGACAAAAGTGTGTGTTATTTATTCATCGGCAGACAGTTTGTGTGTCATCTAAAGCCCGGGCCTAAAGTGTCCGTCCACAGGAGATGCTGGCAGGAAAAGTTGCACCTCTATAGGCCAAAACGGCACGAGCGTCTCGACCTCCGGGGCCGCACCCAGCGTCGCAACAGCGCAAAGTGACATTCAACCTGTCCAAATGAAACAGGCTGCGCCGGTCACAGCAGCTTCTATTATGTAGCTACTGTTTTGTTTACTTCTCCTTGACATTTCGTTCATACAAAGGCAAACGTCTTCTTTAACGGCTTCGGTGGCTTTCCTCGCTTCTACCCCTCCACCCCCCTCCGTAACGGACACGTAGCTCATAAATAGCATACGTTCCGCTGCTATGCAAATGGCGCCGTTAATATTAATGAGTGTAATTAGCGGCAATGATGAGGGGGTACGGCCATCGCCTCACTCATTAGTTCCATCTACACAGCTGGACGGCGTGTAATAATGATGACCTGTTTACTGACACACCTTTGTTTGTATACGGGTGTATTCCTCTACTTGTAGTTTCCACACAGTCGCGGGACCATTTACATCCCGTCAGGTTCGATAGATTTCCCACTACAAAAGTGAGTTCTGTTACCGCAATTTCCGGAATATAAGCCACTACTTTTTTCACATACTTTGAAACCCTGCTGTCTATACAACGGTGCGGCTAATCTTTACAGGCCAATGGTCAACGCGGGGAAAGATTATGCGACTGTCATTTTGCGCGTCATGCACACAGTGTTTTATTTTCTAACCATGCAGGCAAGTTGATGCCGCATTGGTGCCGTACTGCCGATTTTCGGGCACAGTTTAAAACAAACAAAAAAAAATCTTCCGTGCACCATCTTTCTGTGTAAACATCTCACGTCACAACATGAAAACCTGCGGCTTATATTCAAGCGCGGCCGGTATAGGTACAACATGTATTTTCTTTTGAAACCGAGCTGGTGGGGCTTTCTTTTCAGGTGCGCTCAATAGTCTGAAAATTACGGGATGCTGAATGACAATTAGCTGTAAATGAGGTGTTATAATCAGTGCTTCTATTTTCAAGCGAGTGTAAATAGAGTAGTGCTATAATAAACTCCCGTGTTAATACTAATTACGATTAATTAAGTTTCAACTAGGCCAAATCACCCATAGCTTAAATTTCTAGCTCTTCACTCAAACTGCCTTTTTTAATATTTGAAGAAAAGTCATTCAAAAACAGCCATAAAACATTTCAGCCGCAGCGCTCGCTCCTCATCATTTACAATCCAAAGTTTCCAATTCAGGGTCCTCCTACCGGCATAAGTACAAGAATATATGTGTGAAGATGCTTTAGTATTCTTTATGAGTAATGTTACTTACGGCTGTGGAATGGGAGGCCATTTTGGAGATAAGAGGAGATGCAAGAGTTATTGATCCATTTTCTAATTGCGCAAGACTCGCTGAATACTTTGTCTGTGCTGTCTCGGAGCTCTTGAAAGCTGCTTTGCGAGCCGTGATTCACGTCCCCGTCATTTTACAGACTGAAGACCCCGCTGAGGTGGTGCTTCTTTTTTAAGAGCTCATTGGAATGCCGGTGCTGCTTCATTTGAAGGAAGCACACAGAAAGCAGAGGACACTTTCCAACGACTTAGAAAGTCAATTGTCACCTTGGCACGACTAATAGCAGACGAAATTCTTTTGGCCTCGTTCACAACGCTACGGTTTCGTAATGATTTGTTCTGCTGAGCTTTATTTTTAGTGGTTGACATCAATAAATCATCAAAAATATATATATATTTTTTTTGGAAATGGGTATAATTACGAGGCAATGCTGGGAGAAATGTGGCAGCCTCTCAGCACACCGTTTTTTATATCAACTACAGAGGCACCAGAGAATCTGTTCACTTTATGGCAATAATGGCTTTCAATCCTGGCCTTCAGGACACAAAGTACTGCTGATTTTCTAGCTTATGATAGTTAATTGCATTCACCTGACATCCCAGGTGTAAAACAGTCTCTGATAATAGGGCTAAAATTAAAACCAGCAGGACTCTGTGTCCCGAGGACTGCAATTTAGAACGACTGCTCTTCTGCAGATTGTTTTATACTACAAAATAGAAGGAGCGTGGTGTCTTCTCACACAAAGGCTTTGAAATGTTTCAAAAACGGCCGCAGTGAAAGCCATAGTGAAGTTCATTTTCAAATAATTTCCCTCTCTAAAACTCTTGTAAAGGCAGCGTTTGCCATTGTACTGTAGAAGACTGTGGGAAGCCCGGATAAAAACCACGGGTTCATATCTTTACAGTAATTATACTGAAGTATCACAGTTTCATAAGACAATAAAATATTGATGTTTGAAAATGCAATAAAAGCAGTATCTAATTGTGTGCATCAAAGGAACACTCTACAGTAGTTGACTGCAGCTTCAGTACAATTTAAGTCCATAATTAGTTTCACGGCAGTGGTAAAAAAAAACTGAGCATATAGAACCAGTGTTTGGCAAAAACCCATTTTGGTACACAGCGCGTTCCAACAGCCCTGGCCTTTAAAGTGCTATATCCGCGGTAAGTGCTCATACAAAGTGTTGTTCCCCTTGGGACCAAACCTCTGGCCTCAGTTTAGACTCAGAGAGATTTGAGGGGAGCAAGGTTTGCTTGCCTGCGGGTGTGCATGCAACACACAATCACCCGATGTGAGGCTTTACTTTTTCCTCTTCCATCTATCAATCGGGACGTGCCCTCTGCACCCTCAAATCAGTCTAGCCTGGTCCCATTACACCACAGTTTATCCATTTTTCAGAAAGGGAAAAGGTAGCAGTTGCAGCATTTTTTTTTTTAATGTGTTCAGAGAAGAAATGTTTGAAAACTTTGTTGTACCTTTGAAGTGAAGAATAATTTTGAGTCATTATACTTATTGGGGAAGCACTGCTATACCAAGCTCGCATGTCCATATGAGCTGAAACACTGGGGTTAGGCCTGAAATCGTAATTTCTGTGCACCCCAAAGGTGCTAAATGCATTAAATACTCAGACTTTTTTTAGACAACGCATCATTTTTACTATGTTGGAAGCTTCAAAATGCTAATAGATGATCCAGAACTATTAGCCCACCACTGCGGCGCCATGGTTTTGATGGTAATTGGATTTAAAGGAACTCATGTTCATCCAGATCCAGTTTTTCCCATGAGGCCTTAACCTCTTACCCTAGTGGACACAAAATAGGAGCAAATACAGGATCTGAGTAATATTGCTCACTTAAGTACCACTTTCAACCCACAATGACCCAATCATTACAAGTCATAACAGTGAGGCAATCCAGGCAATTGCCATGACACATACGTGCCCTCACATGTACTCTGTTCTGCCTTACAAATCATCCATTCATAAAAATGTCACATCTGACTTTTCCAGTTTCTTTGGCTTTACAGCGGCGACTTATCTCCCTGTCAGCGCCCGGTCCCGTCCTTACGTCGCAGCTGCTGCCCCTTCCACGTTGCATGTGTTGGCGTAGCTCCATGTTTGCATGTCAAAGCTGTGTGTTTTTTTTTTTTTTAATTGAATTTAATTCACACTATCATCGAGATGGGCAACTGAGTGGGGTTAAGGTATTAATGGAATTAATCAAGCACATGCAGATGGACATGGGGAATCATGTGGATTACCGCATGGATTAGCGGCGCCAAAAGGGAACCATTGAGTTGGCCAGCATCTGCAAGCTAGTGAACCACAGTGAACCCACAGAGTGAATACAGCTCAGTAACTACTGGAACTGAACAAATATTAAACAGATCGAAAGGTTGTATTGCCTTCATTTGATGCCCATGCCTGCCATTACGGCTATTCTGTTAAGCTAGCATAATTTAGCAGTGGTTTCCATAATGATTGGATTTAGTCTTTGCCTCATTTAGTTTTGGGGGATAACAAACTAAAATACAAACATGTTGGGTCATTAGAGTTGATGTTCAATGGCAGATTACAGCTCATGCAAATATATATATATTTTTTAGCTTTAAGTTAAGCTAGCTGTGGCTATCTGCCCAGCTAGCATTCCACTTTATACTTCTGCTTTAGCTGTCTGGTCGCCTGTCTCCGTGTGACAATTTTACATGCTGTCTTTCAAAAATCGCACATTTCTCTGACAACAATAAAGGTCGAATCCAACGAATTATTAGTCTTTGGCATGCGCGCCACTCGATATCACTCCCGAAACCTTCGAGACGCACACCACAAGAGCCAAAGCACAGCTTAACACAGCTTGATGGTCAGGTTAATATGGCAGCTCTGTAGTTAAAATGGAAACTGCTGTTTCAATTACCCAGAAAAGCAATGAATCACTCACTATCCCACTAGTACAAATAATACAACAGCAGGAGAGCACTTCAGCAGACACTGGTGATGCGGAGGTTCATTTGTGTGTGGTACGGAGACACGGAGGAAACAAACACACTCAAAGCATCACAAAGTACAGTATGACATCCCACTTATATAAGCGAGAGAGCAAGGTCTGTCGCCTTTCTCCACAGTGACATATCTGACATACATGCAGTAAATACCTCTGCCCCCACCCCCCCACCCACCGTCACCTCTCAGAGCGGATTAATACAGAAGGACACTTTGCAGCTAACTTAATCAGATGAAGTGAGTTGGAGAATAAAAAGCAGAGAGAAGAGAGTGCGAGTCAGTGTGTGTGATGTGAAAAAGCGACAAAGAGAGAGAGAGAGAGAGGGAGAACACACCACATTAGTCCACATATGATTTATTCCCCCCTCTAGGTGAAGGAGACACCATTTGTATTCATTTGCCTTTATTTTTATCCTAGATTCATCTTGCCTTCACATGCCTGTCACCACCATACTAATATTATTTTGGCCATGTGATGTCCCATAACTGGCTCTTATAAAAATTGGCCCCGTGTGACAGCACACGGAACAGGAGGAGGGGCTCTATTGTACTTCATTCATCCGTTTTTTTTTTTTTTTTTACACATACATTAGAAGGTTCCCCTGGACGGGATGGTGTGAAGGGTGGAGATAATGATGTCTGTCCTCCTGCTAAGGGACGCACCAACAGCTACGCATGCCCGCATTTTTATGTGTGTGCACTTAACAGAAGGCCTTTTTTTTTATTACTGGCAAGGTGAGCCAGTGGTGCTCCAAGCCAAGGACAAAAGCAACTGTGACCACAATCTTCCTCGCGGGGCTTTGCAGAACAATTAGATGAGAGCGGAGGGTGACTGCAGTTGTGTTTCAGGACAGTACACACACACACACACACACACAGCACAGATGAGGACATAGGACTTGTATAAACCGAAGAAGACACACACGATGTAAATGTATTAAAGGAGCTGTTTGACATTTTGGGAAATATGTTTATATGCTGAGAAGACTGATACAACTGCCATGAATGTATTGTAAATATGTATCTGGAGCCAACAGCCGGTTAGCTTAGCTTAACATGACAACTGGAAACGGGGAAACAGCTAGCTAAGCTAAAAAAAATTGCATAATAGCACAAAAAAAAAACAACAAATAGATTTTAACAAGGCAATGTATAATGTAGATGTTCTGGTTTTGTTACTTTTGGACAGAGAAAGGCTAGCTGGTTTCCCTTGTTTCCAGTCTTTGTGCTAAGCTAAAATCAGCCAGCTACACACGTGATGTACAGACATGAGAAACGCATCTTTTCGTTTAACGCTTGCCAAGAAAGCTCAGCTAAGTGCATTTTCCAAAATGTTGGATTGAATTATTTCCAAGCTCAGGGACGTTTTTGATTACACTTTCCATCCTGCAAAACAATGGTTAAGTATAACATGCAATTCTGCGTTGTTACACGTGGTAAAAAAAAAATGTTCTCACACAGCTTTGCACCATCAAGTACCAGATGCTTCAACTGAGTAGAGAATGGCTTAATAATCTGTTTCAGCACAGATAGAACAAAAAAAAAACAAAAAAAAAAAACGTCCACACACTATCCATCTGCTCCCGGCTGTTTCCCTCAGACTAGACAAACCTGGGCTTAGCGTTAGCTGCAAAGCTACAAGGCCGGGACAGACTGAGTGAAGTAGAATCTGCACACTGTTCAGTCCACTCCTGTGGCTTCACAAGAGAAGCACCTCGTCAACAAACACAAGCACGTGGAGAGAGTACAGATCAGTCTTTTTCCTCGAGTAGATGCAACTCAGTGCCAGCTAGCCACCTGGAACCATGACAGCCCTGTAAACTGCGGCAGGTGTGCATATAGTGTAACTATATACGGCTAGTCACAGTTTACGGGACTGTGAAAATTCAAGACTGCTAATGTACATACTGACTGAAAGTCTTTTCATGCACGTCGCAATCACTGGGTTTCAAGCCCTTTGTGCCTTGTGCAAGAACACATATTCAAATGAATCCAATTAATTCGATATACCACTGAGCTCTACGTCAGATCAAGACAACAGTGTGCACAGAACCTCTCCATCTTCCACTCTCACTCTCCTTTTCTTCCGCGGCGAGGCCTCGCGTTCGGCTCGCGCGCAAGCAATCCAGCCGAGCGCACGCAGTCGCGCGGCAATTACAGGTGGAGTTCGGAGCGGCGGTACACACAACAGCAAGACGCATGCATTATTAAATGAACCCGTGTTCAGATGAAATTGCTAAGCCAGCCAATAAAGGTAAATTACCAAAGACAAAACGCGACAGCAAGAAAGAGAGAGGGCCCCTGCCCGAGATTGCATTGCATTAATGAACAACATCATTTCTGAAAATGGAGAGGAAACACGGAGTTGCACCTATCAGCGCAAGACAGAGCGGGGCGAAGAGAGGGGGAGAGAGAGAGAGAGAGAGAGAGATGGAACACAACATTGACTACCTAATTATGCATTTTATCATTTCAGTCACAATAGAGTGCCTCCCTTCTTTAGTTGCCCAGCGTACTCGTGCAGCTGTTCCACCGCCGCTTTAATGAGGAAGATAAAGAATAATCACGACCATGTTATATTTACATCTACCGACCACCAAATGACTTCCTTCTGCGCACGCACGCACGCACGCACACGCACCATACCCCAGTCATGTTAAGTCCACGCAGTCACACTCCCTTCGCGTCGCCCAAGCGACAACAGAGAGAGACGTACGAAACCGAGGCAGCTTGTTTGCGTCCAGTCACTCAATTGCGCTGAAAATTGGCCAACACGAGCTCAATAGCATGATACAAGGCAATGGGTGATCGCACACCAACTAGTGCCTCTGCTTTTCCCGCTCCCATTGGCTTTCCCCTCACGTCCCCAGCAGTCAAAGCTAAGCTAGTACAGATCTTTACTCCCGGTAGAGTTGTAATATCATGTTGCCAGTCTGTTCATCAATAGATCTAACAATATATATATATATATATATATATATATATATATAAATAAAGCTGGAGGCCCCAACCGAAGAGAAAGTAACTGTAATCACAAAGAAGAGATGAAAGGAAGATAAGTGGGTGCAGAAGAGTGGAGGAGATGTACACTGCAGGGCTCTGACACCCATCATATGGAATCAGCACCTCGTGAGTAATGGGGGTTAAAAAGGGAAAGCGCTCTCTCTCTCGGTGCCAGATGGGCCCTTGTGCGCTGGATTGGGGCTGCGGGTGAGCGAGTGAGAAGGTGAATGAGTGAACACTCGGAGAGACCTTCTTGGCAGCCCCTCTCGACGAGCCGGCGGCAGAAATCAAACGGCGCGGCGGAGAGGGAGGGATTCCGGAGATGATTGGCCCGACTCGTCTGAGCTCCCATCAAGACCTGGCAATAAAAAGCCACTCCACAATCCGGCGCACGAACGCGTTTCACCGTCGCAGGCTGACATTTAGACAAATATACATGTAATCTCAATGTTTGTCAGGAAAAGGGGGGGATTTGCATGTGTGAACGGTGATGGGGACGGCATTGGCAGAGTCCTCGATGATGTCTGAAATGCTTGAAGCTGACAAAGTGTTTTTCCTGAGATGATTTCAAGAAAACGGTCAGAAAACTGAAGAAGCGGTGCATGCTTCATGGCGACGTCTCTCTTTTTTTCTTGTATATCTTTAAGAATCGTGTGCTGTAATTTCGCCTCCAGTTTAACGACATCGCCGAGCATGTTTGTTTATCCAACGCGAGAGCAAGAAGGTACAAAACGCCGACGACAAATGGTTGACCCACTCCAAAAACAGACGCCTGCTGAATTTGATTTGATATTTTACCATTACTTGACATCGCTGCCAGCAGTGACCTGTGAGGCAGAGGCTATGAGTAACTGCATATTTTTTTTCGTATTCGCCTCTCATTTTTATTCCAAATTGGTGAACTCTCATTTAATATTCTCAGTTTCTCTTTTCGTATCAGTAAGCCGTAGCTTCCAGCCAGAGCCAGAGCCGGCAGCAGACAGAACAGGGATCTAAACTGTAATAAAACTGAGATAACACAAGATTTGCACAGTCTTGTTCTGGCCACAGATTTGCAGATTATTTATGCTCCCTTAATCATGTAAACACGCATGTCAGTCAAGTGATTATTGCATATTAATTGCCAACATCGCACCGTCGAGCTACTATGAATGATTTGATTTCCTAGGCCGTAGTAATCTGTGACCTCCCTAATGTGAAGCAATGTTGACTTTGGAGCTCTTCGGTGTCCACTGATATGACACAACACTGTTTCAGGCTGTACGTGATAAACAAGATGGGGATTTGGGGCGTTCAAGGATCTGAAACTGCTGACTCCGTGCAGAACAGAGATAGCAGATTGGCCCTTCTAGTTTTTATGTGTGTTAAATTTGTCTCAGAAGCCTGGGGAAGAAGGCAAGATGGACTATTTAATTACTGTTTACTCTGATTACTACAATATTATAATTTTTTTAAAAATGTGATTGATTGTGTGCTTGAAATGTTTCAGATTGGTTCTGTTGACTTCATTTTCTTGGGCTGTTGTTTTAATATGTAAGCGTGGCATTCTGGGTCTGGCTCTGATGTATTTTAAGCCCGTGTAGGCTGGACTTTTTATACTCAATTACTTAACTTTAATACTTTCAATATATTATTTTTTTAGTGCTGGGCACCGATTAAATTGTTTAATTGCGATTAATCGCATCGTTATGCACAAAAGTCAACAATGGGTTCAACTCCAGTTCTTTTCTGGTCCGGTTCATACTGTAGGTCCATGCACTCCAAATGCTCTCATCGGTTGATATGTGTGATGATGTACTGATCAACATGCCACCGCTCCTGTGATCCATGGAGCAACAGACTTTCAAAATAACAATAATAATAGCAATAATTAAAAAAAAAAAAAAACTGTGTTAACGCCAGATAAAATTATTGTTGGCGTTGATTAATGCATGCGTTAACGCCATAATATTTCATCATATGTTTTACTTTTTACTTCCTTTTTTACTGGTCAGGTTTTTTTGGGTTTTTTTTTACTGTTTATTAGAAATCTTAGCTGTGTGTAGATATTAGAAAGAAGTATTAGGCGGCTAGCAACAGCAGCCCCCCATACCATTTAAAGAAACTCTATTGATAGGAAAGTCAAGCCTCACACATCATGGTACTGGCCACACTGTTGGGTTAACAAGATGTGTCACCAAGGCAACAAAAAAAAAAGAAAAAAAGGCAACAGTCAGGACTACAGACTCACTTGACATCCTCCTCCTGCTGTAAATTGTAGCCTCGACCCTGAGGGAGTCCATAGAAGCAGTAATTATTAATTAATTGTTCATAGCTCGTAGCCTGGCGAACAGACATAGCTCCTTTGGACGCGCGTTCACACCAGAGGAACTTTTCTCTTCCAATTAGACCAGCGAGGTGGAGCGGGCCGCGGCACGGACCATCAACCACAACAGCGCCGGTGAGCGGACTTGTGGGAAAACAGGGAGGACAGGCGGCAGGCGCTCAAGGAAGGCGCGCCGAGCCAAAAGGCCTCGCCTTCCTCCTCGCCGCTCGGCGTCGGCTGATGGGATCGGTGTCAAGAGATGAAGATATAAAGAGGGGGGGGGGGGGAAATGACAGAGAAGCTGCCTTTTTTTTTTTCTCCTCCACGTTCACATGTGCTGATTTATCTCACCTGTGCGCTTTAATGCATAAGCGCACGTATGTGTAATGTCTCAATTTGCAAGGCGGAGTGAGTGACAGTTAAGCGGAGACATATTAGCTCTCGATGATTTATAATGCGGAGATGTTAGGATGACTGTGATGGGCTTACCAAGTGATTGGTGCGCTGGCCTTGCTAAGAATCCCGCTCTATGAAGAGCTCTGCAACGCTTCAACACAAGAGGCCCGGCGGCTCATTTGAAAGGCAGACGCGGCACATGGAGTTAATCTACCAGGCCAGCGTCCCTCTTCATAACACTTAGCACTGAGTTGATCTTTAGCTGAATGACTTGGAAGTGAATCAGCACAGAATCCAGCGAAAATATTACATTTTACATTTTTTTTCACCCCCCTTCAGAACAAAACCACCCGTGACTCACGGTTGCTTAGGTAACACAGACTTTCTGCTTCAGAATAAAAGCATGAAAAGAGCAAGGGAGAAAAAAAAAACACACACACACAAAGTGGCTGAAAGCTTCAGGTAAATGTAGGCAGCTCTTATAACGTGACTGCTTTTCATTATGTTACACATATGCTTATCAAGCACTTCTCAAGAGGAGCCACACTGGCCTCTTTCTCATTGGGCCCGGATTAATTATAATAAAACACAGAGAGCAAGATGAACAACAATGGGGCATCAATAACCTCTGACGTTATCATCAACTCAGAACCTTGGAACACCTGGGTCCACTTCATCACCTTGCGGCTGTAGATTTATGAACGCATAGTGCAACGGGTTCCGGGCAGAAGGGATACGTGGATAATGCAGCTTCATTAAGAGAGAGCATAACTGCTTGCCTGAATGCATTATGGCATCTGTATGAGCTATATCATCTGGGATATTAAATATTTACAGTCAATGTATGCATATGGAATTACTCCCGCGCACTCACATCCAGCGGGCTACTTATTCATCTTTGCCGCGTTAACATCCATCATTTGGAGGAAAAAAAGGAAATGGCAGCAATCTGTTGCAGGAATGATAACAGGCATCAAAGAAAGACACGAACTGCGCCTGAGTGAAAGGGAATTTCAAAATAAATCTAACCCCCGTGTATCAAATATCAAGTGTTCTGTGTCGTTTAGCGTGTATACATTATTGAAAGTCACACTTTAGTGAGAGATTTCATTTAAAAACAGGTCATTTTTTAAAGAGCTGTGAAAATGGATTTCCCTTATTGGAGAATTCAGCAGGAGAGGGAGGCTACAGACTAAACATAATGCAAGGTTAATGGATGGAAAACTTACTGTAACTCTGCCACAAAATGAAAGCCAGAGCACGACACTTTGCATTATTTTTATGCTAATGCGCAGCACTCGTCAGCCTTCTCGCCCTACGGGGGAAAACACGAGACGTTCTTTGTATTATATTTCTGCTTGTCACATACTGAAAAAAAAAAAAAAAACACAAACCGGCTCAGTGTTTGTGTGTGTAATCCCACAAAGGGGCTGTTTTGATAGCAGTCACTCTGGAGGGAGAGCTCTACATTAATATTTCCAAAAATTTAGAGTGCCCAAAAAAACAGGAAAGAAAAAAAAGAAAGAAGAAAGACGTTCATTTGGGACTTTCGTCTTTCGTTTTCGTTCTCTCTCATATTGCGGGAAGGTGTTTATTCGTCAGATGGAGCGAGTTGCGTCAGCAATGTTCGGGGAATGTAATGAAAAAGAGGAGAGATCTGAAAGAGAAGTTTTTTTTTTTTTCTCCTGATGCTATAAAACAAATAGCAGACACTGGTGTACGGGCATATTGTCGAATTATGTATTCATGACATGAAAAGGATAAAAAGTCTACACACAAATTAAGAAACAGAACAAAAATAAATATATATATTCATATTATAAGGTGCTATGAGGTACTGATGAAAAGGGATGAAACCAATGCACAGAGATGATAAAAACATAGTTTCATTTACAAATTCAGGCTTTTAAACAAAGTGACATAACTCGAGTACTTGGGGTTCTTAAATTAAAAAAAAAAAAGAACGAGCAGTAAAAATGAAATCTTTAAATATCACTGCCTGGAAGCACAGCCAGACCTTTCCTCATCTCACTCTAACACTGTATTCTCCAACTTCATTCACAAAGGGAATAGAAAACATATTTCTCCCTACCGTCAGCGTCTGATCAGCACGGTGACCTGAGCTGCTCCGGCGGATGTAAGTAACATCTTTATGTGTAGAGCTAGGGAACTAAAATAAGTCAGTTGCGGCCGTGTTATATTAGTTATTTTGTCTGCTTTCATACGTTGCCTTGCCTTTTTTGTTGTTGTTTTGTTTTATCCTTCCGTCACCAAATAACTGCAGTTATTACAGTAAGTTATTTGGTGAACGCGTTTCCCCCAAATCACAGGCGACGGGATGCAGATAGATGACTCACACCTCCCATCATACAACCCAGACGATAGCTCATTTTATGTCAGAATGATGCCAGAATGAAAAATATACCGTTTGACACGATTGCTGTTTTTTTGCAAAATGATGACTTCAAAGATGATATTAAAATTATAATGGCATAATCTATTTGAACAAAAACAGGTGAAAAATATGTGATCCTTCCAAATTGGATACTTTTCTGGAATGTTAATGCACATCCTGGGGTGTGATCGCTATATAATGAGCGCCATGTGATTTGTGTCCCGCTCCAGTTTAGAGGCTACAGCCTCCAAACCAGCACACCCAAGGAGAAGCAACCCACCTCAGGCTGCGGTCCCCATCTGCCCGCCCTCACTCCCCCCCTCCTCCTCCTCCCTTTGACAAGGCCGCAGCCCGTGGTCATCAGTCTTCAGTCTTCTGCGTGTGTGTATGTGAAACGGAAAGAGAGAAAAGGGCCAAGAAGAAGAGAAACTAGGGAGAAAGACGTGACATTACGGATTCAACGCTGGACCATCTTTTTCAAGTTCCGGTCCCTCTGGACAGCGCTGCGGTAGCGGCTAGCTTGCTAACTGGCTGCCGGAGCCGACATGACATGTTTCCCCAACAGGCCGCGGCCTCCTCCTCCCCTCCATGGATCAAATCAAACCAGTGGGCTGATGCAGTATGATTGGAGCTCTGGTACTGTTTAATAGCCCAGAGACTGAGCCTGACGCACACAGTTGTCTCTATCACTGCCTGATTCACTGGAACAATTCCTCATATGCAAGCTACCCAGGGATACGCATGTAGCACGACGGGGGTTTGTAACTTGCGGTGCAGCTTTACAGATATGACAACGCAAGTTATGTGTTAGCAGTGGTGGGACAATGACTGAGAACCATTACTTAAGGAAAAGTAGAAAGACACGATTAAACTTCAAAATCCTGCATTCAAAAGTATTGTCAGAAAGTTGTACTTAAGTAGTACCCATAGAAATACTACCTTCATGATTATCCATACATATGCATACATAAAGCATAATATGATACATATGCATGCATATATCATATCAAACACCTTATATTACTAATGCATGAACGTGTAAGTTAATAAGTATTATATATACTGTTGGAGAACAGAGTTTTCTGAATAAAATTACATCCTAAAAACCTTATTTTAACAAGGGAAGAAGTATTAATAATTAGTATTTACTTTTAGTATTACTAGTATTTAAAGCTGCAATAACTGATATTTTATAGTAACAGGGTGTCGAGTGAGAATGTGAATATGACATGAGAAATCGGTTTAAAGGCGGCATTTTAGCATCTTTCAGCTCGATTTTTGGTTTTCCCATCCCAAACTTTACTGTTTTGGTTCACTCTCTGCTCAGTACCAGACTACAGACAGACACAGTTAGAGACAATTTGATGGACATTGTGGAGCGTTTGGCAGATGGAGAGCCAGATATTTCCCTCGGAGAAGATGAGTTTGGAGTTGGACGAGAGCAAAAACAGAGCTGAAAGAGAGTGAATGTAGGACTACTGAACATTTGCCATGACTTCAAATGAACAATAGGACTCTTCCTTAACTTCTGTGTAAATGAACAGCTGTTTGCTAACAAGATGAGGATATGTCCAGTCTTCACAACTAGTTTCCACTTTCCCATAGTGGCCCAAAAGATACAATATTTGACATATGGACACACAGAAGTAAACTAGAAATACCTTAAATGTACTTTACTTGCTTTCCCCACTGATATATTGCTGTTACATTCTTCCTCTTTCACACACAAGCCGGCATGCACACACTGTCCCTTTTTCCACAGGATTGTCTGCAGACCTGAGTTTCTCAAAAGCGGTCACCTTTGAGGCTTTCATCAATGTCAGCATCCCCAGCAAAAGGAGACCAAATACAAACACATTCACCTCAGGCAGGGACTCCCCACTGAGCTATCATCGCCACAACCAGTGACCCTCGACAAGCTCCTCTAAGTCTCTAGAGTTGCCCCCTTCGGCAGCTCTGTCACTCTCTCCTGCAGCCAAGCACGAGTCGGCAACTCTTCCCCCCCTTCCCTCTAATAGTCTCTCTCGGTCTCTCACCCTCCTAATAAGAATCAATATCAGCTCTCTTAAAAGTCATCAAGCACAGAGGTAAAAAGGCTCAAGAGCATGAAATTGCAGATGGGAGAGGGGGTACTTATGCAACACTAGGCTGTGATATAGGCCTCAAATGGGTAGAGCTACCGACGGCGTACAGTACAGAGAGAGAGAGAGAGAGAGAGAAAATGGCTGTTGAGTAAGAGTGTGCGTGGGAGAGAGAGAGAGAGAAAAGGGGAGAAAGGTAAAGCGCGGGAGGAAAGAAATAAGAAATGGAGAAAGAGAAGGGGTCAGGAGACAGCAGAGATTTGGTACTTGAAGGTTTTGTTCTTCCCTCTCACGAACTCGAGGGTATCAAACAGCGCAGCCACGGAAAGCATATCATGTCGGCGGCTTATCACCCATTCTCACCTCCCCAGAAGCAACAAACGCTGGCGGAGCCACCGGAAGATGGGAAAATGCACAAGAACAAAGAGCTGACTCTTCAGGATCAACGGCACTACAGCGCTCTCTCTCCGTTTTCATTACCCCATACCGTCCTGTTCTGGAAGCCAGGTGAGTCCGCTGATGGAGCTATGGATTATCCTGGATGGATGGCATGCAGAGTCTGAAGCATGAAGGACACCGATTGTGTCAGCCAAGGCGAAGGCGTATTACAACAGAGAGCGGACCTCAAGGACTCAAGTAGATTAAAACTGATTGAAATCCCATTTGTGGCGTTTGGGGTCTTTTATGTCAGCTTTCTCTCTCTCACTCACTCTTGAAACGTCCCCAAAGTAAGCCGAGCCCGAGTCTGAATAAACAAATAAGATTGCGTTTGCGGAGACAAACATCTCAGATTTGCATGGCAATAATATCAAGCTGTGGGATTTTGTAATATGAACAGCAGGAAAGGTGTGCGTGTGTGTGTGTGTGTGTCTGATAGGAAGCAATGTGACAATATTGGAGGAAAAAGTAAATTACAATCTGATGTAGAAAAATGTGCACGCACATAATGTGCACAGAGGAACTTGCCCTCAGTGATCAAATATTAAACTTTTAACACTGTATTATACACGGTTGTGTCATCTTTGTCTGCAAATATGGAATAGCGGCTGAATATATCTTAAATAATTACGAGCTGCAGAACATGTACGATTAGCTAGCTACTTGTATTTCACCTGCGCTCATCCATTTCGTGCTTGCTGGTTATGGAACGACAGCAAGGGGAAGAGGCTTTTGTTCCTTGAGTTTATCCTGAAGACAGCTCTTCTCTTCACCCAGGGTGGTACGCTGCCTGGAAGGAGGCGCTGCCTTTAAAGCTGAACCCAGGGAATAAAAAAGAAAGTCTCCCATCCCAGTTGTGACATGAATGGCTACATGTTCCCCAGCCCAGAGGTGGGTATACGCTAGAGAACTGCATATATACACCACTACGCTGCTGATCATGGCATAACAATACACGCATTGTCAAATATATATCGCTGTTTTTGTAGATTTTAAATATATCCTCCCACATTCTAGTTATTCATTTCATATCCGCTAGCGACCAAAGCTGGGCAGGAGGTTAGTTCATTGCAGGGATAACATACTGACAGTACTGACTGTTACTGACTGTAATAACTGCATACAGTAATCCTGCTTACATTCATACCTGATCTATAGAACAGACTACAGTCGGCTTATACACCTTTGAATTGTGGGAGTGAACGAGGTTCAGCCAACAGCCACAAGATCAAGCAGCAATCTCAGTGACCGTGAAGTGAAGTGTCAACAACTGCAATTCCTCAAACGGCCACTTGAGGCTGGCTACAGAACGAGTCAATCTCCATAAGTCCCTATGTTAATATGTCCAACTTCACAGCAGAAATAAACATGTTTACAGCCTGGTATAGAAAAGCAGTTTTGATCTTTTGGCTGATTTTCCTGTTCATGATAACTGTACTGTGTCTGAATTTTGATATAACTCACCTGCTCAAATTATATCAAGGCCTAAAGTTATGGAGAAGTAACAACGTGGCCAATTTGATTGACAGGTGGGTGTCATTACGGATGACTTTGATCACCCAGGCTTCATTCAACCCGTCTCAGGTCAGGGGCAGGACAGTCAACATGGTGACTCTGAGCTTCAAAGCGGCTCTTCAGAAACCTACGGGTCACGTCACGTATACGCCGTCCATTCTTTGCACTCTCAGCGCTCCGCAGAGGTCAAAATTTATTTCCCCTCGCTGACAGCAGCAGTGAAAATAACCACATAAACCACTGCCGGATTCTTCAACATAAAATATTTATTGGAAAATGTTGCTGTATGTAAAATAAAACTGCATATGAGATTTTTTTTTTAATGTAACATTAATGGAAGGTTGAGATATTCAATAATTACAAGGAATTGAAAAATCCCAAATACTTGAATTAATGATTAATGAATTAACTGATCCTAACAAAGATACGTCCGGCTGAACACCAAACAGCCACAGCGGGACGACCTCAGAGAAGATAAAAGTCTTGGCACGATCTTTGACTGCACTAAATATCAGATTAAAAGCTTTAATGTTCTCCATCATCATTATTCACCTTCATCTGTTTTAGCTCTTTCATTTTCTGCTTTTTTTTTTTGGTCTGGTACACGGTCGTACAGCTGGTAAGCCTCAGCCGGCTTCAGAAAACAGACGAGTATCTAGCCTACATGAAATGCCACAGCGCTCCACGGAGCCCACGTTGTGACAAATCCCTCCTGATATTATCTGGATACTGTGGATTTAAGCAACATCCATACAACTTATTCACTGGCAAAAGAGGCAGAGAGGTGACTCCACAGTGCAGGTGGGCATGCAGTCATGTCTACAAGATCAGATTTTTTTTCTTTCAGATCTTGAATATCGTTCATCTGTGCCTGCCACACAAACAGATACAAGCCTCTCTGCTGACACGCGGTGGAAAGACCTCTCCCCGCACGATCAGCAGGAAAAAATCAGTCACACAGCGCATAGAGGAGAGGCAGCTCCTCCAATTCGAAAGACGCAACTGTGAAGCCGCAGTTGAATTCGGGGAAAAACAAGACATCCAAAGGCACGGTTCACTGCGGGTCTTTCCTAACTAACAGAGCTGTTTATCCTGCCTTCACCTGTGCACTTAACCTCGCCTCCCTCCACAGGGCAGCGGCCACATCATGTGAGAGAAAGACTCGGTGACAGGTGCCCTGAGAGGCTGTGGGACGGCAATGAAGATGTCATGAAGAGATGTAAGAGGAAAAAAAAAAAAAACATCGTTCAGCCACATCCTTGAAATTCATTGTGCTGTCACGGAGGCAGAGCGGTGGCCAGAGAAATGGCTCAAGACTCTTCCCCATTAGATGTGTGGGGAATACGGGAAGCCAGGGCAAGCCCTGCTGTGCTGTGATTTTGAATCTCGTAATAAAATTGAATAATGAAAGTCCGTTATGGAAACAATATTTACATTTCATGAGGAAAATATATATTTGTACACACGCAGTCAGGCGTGTAGGAGATTGTACCCAAGTAAAAAAAAAAGTTTACTCGTGCTAAATTTGATTATCTACTTCAATGAAAATTCAATAAAGTTGTTTAAATCTAGTTGAAATACTTGTGTGGGTGCTGATTATTTGCAAAAAATAAATACATTTGTTTTGAAAAAAAATCAATTTAGTGAATGATATGTCTTCTGGGTGAGAATGTGTGTGTGTGTGTGGGAAATCATCATTTATTTATAAATTTAGCTCTAATAACTGCAAATTCATTTTGATTACTTGCGCCGATTATTTTTCTTAATGAATTACTTCATTGTTTGGTCTATGAAATAGTAAAAATGCCCATCACAGTTTGCTAGAGTGATGACTTCAAATTGCTTGTTTTGCCCAAGCAGCAACATCTGTTACCGTGAAGTGGAGCCAATGTGGAAGTGCCAAACACTGCAGATCCTCGAACCACCACTTGAGGCTGGCTGCAGGACAAGTCAATTACAATAAGCCCCTATGTGTGAACGTCCAACTTCACAGCAGGAATAAACATGTTTACAGCCTGGTGCAAAAAACTGTTTTGGTCTCTGTAGCTAATTTCCACATTCATGACAACTGTGCTGAGACAGAATTTCTTTTTAATTCACCTGCTCAAATTATATTACAAAGTTATGCATAATTAACAGTGTGGTCGCTTTGATTGAACAGGTATTTGCTCTTCCAGATGGTTTGTTTGAGCAGCCAGGCCTTAATCAGCCCGCCTCAGGTCCACCAATGATCCGCGTCCAACATGGCGGGGCCAGCACTGCAGATTTTGGGCTTCGAAACGGCTCTTATGAAACCTACGTGTGACGCCATGGACACCATGTCCACTCTTCATACTGTCCCTGTTATTTCTCAACTAACAGTCCAAAACGCAAAGTGTAAATTACTTTCACAGAAGGCTAAAAAAAAAAAAAACAACTTAAACAATTCATCAACTGTCAAAATAGGTGCAACTCATTTTCTGTCATCAACTCGACAAATCGCTTAAACTCCATATAAAAATAATAATACAAACACACTTTAACTGTGCTGAAATGGACACTATTCCACAAATAGTGTCAGTATTCCATGAAAAATAAGCCCATCTGTTGGTGGGGGATTTAGAAACCCCCCCTGCAGCCACTTTTTAAAATGATTCAACTGTAAATTGATTCGTCACAGGCTTTGCTAACCTCACAAAGACGGCCCTGTGATCCACTTTGCTCCACATTGTAGATTTATCCACCTTAAGCTCCTACTTAAAAACCGAAAAACCCAAGCTGCCCTGTGACTGATGACGTGATCCAACCTTTATGATATGTCTGAATCTTGCGCTTATTTCCTTCATGTGTGTCAGCACCGGCACAGTTCAGTGTAAAAATCTGATAAGTCGCGGGAAAAAAAAGTGCTCATGTTTGAGTGGTTTTCACTGAAGTGGCCCTTTTTAAGCCGGGATCTCCCCCCGTCTCTCCTCCTCTTACCGTCCACACAGGCAGGTCTGGCTCTTGTAGTTCCAGCGATCTGGCCCTTCTTACAGGCACAGCGGGCTGTCTGCCTGGCGATGGTCCGCCGTGGTTGGCTGCTGTCCCTGTCCAGCGTCACAATCTCACATGTCCCCGCTGCCAGCTGGCCTGGAAATGACATTGCACCACAGAATGTGAGGTCAGAGAGATGAAATCATAAACAAGGCGAAATAAACTAGTCTGTCTCTTCAGTTAAATTTATATTCCCTCACATGTTCAGCGGTGTAGCTCCGTTGTTTTTCATCGCCCTTTGTGGCTTAATTGGCAGGGCACAGCACAAACATGACGCGTTCGAGTGCGCGTACTTTAGTTTTGCATATATTTATCTACAGCAAGACTTTAATACATGTACAAGTTGTCACATCAGTAATTTGTGTCTATTTTGAGTCCTAAATGTCTGGAAACTAGAAATGAATTATAGTATTCTCATGATTTTTATTAGTAGTTTTTATTGTGCATCATGTCTGTGCTAGTTACCAAGCATTTACGGCAAGCTAATTAGCTTGTGTAGCAAGCCTATGACTAACATGACTCTTGAGCGTATTGAATTGTTTTATTGCTCATGAATCCATTCAACTTTGCTCTTCTGGGAGCAGAATTTTGCTACGTAGTCTCAATTTAATGACCAGGTTGAAGACGAAGCATTGACTTTAACCACATCGGATATGCACTGAGGAAACCGTTTGAAATGTTACACTGACATGTCACCAGAGACGTGGCTTTTTTTTTTAAAGGTTTGACAGATCCAGATCGAGACCCCGGTGGAATTGCTCAGGTGCCAGCAGATGAACGCTGCGGTGGCACAGAGCGGCTCATAGATGTAACTGCATGTGTGAAGACTTTTAAAGACAATGGTGAGGAAATCACTTTCACATTCCCGCTACCTAAAGACTACCCACAAGCTATTTCCCATTAAGGTCCACATCCTATCAGCACACCTCTTTGAAGGTAATGTACCCATTAGCCATGAATGAAATGCATGAATACTGATGAACTTTGTAATTGCTGCCAAGCCAAACCTCCCTCCCTCCCCGTCTTACACACACACACACACACACACACATCTTCCATGTATTCAATCAGGTGACCCTTGGCCTTATAGCCGGGCCCTTGCTGCTCGCAAATTAACCTTTGTCTGTGTGTGGAGGCCCTGGGGTGCCATCCTGGAGAGGCTTATCAGGATCTAATTGTGATTGGCAAGAGGATGGAAGTTGTGATTAAATCTGGACTCGAGTCCCGAACACTTGGGTGGCTGGCTTAATGAACTGAGCTGCGAGGGGTCACACCCAGGGTAATGGGGATCTATCAGGATTCATCCACACAGTGGTACCTGTGGTGACCACGGCCACAGACAGAGAAAATGTCTGCGTGCACAGAGTGTGTAGCCATTTTAAAGATGGATCTGTATTTAAATACATGCCCTTCTTTACCATAATGTATCTTTTGGGGGAAATAACCTGAAATCTTCGATTTCAGCAAGCAGAACGCATCAAGACCACCTTGAGCGGGCGGAAGCCAGGCACAGAAAAAGCAAAGAGAATCCGGTGGATTTTCAAAATAAAATCCTGTGGAAACTGCCGTAAAAACAGACAAAAGCTAAACTAATGAACTGTGTAGCATATTTACACAATTTTTCTGCTTCCTCGCGAATAGATGTACTGACACACGTGCATGCATGTCATTAAATCTCTGACCACAACTAAACCCGTCCATCACATCTCTGGACTCTGTGGCTTTGTTTAGCTATCTTACTACGCGTTTCAGATAATGCCATGGGTTTTTAAGGGATTCATTTAGTTTGGGAAATAGGATATTTTTTGAGCCCATGAAGGAATTCCTTAAAATAACCAAAAAATATGCTGCCCGATGGGGTTCATTTCTCTATGTTTCTCTTTGCGCTGAGAGCAAAACTAGGTTGCGTAAACATACTTAAAGTGGCCAATTGATTTAGCCGCATACAGTATGTGTTATGTTTGAGACCACTTACCTTTAGCCATCTCGAGCTCTACTGTAGCGTGACTACTCTACCAATAGTACAAATAGTCATACACGAGTGGTATATGCGTGGGGCTATAAATACAACTCTAAGTGAGAAGAGAGGAGGGTGATTACAAATGTGCAGGAAGATCGCAACGCTAAATTATACTGCTCAAAAATGCGCGGCAACAAAAATCCAATCTGTCGTGTCTTTTGCACTTGAGAGATCAAGACCAAAACCCCTTTCCACGTCTCTCCTCCTCTTCCTCTGTCCTCCTTTCTTCCTACACATCGCTTGCTCTTTTCTCCTTCATGCCTTCTTCACTTAACTCCCTATCCCTCCTTTGTCTTCTCCGGGTGATGCCGGATAATGACTTGTCATGTAAGCTCCTCTGTGTGTGTGTGTGTGTGTGTGTGTGTGTGTGTGAGTTTATTTCCTGCATCCTACCCCACCCACCATCTCTGCAGATCACCTCATTGCTACCTTCTTCCTGCTTCCTCTCTGTCAGTTCCTTCTCCTTTGGAACTCTTTCGTTGCAAGAAGCCGTACAGAGCGTTTGGGTGTCTTATATAATCGCGCGGATCACTGTGGCGCTGAGGTGAAGTCAACTAGCTCAATGGCTGCGGCTGATCTGACGTCGCAATGCTGCCATTGTTATTTTCTCCTTTCTTTCTTTCTTTCTTTCTTGAGCCAATGGAGCTCATTAATTGCCTACATTTCATCAACCAGGGGCCTCCCTTTTACTGTCACAGCTGTAGCTGCTTGGAAATTGAATTAATTGAATTCTCATGTCGTTGTCTTGTTGTCATTGTCTTCTATACAGCTGCGCTGACTTCTTTATGAGAACAATAAAGGATATTCTCTTTCCTTTTTTTTGAACCCCGTATAAAAATAAAATAATTGTGCCGTGCCTCATGAAATATTTCAGTGGCAACATCTGTGCTGGCATTATGCATATAGCTCCTTAACGACAATAGGATTGTGGTAAGAGTCTACAGTCGTGCAAAGTGCTCTGCAAGGCTGGACTTACTTATGTGTATAGTGGATAAATGCTCACACTAGCATGCTACCAAGCTCACAACGATAATGCTTGTCATGCAGATGTTTAGCAGGTATAATATTTACTTTGTCCGCCACTAGTTTATTGTGTTAGCATGCTAACATTTGCTAAACACAAAACACAGTGGCTGTGGCTGACGGGAATGTCATCAGTTTTTCAGGTGTTCAGTCGTAAGAAAAGTCTTAGTTGCACCTGATATTGTTCGATGGAAAACTATGGGGTGACCACGACAATGGAATTGAGTGGAAATGAATGTCTGTCGCAAGCAATTAATCAATGAACAACACCCCACAAATGTCAACCTTAGGCTGGTGCCAGAGGAAACATCCTTAGAAGACCATGAATATACGAGGAAGCTGGTGCTTCTAGAGGAAATTCTCATATTTCAATTATCAAAATACTTCAGTCTGGACCAAAGTGGTGGACTAACCGATTAACCAACAGACCAACATTGCTATCCCTTTAGCCATAAAGCTAATGCGGGGGGAAAAAAAGATAGTACTAAACATGTATCAGCGTGTAATGAGTTTATCTAGTCTTGACTCTTAACTCGAGGTCCCCACACAGAACAAACTGGGCCCTTCCAATGTTTATTTGGGGTGTTTTTTTCCATCATCTTAAATACTTAAGAGTATTAGAGTTTTAAAGACGTTGGTCTCAGCTGCAAGCGTATGTATCCAAATATTTTGCGAGAGAACTTGAAGACAGGCTGGTCTCAGTCCCCCAGTAAAGCAGGAGCCGACTCCATTTCTTCTTTGCTTTAACAAATTGCTCCAAGCGTCCCCGTGGCTCAGCCTCCAGAGCGCCGTGCCAGCCATACCACACAGATTGGCAATCTTAAACACAGCAAAACTAAACAAACAAAGCAAAACTCAGCAGAACCAGAACGCCGCTAAACAAGAAAGTATTCCTATTGTTGTTGGCCTGGAGGGGAGGTTATACTGCAGGAATGACAGCTCAAACAAGGCAGTTTCTAGAAAGCATGGCTATACATTTTGTCCATAAAATTCTTTATTTTTTACTCAGGATTAAAATTTAAATTATATATGGATCTATAAAATATATATACACATGCAGATATGCAAGATGTGGTACAATCTCTTCACACTCATCCCAAAAAGAAATTGGAGTGCGAAGAGAGCAAACAGTAATCCTGTTTTCTGGAATAGCCTCATGAATAGTGGGAAAAATCTAAAACTGGCAGGTGTCCTCAGAAACAAACCCAAAGCTTGTACCAGTAGCACTATGATTTATCATCACCCTTATCAGCTTCTGTTGTCGAGCAGTTGTCAGCTTGGCCAGCCAAATGGCTGATTAAAATGTATGTGTGGCCACCCTAGAGTGAAATGAAAGCTCTGACTGTGGCAGAAGATGGATTCATGTGGCAGAGCGTACGGCTTAATACAACGTAATGTTATTGACATGCTCCCATGGTTTATTATTTCTCCTCCCGCTCCTCAGCACATTACGATTGCTCTGGCGCACGCGGCCATTTGACAAATGTCCATCACGACCAAGACATGAGTTTTTTTTTTTCCTCTTCTACTCTTTGTATCTTTTGCCCAGATCTCTGAGATCATCTTTTTTATTTCATCCAATTTTGGAAGAATTATTCTTGTTTCCCCAAGATTTGGTTATCTAAGAGATAACCAAATAACGAAAAGCTGCTTCTTAAAGACTCAAGTCAGGACTAAAGATTCAATCAAATTCTTAGACATCTATAAAATATTCAGAGTCGGTAGGTATAGCCTTTTTTATTCTGTCCTCTCAAAATCTGCAGTGTGCTAGGACGTACTGTGCTGCACAAGAAACATTCCAAAAGTATCATTTCCAAAGCATTTCTGAGTGTCCTAAATTCGACAGAAAAATGCATTCTGCCATGAAATTTACTGAAGACACTGAAGTGCGGCGGAACAGAATGACTTTTTAATTAGGCCTCATTTTTACAGCCATACTTGTAGCGGCATACAAGAAAGAACGAGGGCTCCTATCCAAAAAAATAAGCAAGGAAATGTTTGCTGATGGTAAATCAACAGCAAGTCCTAAAGCAGTAAATTACAGCCCGTTTATTTCACTCTGTTGGGAGTGGGAGTGATATATTTGCTTTGAGCTGAAACTGGCTGTGTAACAAGGCGTTCATTTTTTTATATAGGTTTTGATCAGTGTCATAAACACGTGTTATACACACATTTTATACATTTGGCTATTTTTAGTTTTTGTCATTGTGTGTGTTATCATTGTTTTAGCCAACAGCAATGTGTCCTGAGTATAAAAATGTTGCTACAGTGTTAGCTAAAACGATTAATGCCAAACTGTTCCTAAGAGAACATTTAGGGGGAGATGTAGAAACCCGCCATCTTGCACTGGCCTATAGCCTATAAACATTTAAATTTAAACTGTATTGCTCTTGGTAATGGTATGTTAATGTTATTCATTGCGTGCATTATTGTTTTGTTTTAGTCTTGTTTGTGTCCTTGGGGAAAAAAAAAAAAAAAAAAGGTCCACTAAAAGGTCTGCCCGTGGATTATGTAAGAAAATATTGATGGAAAACGCCAACGCGCTCTTCAAAACGCTTCATCAAATCTTAATTTCTGAAAGGTTTGAGAGTGCATGGGTGGCGGGCAAAAACATACTAGCAGCCGTGTGGTGGGCTGTGCTGTTTCTTGCATTCAGCCAATGGAGTTTAAGTCTACATCAGTGACATCAGCGTCCTTAAAGCACCGGTCTCACTAGCAGGGCTGAAAATATGCAGTGTAAGGTGAGTGTAACATTAAATGCTGAAATATAACATTGATTTGTCTATTAAGCGAACAATGTTGTCATGGCGCCCCCCAAGCAGGCAATTGACTCTGTGTTTGTGTGTGTGTGTGTGTGTGTGTTTGGCTGTGAAGCAATATGAAATAAAAGGATGCCACACACAGACGTGCTCTTTTCTAGACATCAAAACGATGCGTGTAATGGCTAAAGCCTTGCAAACAAAACATTTCTTTTTCCACATATTCTCCACTTAACCCAGAAACACTACAGAGCAGGCAGCTTGATGTGGTTGGAAACTGGAATCACATCTGTTCTGCTGGAGAGGACAGAAGTGTGTATATACTGTAAGAGTGTGTGTGTGTGTGTATGTGTTAGACATTGCCAGGCTAAAAATGCTATATCACACCAGTACGCTACAGCTGTTCGGGATGAGAGAGGAGAGTCCGGAGCCAAGACTGTGCGTCTGAAATCCCATTTTGGATCCAAACGCTGCTTTAGTGGAACCTTGATGTCATCCCTCTACCCCGAGGCCTAGCGAGCCTAGTTTTTAAATGAATCCTTTTAACAAGCCTAATCAGAAGCTGGAAGAGCTAGCTGAACAGCATGTGGTGTGACGGGAAGGAGAGCGGACGGAGCAAGGCAAATTACCGCTTTAGGTAAAAGAGCAGTCGGATGATGTAGGGCCTGAATGAAATCTCCAAAACGACCTGCACTTGATCAAGACGAGAGCAAAGTCCAGAAACAATGAAGCCAGCCACTTACTTAGACTTCATTTTATTTGGAGGCAGAACCTTGACGATCAATGAAGGCAGTTTGAAGTGCGTACAGTATGCCCTTGATTTGTACAGGCATGAAAAATGATGTTCCATAGCAGTGGTAGGATGAATAGAATTGATTTAAATACAGCATGTTACGACAGGAGGGCACACGTTTCCTGCAATATCCACATCTAGTCATTTTACGGGGGCAAAGTTTGACTCTCTGGGAGATGTTCTTATTTGCTTTTTTTTTTGGCTAAATTAAATGAGAAGATTGCCACTTTCCTGTTGCTCGGCTCGATCTGAAGCTTTTCAACTGAGCAAGCACAGCAACTGGATACGGCGGTACTCACCAAGCCTGGCTGCGAGGAAAACAAACAAATCAGATATAATGTGTTGATCGGAGGCCGTCTCTACATGCATCTTGAGCGATTACTCGAGATCGGATCTCACTTCCCTCGCTTTTCATGCAGTCAAAGATGCAGTCTGCTGTACATCATTTCCATTTGTAAAGACCACACAAAGCATCTTTGCTTTTCACATGAAGACAAAAAAAAAAAAAAAACCTCATTGATGTGCCAAATTTACAAGGCTCAAATGGTTAAGAGTTTGTCATAGACGGAATTTCACAAAGTTTACAAAGATTCTCTCAACAACTCACAAGTCTGCATGATGTCTTGGGCATGGGCGACAAAGAAGTAACAACTGTAAGTTTTCTGTCAATAAAACGTTGTCTTCTTCCCTGAAATCAGTTGAAACCATGTAGAGTAAATGGATGAAACCGTGCGTTCAAACATCTTACTGACAAATATCAGGGTAACACACTTGCAACGCGTATTAGCCACTGGCTAGCAAACTGACGCAACGTTATGAAAAGCAAAAGATGAAAACATAGTCATGAATATTATATTCCTATATTTATGTCAATGGATGCTCTTAAATGTTACATACTGGACCTTGAAGGGTAAAGTTTGATGGTAAAATCGGTTGAAACGGACAGTGTGTTCACAAACACCTGCTGCTTGTCTTAGCGGGTAAGACAGCCCAAACGCAGTGAACCAAACGGACATCACGCGGTGCGCCTCGTGTTTTTAGATGACATCAGTGGAGCGATCTGATCTCAACAGTCTTGGTCATTCACACCTGTACTCAGAGCTGTGCACTTGTGACTGAATCAGCCAAGACACATGCTAGTGCCACGTGTGACAAGTGTCTTTTAGTACCTTCAAACAGAACCCAGCTAACTGTATCCGCATGTTTGCGGTCTTTAAGCTAAGCTAACCGGCTGCTGGCTCCAGCCTCACACTGAACCGACAGATATGAGAGTGATATTGATCGAATCGTTTAACCGTCTTACACGAAAGTGAGTCTTCCCAGATGTAAAGCTATCCCTTTAAAACATAAATAACTTCTTGCTTGAAGAAGCCAATACGCCGGGAAAATTGTGATGAAATGAAAAGGGGGAGAAAAAGCTACAGATAATGTCCCACAATCTTGTGTCACGCAGTAGATTGCCGTTAGAAAGAATTGAACTCCCTTCAAACCTCCTCGGCTTACAGTAGACATTCATTTCTCCTCCCAACACTGATAGAGTGACCAAAAACTCATCATAAAGCCAGCCTTGAAATTATTAATACCCTGCCTATGCTGCCATGAGTCAGAGAAAGTTCTGGAGACAATTCTCATTGGGGAGCACTCTCTCATCATGACGAGGGAGAGAGAGAAAGAAAGAGAGAGAGCTGTGGTCTGGCTGATCTATTTTGGGTGAAGCAAGCTTGTCTGAGCGCTTCGCTTGTTTTGTGGAGCCACTCTGAAAAAAGTGATTTGATTTTCCTTTTCTGCCATTTTTCCCCCTCTAAAATGCTTGGGCAAGCAGCATTTACACAGAAGCACTAACACACACACACTGAAACATAAACACATGCACCAATGCGGCATATAAATGCCAAATATAACCACAAGATAGACCTCGGTGTCTCTCACTCTGTCTCTCACACACACACAGACGCACACACTTAGTTAAGTGCACGTTGCCATGCAACCGCAGCTACAACGAAACTTCTTCTGCTTCCTACACGTTTCATGAAAATAATTCACCATACACCATGTTCCCCAAAGCACAGGCCAACAGGCGTGCAGGATAACGCAGGACTTCCGTTTTCATTCGTTTAAGCTAACAGCACCCACCTTAGCATCCACTTTAACACTGTGTTAAATGCTAATTAGCAAATGTTAACGTGCTAACGCATGAAACTACGGTGTAATTACGGTAAACGCTACACCTGCTGAACATTAGCATGTTAGTTTTGTGTCATGGGGAGCATGTTAGCACGCCGACGTTAGCAGTTAGCTCAAAGTAGCGCTTTACAGAGGGGCATTACAGAGCTGTTAGCATGGCTGTAGACTCTTATTTTGTAAAACAGAACTTATTTTCTGCCATTTTTCAATATCATTAGTTAGTGGCGGACAATTGTATAAAAGGAGACAACGTGGAGACGAGTAACGGGAGGTTTTTCTGTTGTGTAAGTGCACAAATGTGAAATCTTTTGCTTTTGCGCCATTATCTGATCAGGAAATTCAACCTTCACCTTGGACTTGCAATGGAGGTTGCTCTTATGCTTCTAGTGAAAGCAAAAATAATCAAAGATGAGTCAACAGCAGCCCCCGATTGGAACTCCACAGCATGCCATTCAACTGCATTCAGAATACAGAGGATAGATACATATTATTATCAACCTAATCCATGTTTCTCGTTTCATTGACTTATGATTAAAATAAATTCAGCTAAGTCCCTGTGTAACTTAATAGGGTTTTCATAATGAAGCGAGGGCCCCCTTTCTCCTACTGTGACCTTGTATGAAGCACGCGAAGAATGGCGTTTTCCCATGAGACACCCTATTTTCCCCAGCGTCACTGTTTTAGAATAATGAACTCTGCTTAATAACAGGGTGTTGGCATGAAACAATGAATGATCATCAATTAAAGCGGCGGGAGAAAAGGGAAAACAAATGACCCTGGTAACCCTGGGTAACACAGGAAAGAGTGTGCGTGCACACACACACACACACAGATATCAAGAGCCACTTCACTCCTGCAATTAAGCACATTTTCCTCCCCCCAAGAGGATACATCACAACGGGGCAATGATGATAAGGTGAAGTATCTTAAATGTTGCTATGATTTCGTAGACTAAAGACCCCTGGGTGAACACGTGAAAGTCCAATAATTTCTCTCTTTCTGTACCCTTGGGGGACAGAAGCATGGTATGTCAGACAGTGTTAGGTTCCTGTTTTGGGCCAGCTAAGCTTTGAATGTGTGAAAATCTATAATGAAGCACTGGCAAGCGTGTGTGAGGTTGTGTGTGAACTTACTTAAGTGCGCTTACATGAATTTGTAGGAGACAGTTTGCTTAACAGCAGCTGCCATTTTATTTTTGCTTTATTTTTCCCAAAGCTTTCCTCCATCTTTACACACAAAGAGGCACTCAGCATGGGCCAGCATTCACAATCTACAACCTCTTCACCTTTTTGCCAACAAAATATCAGTTGAACAAAGCATTTTGTTTTTTGGGGAGAAGGAAACACTTTATCTCCACCTAAGAGAGGTCGTTGTGGGAATATTTTGGAGCCTATGAAGAGGACAGACATTTTCTCAGACGCGACATGAAGAAAGAATGCTACCGTGATGGCCAGAAGGAAAAACACACAGCCAACCTCACAAGTCACAGTCGCCAACGTAGAAGGAGTAATGGATTCATGTTTCTGCATCGGGCTGTCACAGAGGCTCTGTAGCACAGCTGGAGGGATTGTCAGGGCTGAGAAATGTAACTGCAGCTTGGGGCTACAAAGTCCACAGGCACGGAGGCCACGACGACTGCGACCGGCCAGGCTGAGCTGCTTTGTGTTCTCTCCGGGAGAGATTGTGTGGTAGTGAAGATAAAACGGAGCCACTTGAAGAAAAAGCTCAGGTATTTCCTCTTTATACGGAGTGTGTCTTGCAAAGCCATTTCCAGTGCAAACGTTCTCCTCTCTGGTCCGTCGCTCTCAGTTTCAAAATGAATAAAGCAGTGTAAACATTATTACCTCAGGTGTGTAATGGTATGACACAAGGGTTTGATACCAGAAAATGACATCCAGCATTTCCTGGGAATTCTCGCCATAATATCTTCCTATTTCCAGGAAATACATACAGGATTCAGGCATTTTCGGCTTATTTGCCTGTGTGTTCAACTACAGTATGTACTAAAATAAAGGCTCCCCCTCCGCACCTAGCTTCCACACAAATGCTGTACCCAAATTGCTGTAATATAACCGGATAAACATTTCATACCTGTTGCGGTTTCTATTCTTCATTTATTGCCAAAATGGCAGTTTACAGTTCAAGTGTGCGGAAACATATTGTTTAGATTAAATGAACAAATTCGACTAACAACAAGTAACCCCAATCAGAGCAGTAAGGCAGATTGCAGAGCGGCATTAAACAGGTGAAGTATGGAGTGCAGAAGATTGCCCTGATGCTATTGTTAAATGTCAGTGAGCAATGATCCAGTTCTTCATTGCACCAAAGTAACACATACACAAAGGATTCTGCTTCCCTGTCACTGTAATAAGACTGGACATAAAATGGGAATTGTTACTGAAATACTGTATCTGAAAATTTGTGTTTCTATGATTAATTCATTGATATGTATGAATGCCAGTGTTGTGAGAGAACCGGAGCTCGGCAAGTGGCCAATGTACACAGGCTCAGCAGCCCAGACAAAGGAAGCTAAGAAGAGAAAAGGGGAGAGTGACTGAGCAAGAAGTTACCGGACGAGACTAAATCTGGGACTGTTTTAGTCATTGTTCGCGAGCTCAGTGAAATAAAAGGCGGAAAGACGGATCATCTTGCTGTTGGACAAGTATGGCTAGTATTAGCTGGACAGTGGAATTGCACTTATAGGAAAGGAAAACCTTCAACCTTATATGGCACATCCATGATATGTATTGAGGGGTGGCTGTACAACAAATCAACAGGTGAAATTTGACACTGAGTTATTTTAAATCTGTTCCTACGCCACCAAAACAGTGATAATGAAGCACAAATCCATCTAAAGTTCTTTGTTGTGAAGTGAAGCTACAGTGACTGTCACATTAACCAGGCTGACCAGACTTAAGGATGTACTTTGAAATCCGGCAATGAAATACTGATGAATATATATTAGAATTAACGCGTTGCTGTCGTTAATCTGATCATTTTTGCCCGGTAAAAAATCCGATACCGTGACCGCACAAGTGTGCAGTCTGTGCACTTGTGTGTGGGGAGTGGCAAAGTGCATGGCTCCTTTCACTGCAGCTCGATCAGCATGCAGGCTGAGGTGTTGGGGAGAGCGGTGATTGAATACAGAGGCTGCAGGCCCCGGCACTGCCTTTAATCTCCCCTCCCCATTTAACTTGGCCTCTGTGCTGCTGCTCAGCCGAAGCTCAGCTGGGGCATAAAGGCACACACACATACACATCGCTTCGTCTGCCAGCCTCTCCCATCGAGCCTCGCCTATCTGTCTTCTGATCTGTCCGTCTCTTCTGTTGGTGTGTGTGCCCATCTCTCTGCCTGTGTCCGATTTTTCATCCGCCTTTTTTCTGCGCTTTATGTTTCGCGGCCCGTCTTTCTCTCTTGAAAGCTGCATGAATAAGCCTGAACATATCAAAGAGCTAAAGCTGACCTATACTGTGCAGAACAGCGGCGCGACGGTGTGCCTCTCCTTCACGATATTATGCAGCTTAAGCACATGTCAACGCCAATTTAAGAGCATGATCCATTTTATTTTATTAGCCAAAGGGGAAGATTGCAGACTGCATATAACAAGATCAGTCGTGTGGTTTGGGTTGGGTTGTAGTTACAGTTATCTTTAGCAATAAAGCGCTCTTTTATAGGATTTACTGATCGTCTTATTACCGGATCCACGCTGCTGAAATCTCATCTTTTTTTTTTCTTTCCTACGCCTTCAAAATGAACTCTTCATCCTGCAACACGAGCGTCTGCGGCGCAGGAGTAGCCCCGCTGGCAGATTTAGACCTTAGCGGTGATACGAGGAAGGTGGGAGAGAAGTGTGTTGCAATTATACCAATCAGCGTTGCTCCTCTAAATATTGCTGTAAGAGTTTTTGACGTGTCTCATAATGAGGAGCTAAAAAGGAATTCAAGTCAACAAAAAACAGCTGCTCGTTTTGTGTCTTCCTCTTGCGCCTGTCTTTGTATGTCAGGGCGAGTAAATTACATAAAAAAAAGATATTTTTCTGAAGCTTCCCTCCTCTGCAGCCGACAGATAACCCTCTACTTTTGCTGTTTTGGATATAGAGATAGTATAAGATGCCATTATCCGTTGAACCTGATTCACCGTGGTGGGTTGAATACGGCGAAAACTGCGGTGGAAATTGCATGTATTTTTGCTGATGTGTTTGAGATGCCAAGGCGGACAAAGCGAATCTCTAAAATGGAACACCAGAGATTTTTTTTTTTTTTTTTTAGGTCTCTCGCAGTACATGATGGCAAACAGGGCGTGCAGGTAAAGGTGAGGTTACTGCCGAGGTAAAGACAACAAATGCTTAGGAATCCTTGAAAGTTATTATTCAGGCCAACGAATCGAAGACTGAAGACGGTGACCCAAGCAAGCAGAGGGAGGGGATAGCGGTTCTTGAGCGTTTAATTATTTAAAGCCCAGAGTCCAAACATAAAGAGGCAACGTCTTCATCCTCCACATCTGCGTGACTGGAGCAAACACACTTCACACGGGTTCAGCGTTAACCCATTTGGTCTATCAGGTGACTGACCTCCAAAAAAACGCAAAAGGAGCAACTCCTCGCTGGCTGCCTCTGCCAGAACCCTGTCTAAAGCGGTGCCCGTGATGGACAGAATGCACCGTTAGGTGCGGGAAGTTGGCAGCCACGCCTGGCTGAAAGTTAATATTTTTGTGTCCCAGAGGTAAAAAAGAGGCTGTAAGCACAACTTAGGATACAGGAGATGAAAACAGAGCGATGCGACCCATCAGAACCTCCACTCTCGCTGATGGGCCTCGGCTTTTGGCTGCTTTTCAGGTCAACTGCTCCGGCAGCGTCTGCACCGATAAGCAGTGAAAGGCAGGGCGAAGCTGGCTGCCGCGTAACATTTTGAGCGGCGCGTTTTTTTGATTTACTTTTTAAATGCTTTGAATGTTGGCCTAACGTGCAGCCAATATGCATGTGCGCGACACTTTATGCAAAACAAGGAGGGGGCTGTGGGAAGAAAAATACTCTAATTTGGAGAGAGGAGTCTTTTTGTTGTCTTTCCAAAAGCAAAAAATGTTGTTAATGAATTAACAACACACGTCTTTATCTGCTCTAGCATAAGCTGCAGCATGCTTTAGCATGTCTCGCTAACCACCTAAGCTGACGCTACCTCCAAAGCTGAGGATTATTAAGTGCTCACATCAGTTTGTAAGGTTCCTACAGGTAGCTACATCAAAGCAAGCTAACACTTGATGAGTGTTAGCTGGAAATGAGAGGCCTGTTTTTTGACTACATCCGCCTGAAATCAAGAAAGTTGAGAAGGTATTCAGTGATACATCTGCTAATACTGTTATTGTGAGCAACATGCAGTATGTGCCACCCAAGAAAAGAAAGACTGACAGGGTAAAAATACGAACTAAAGGGACTATTATCGGATACTTTTAGTTGCCTGATGCTGGAAAATAGTCACAGTCCCAAAAAAAATGCTCTCTGCTGTGCCTGATGAGCCGTTCATCCAATTAACACTGTTAAAGTTAGGGCACCAATAAAAGCCCGGCAGACAGCGAGAAAACACGCAGCTGTCACTTCATCCGGACTTCAAAGTTTGCAATTTGCGCTTCTGCGCGCGGAGTGTCACTGTGTCTGAGAGGAAGAGCGGGAGGAAAGGGATGACGGATGGAGAGCGAGGAGGCAAGTTAGAGATGTAGCAGAAGAAAATAACGGGGGGGGATCAGGCAAAGACAGACAAGAGGGACGGAGGGAGGGAGGGGGAGAGAAAAACAAAAAAAGAGACAGAAAACCAGCAAAAAAAAAAAGTGCGGTCGAAGCCATGCCAAGTTATTCAGTCAGATTTATGTCCTTACTTCGCTCCACAACCTCCCCTCCATTCCAAATGAGCTGAATAGAGACGATTCTCTCATCTGAACAACAGGCCTTTTCCTAATCATCGCAATAATGCCGCTGACAGCTGACTGACTGACAATGAGACAACCACGCAGAGCATGAAGCGCACTGCTCATCTCATGTCGGTCCATTGTTAAGGGTGGCTTTCATTCATGTACACACACACACACGCGCTCGCACATGCTACGCTCCCTCAGAGCTGCGTGTCAGTGACTGCGACAGATTTTTAGCTTGTTGAAAACTGAATTACCCAGACTGAGGAATGCCATCTGATTGAAATGTGCAAAAAAAAAAAGAAGAAGAAGAAAAAAGATATGCGTCTACGTCTTTTTTCTCCATTTCAAGTGTTTCAGAGGCGTCTTGTATGATGCCTGCTGAGGGGAATGCGATGTACGGGATGTCACACTTAGGGAAAAGCTGTCAGGCATTGTCACTTTGTCATGGACACAACGGTCCCTGTATCTTAATTTTGAAAGAGGAGCTGCGTTTCAGTTGGTGCAGTAATAAAATAAGAGCATGTGGCCTAGTGGTGAGAGCAACTGTCAAGTGAGCTTTTACGGGAAGGTCACATTTCATGCTGCCAACAGCTACTGGAGAGTTGCTCGTCTCCTACCTGTTCACTAGAGATTCCTTCGATATGAGCTACAGCTTGAATAAAAAAAAAAAACACGGGTACAAACAAGACCAGTACAGACGGACATTCAATTTCCTTGAAGGAATCATCCCAAAGGATAAAGTGCAGTCTAAGTCTAAGTATCCAAAAACAGTTAGTGGTTACATTTTTGGCTTAGCGTGAAAAATAATTGAAGACGCATGCCTGTCTTTTTATTACAAATGCCAAATGGAGCTCACATGAACAAGATTTTACTTAAATGAAACGCCGCTGAAGTATTTCAAACTTCTCGGGAACATCAATTGTTAGATTACTTCTACACTTCAAATGCGTTCGCGATACAAGAAGAGAACTTTTAAAGATTCCCACCAGGCATGCTTCACAAAAACTAGAGGACTTTGAACTTTGAAAAGTAATCTGTGTTTTCTTTTCTCTGCAAAATTCCTCCAAAATTCAGAAAATTACACCTGCTCCTTCTGCCTCGATGTAATCTCTCAGCACGGCTTCCTGTCTAGATCTGCTCGTCCGCAGTGGAAGTATTAACCACCTTCAGACGTGAATGTAAAAACAGCTCTGCTCGTGCATCCTCTTACGCAGTGAAAGTCAAACAACCAAGCCAAGTAAGGGTTTAAGCTTAGCATATGCGGCCGTCAACTGACAGGAGGACCGTTGATAACACCATCTGTAGCAGGGCTTATTGATGCTTTGGCCGAATTCGGATCTGGTTTCATCGCGCCGCGCGTTTACCTGGAGAAGTCTCTCTTGAGTGACACCTCCCCGAACAACACTGCGGCACAGTGCTGCCTGTGCTTACCAGTAACCTGCAATTATACCCAGAGACTGCAGTGAGGACGGAGCTGCTACCTGTGATGCGGTTTTTCAAGCACAGCTCCTTGTGGACTTCCAGCCCACTTGTGTAAAGGCTTAATTAGCGACTTGTAGTAGCTGCAACGTGTTTTTTTTTTTCTTCTTCTTCTTAAAAACGTGTTACAGTGTTGTAATTACACTGAATGAATCACAAACATGATAAAAGACTGTGTACCATATATTACACTTAGAAAATGCAAGAAATGGGAAAACTCAGAGCGTATTAGACATCAAGGGAAGAGGCCATTAATAGAGAAATTCCCTCAAGGCTTCTTTTTTTGCTCAGCACATATAATTGGGTTACTTAGCAGTTACCCCAATCTCATAAGCCCAGCCATTTTGTTCAGCTAAGCTTGAATCATCAGGTTTGCTAAAAGGCACTCATTTATCAATATCCAGGATGTAAGTGTCCTCTGTTGTAACCAGGAGGTAGAGCTGAAGCAGAACTTGTGATGCTAAACAAAAGGAAATGGCCATTATTATTGTAGTTTATGACATCTCCAGGACTACAACACCCAGGGGCCAGTCTGAAATGCTTTAAGTTTGGCTCCCTTATCCTGATCATTACTCCTATTGAAGTCTTCGAGATGAATGTCAAAAAGTGGAGTGTTGCTTTCAGTGAAGGTTAAATGTCACTGTGGATATCATATTTAAATGCCTGTTGTGCTACGACTGACTTCGCGGCACAGTTTTTGCAAATATACACTGCAGCAAACACTTGTAAGTAATGAAAAAATGACAGGATGCTGACAACTTCTTCATGTGCATGACAACCTGGCATTCCTCATCTCCCATTCTCTACGTCTGCCATCAATCTGCTATCAAGTCACTCATCCGGAGAATAACTGAAGTGAATAAATGAAAGAAACACACTTTCACTTTTTCTCGATCTGTTGGCATCTCTGGGTATGTCTTTTTTTCCCCCCCTTTGTCTAATTCTCAGCAACAAGTCTCAGCTGGTGGTTAATATAGCATAGCAAAATAAAACATGGGCGTCATATCCGTGATGTCACACACTGATTTCTGAAGAGCCGTTGTGAAGGTCAGGTTGTGGTGCCGTTTTGCATCTGCCGCCTCCCGGCTAATCCAAAAAGTGGCAAGGACGTGGAGGTGAGCCTTGGTGCTCAAAGAAGCCACCTGTAATGCATATGTTATGAATATATGCATACATTTAAACCTTAGTATAATTTGAACCGGCAAGTTGTATAAAAATTCAGACAGTTGTGGTGAACGGGGAAATTAGCTATAGAGACCAGAATTGTTTTTTGTACCAGGCTGTAACTATGTTTCTTTCTACCGTGAAGTTTGACATTTTAACATGGGTTCTTATGGGGATTGACTCGTTCTGTAGCCAGCCTCGAGTGGCCGTTTGAGGAACTGCATTTTTTTTGTAATAGAGAGGCGTTTGCAACAGGAACGCGTACGCACAAGAGTGGTGAGATCTCCCATGAAGAAAGTGGATTTGATTTTACGACAGCGCTGTTCCATAAAAGCTATCAGAGGGGCGTTTGATTTTCGACTGATAAAAACATTCACTTTACTGTTTTGTTTTGGTTGTAAAAGAAGTGGTAGTGATGCATCTCTAATTTGCATGGTAATATGTCATTTATTGTTGTAACCGTGATGAATGGGCACCATCTCTGCAAAATAAACCTATCAAAAGTTGTTACTCGCCTCATTTTTCACCTTCAACTACCAGCCCCTGGACAATTTAAAAAAAAAAAACCCTCAAGTGGGAACTACCTCAGTGAAGTCGTCCGCATAGCTGCATAGTTGGAGGGAAACTTCTGCACCCATAATTCTCCTTGAGACATGCAAATATATCATCTCCTCCAAAGCTCCCCACCCATTGCCACAAACAGCAGCGAAAACAAGCACATAAAAAGGCAAACTGTGTCTTATATTTCACTATTCTGGCGGGGGAAGCTGTTTGGCCAGACATTTGCTCATGAATATTTAGGCGGAGGCGTTATGAATATGCATTAGGACGCCGGAGCAGCGCTATCATCACACAGATTTATGAGGCAGCGTAGGAGATAATGATAAAGGAGGAGATAACCTGGCCACTGCCATGACGAACGGGGACGCACGCGGCAAAACGCGCGCACGTGCAAGGACGTACGCAGAAACGGGCGGTTGGTGAACGTCAAATCCGCCGTCTGATATGAAACGGAGTGATGCTAAACACTTTTTAAAAGAGGAGCACGGAGCGGCGTCAATTTGAACCAAACAAAAACAAACAGAGCTGAACTGCCAGTGGGAAATCATATGAAATGGCATTTCTGTCGTTTTCAGGGCGTGACTGTGTGGTTTGTTTCTCCCCTGCCCCTGAGCGCCACCGAGAAGCCGAGTGTCACGTTGTTTTTTTGATTTTTTATTTTTATCTGTGCAGTGCAGTACCTGTGTGTGTGTGTGTGTGTGTGTGTGTGTGTGTGTCACTTGTGCATGTGCGGTGCCTCTTAAAGTGTGTCAACAGCGATAACACACCTTACTGCCCACCCCGTGGTTTCAGAGATATCGCAATCTTGTGCCTCAGGTGCAAGAAAGCCAGGAAGAAGAAGAGGTGCATATAGGGGGAAAAAAAAGTACTGAAATAGTTTGGAATATTCCCTGCAGGGAAGAGGTGCAGATTGGCATGGACACCATGCTGGACCCTCCCGGATACAATTGAATTTTAAAGGGAATGTTTCGTCGCGTACAGTTCTAATTTTCTGGGTGCCGCAGTTATTGGCGAATATAGTATTCAATGCATAACAGTCGAGCGGGGGTGGGGCACTTAGAACAAACACAATGCTCATTTTTAAAAGCTTGAGAATTCTTTGGCATTACAACAAGCGCCGTGACAGATATGCTGTGACCTCGCTTCCACCATGCTAAACATTAAGGCAGTACATCTGGATACGCTCCAAGAGGGCACCAATAGAAAATACTAAAAAAAAATATAGAAAAGAGCTAATTCAACTCCTCCCATTGCAGCGTGGGAAAAAAACAAACAAAAAAAACTTCATTAGTCATGCATGTGAGTCACTGGGAAATGATTTCACTGAGCTTATGCAACCTTGTTAGAGGCAGCTGATGTGACCCACCCCCCCCCCACAAAAATGTCAGAGGAATTAAAATTTGACTTTCAAAATAAACCTCCAGTCTCCTTAAACACCGCTGATCGAACATGGCAGCTATGCTAAATAAATTCTGCCAGCAGGAGCACAGACTCGTCTAGTCTCAGTGTGATAATGCCAGAGAGGATTTGCACCCATACACTGTAGCTTCTCTCTTCAGGATCATGTTTTTGAATGGATGGAACGCAGGTCAAGAATAAACAGTCGGCCATGTTTCTTGCTGCATAATTTCACTCATGCACGGTGGTCCATAGCCAGTCTATGCTAACAGGAAAGGGCGCCAATTCCGCTTTAAAAATGTTTGACCCTCTTCTGTTTTTTTTTTTTTCCTTTCACTTTGACGTGAAGTCTCACTTAACATTGTTCTTTTACTGTCCGGCCACCAAGTCCAGATAAGAGAAGACAAAAAGCGTGCACTCCAAGCATCGAGCTTAACAAGCAATCAGCGAGTTGTGCGGGGAATTCTACCCAACTTAATTTGCCCTTGGACTTGCTTCTCAGACTCCGTTATAGTACAGCTTCCTTATCTGCCCTTACTAATTGGTACCTGCAGACGTTACTCAGGGCTGAATAAAGGTACCGTAATATTTCTGTTTTACGGTAGATTTAGTGAATTAAAGAGTCAAAGTAAATCAACACATATACTCACGAAATACACTAAATACGACACCATCTATAAGACATAATTGTTATTAACGTTACATAACAGCACGGCTCTATAAGTGCCGAGTGATGGTGAAGCCATTTATCCGAACACAGCAAGCTGCCCAACTTATAATCCCACATGCTGCCACGAAGTGAACCAGTTCACTGCAGGAAAATTGCATCACTTCACTCAACAACGCGCCACGTCCTAAATGTACAGTCAGCTGCAAGGGAGGAGGACAAGAACGTCCAATGCGGCAGGAGAACTGTGCGTTCCATACACAATGTGTCCTCCACAGTAACTGGATGAGCAGGAGCTGATGGCTCGGCACAGTCGCTCCTCTTTTTTTTCAAAGCTAACAAAGTCTTTGTGCCAGTCACAAAGGTAGTGCCTGGCAACTCACTCCTGCAATGAGAAAGAAGAAGAAGAAGAAGCGAGAGGGGAAGGCATTGTGTGCGACGGCGCGTAGTGACACAATAGCACTTTGGGAGTTAAAGAGTGCGCTGCCTCCTCCGTTCCAGGACATGTCCACGTCCATTTTTTTTGTTTGTTTGCTTGTTTGTTTGTTTGCTTTCCAACCAGTTCATCCCAGCCTCAAAGGAACCAGCGCCGCTCGCTACGGCGACGGCATTCTGCGCGAGGAAAGGGACGGGGGGGGGGAAAGGAAGGAGGGGAGGAGAGGGTGTCATTGGAAGGCCTCCACTTATGAATGTATGCATGCGTGTCGGCGTGCGTGAGTGTGCACGCGCGCGCGCCCCTTTAACAATAAAGCCAGGGGCTGGAGCTGAGGCGCAGACAGTCGCCGCGCTTTAGAGGAGACTGTGTGCTCACTGCGGCGCGGCATATATGATCAATTATTCATCGGATTCAACACCGGAGCTATCATCAGGCCTCCGCTATTATTACCAGCTGATGGTCAGCCATCGCTTTGAGAGGCAGAGGAAGCTCCAACTTCATAAAAGCGGCTCCCGCGCATAGTGAAAGACGGGGGAGGAGGAGAGGAGCGGGGCGGGGTTCCCACGCTGCCTTAATCACCGTAGAGAAACTTGCGGACAGAGGGAGTGCTGATGGAGTAAAGTGCCAGTTGTTTACTGCTCCCAGAACTCTCACACACTCCCTGTTTTCCCTCCTTTTATCCGTCTCCTCTCGCCCGTTCGGCCAGCACAAACACGCGGGCCCCCTCACCCCGCACCGCTTCCTCTTTGCTCACCCGCTCCCGTCCGTCGTCATTTTATACAGTGCCTCCGCTCCGTCCCTCCTCTGTCCTTGCGTTCCTCTCTCTCCCTTCCTCTGTCCCCCACCCTGCCGCCGCTCCGTCTTGCTCCCACAACCCCTATTTCTGTCTCTATCTCCAGTGGAGGAGGTGCCGGGCCAGTGTAATTGGTATTCAGGCTCTGTCAGAGCCAATGCAGAGCCCTGTTAGCAGAATAAGAGAGGAAACATCCTTATCTGGATTTCCACGGTAACCAGAGGGTGGGTGGGTGGTTGGGGGGGGGGGGGGGGGGTATACTTGCTGCTCTTATTATTTTTCATTTTTCTCTCGTTTTTTCCGTCTTGTTTTCCCTCTTGTTCTCTCTCATCGTTCTCCCCCTGCTGTCTGTGCTAATTATTGACTGGCTGTGTTGCAGGCTCTGAAGCTAACACACACACACACACATACTGTAGAATAGGACTGCACACGTGGACTGGAGTCTGTAATGACGCATATAGGCACGCATACACACCGGAGCGCGTGGAAGAACACCTGCCCGCGTGCACACGCGCACTCGCTCAGACGTTACACAAAACCACATTGACTGGTGCAGCTTCCCCACATCTGCATCGAACACACATTACACACACACACACACACTCCACTGTCTCCCGGTGTCCTCTCTTCT